>LN891007.1:112836-178345 GCA_900010015.1 Tuber aestivum | reverse complement strand
ACTTCCCACCACATGCACTCCCCAATCAACATAGCGCACTGGACAACCCGTGGATCATGGGTAGGAATGGTTGTGGGCAACTCACCGATTATTAGCCCCGTGTTCGCGAAAACCTCTGTCTGTGGTAATGACCAGCTAAGGCAGAGCAGCAGTCCGCCGGGACTAAAAGACTACTCTGACAGGAAATCATGGTCCTGGGCTGGCGGGAAACCGAGAAATATCTTGACCATAAAAGGATACCGCCACCACAGACGACTAAACTCACCGGGCCGAGAGCCAGTAAGCGGGTGGCTCAATGGGATGTACTAATCACCGTGCGTAGCTAGGAAAGGATTTAGGTGTTCGGAAGGACGTAGCGTTTGAAGTGCAGCCTTTGAGGAAAAACTATACTCTTGAAAAATGGGATGATGGCGAGGTCGATTGGGCGGAATAGGCTGGTGAGTCAGTAGATCCACCCAGCGGGATCCACCCCAGTATCGCACGCAGCAGCTATCCAGGGGACGGGTGAAGCATATAATTACCTGCCATCCGAGTCCACAGAAAGGTGTTTGGGTTGTACGTGCCGTATGGGGTGCCGGCTTTAGTTTAGGTTACCTGCGGAGATGCGCTTTCGTGGGTGCCCAGGTAGGCATCATTGACCAGGTTCTTGATAATGTTAGACGCATGGGCATTATACCGAAAGCTTGGGTTTGGCAAGGATCGGCAAGGATCTGCTTGCAGCATTATATTTTAGGAAGACCTTCTTAATTATAGTATACTAACTGATAACATGTACCAGCAACTCCTATCGCCCGTGACCCCGCACCACACTTTGTGGGAGACCGCCCATATGGTATCACTCGAGGAACACGATATGATGTATCGCGAGCAGGGACCTTCCAATACAACCGGAGGCTCCCAGCATAAGATTCAACGTCACCGACAGTTCATGCACCACCACGGTAGTGCTGGGGGAACCAACACAGAACCATGAGGGTAACTTACACGGTTTTTAGCATCCTCAGGATAGCCACTGGGGTGTGATTATGTATCCGAATTTGGGACATTTTCACAATTGCTGGAGCGTGGCGGGTAGTTGTGCAGTCGCTGTTATTTCCCGGACAAAGTTCATAGACATCGTGCCTCTTGAGCTTGATCGATGAACGAGTGTCGAGGTTCTACTTGTACATAGGGAAGTTGTCAGGTTTACTAACAACACCTAACATTACATGGCCTCTCCCGATGCCCGCTCGAGGACCGGCTTTTGCCTCTCCCTGCCACCCCCGAGGGGTTCCGTTCTCTCACTCTCCCCTGGTCCTTCCTTCCTTCCTTCCTTGAGTTCTGTCCATCTCCTAGGGCCGCGTTGTTGGAGTGCGGTCGGAGTGTACTCTTATCGAGCAAGGAAGCGCATAGGGTACCGGCAGCAGTAAGTTAGGCGCTTTCCCCTCTACAACAGTGCTATATAAAGTGGGTGGATAGTTTGCTATAAACCATTAGAGGGATTACACCTTCGAGGTCCCGGAGACCAGGACTCGCGGAGCGGTAGTCTACTACTCCTATCCCCCCCGCTTCCGATATCTCTTTGCTAATTGTCGCTAGCCAATACTAATTCCTCTGCTCGGGGGGATTGCGCTGTGAATTGCCCACCTTTGGTGCAAGGCAAGTATCAGCGCCCTCCGGCCAGGTTAGGGTTGAGGTGTATCCAAAACAGCATAATCAAATTGATCGAACAGTTTCAAATAGTCCGTCATGCTCGTCGATTTGGGCCTGTGTGGGGGCTTCTCGAGGAAAAGGGAGAAAAAAGAAAAAAAAGAAAACCGTGTAGAATGTCAAAAACCCATGCCGGGAATAAAGAGAGAAGTCCTATGTTGTGCCACCCGTTTGCCCCCGTGCAACGCGCATTGTGCATAGTCCTTCCAGAATCAGTAATCAACGGGCGCACCATCGCCTAACCACCCACACCAGCAACGTCAACACTGACAACAACACCATCAATACCACCGACCACAGCCGCAACCACCAACATGGCCACGATCATTGTCACACCGTCAGGCAGCGCACAACCCTCTGGTATAAAAGTCTGCGGTCACTGCCACCGCAAAAGACCGGTTGAGGACTTCACTAAACCGGGAACAACTGAGTCGCTAAAGACATGTATCTCATGTCGCAAGGGCCGGGCCGCCGCAAGAGCCCGCGATGGGGCGAAGCGGAAGCGGAGGACTAGGAGCAGTAAGGATGTGAGTTTTGCCCTCTACTTTCTCTTCCCTCCTCCCAGCAGAACCAGTAGCTAAAGTACCCTTAGCCTCAGTCGCGTAGAAAAACTGAGCATTCGCCCGGTCGCGCCTCCTCTAACGCTGGCTCAAAACAAGCTGCACAGCAGCCGCACTCATCATCATCCTCGCCATTGTCATCACCACCATTACAACCATCGCCATCACCCCTACAATCACCACTCGTAAACCCGCGGGCTGCTCCACCGCCTCCTACACCCCTCTCCGCATCCTCAGATTCCGGTCGCGTTAGGACGGAAACTGTCAACTTTGCTACAAGTTTATCACGATTGGCGCACTTGGTATCCAGCGCTACTGAGGTTCTGGGAGACGAGCGGTTGATGACGTTAGCGGAAGAAATACATCACGACTGGAAGGTGGACGAGATGGCGACCTTTGTCGATGGGTTTTTGAAAGGGGCGGCCGGGCCGAGCCAGGATCGGGCTTGGTGATTCCATTTCCTGGCGTGGATGGTAGCTTCACTTTTGTCGTTTTCTTCCTACTTGGGGGCGTTGTGGGAGCGTATGGTTTGAACAGGAACACTGCAAAACTGGCTTGGTGTGTTTCTCTTTTTCTTCTTTTCTTCTTTCGCTTCGAATTTCATGTGTAATACGCCATTGAATCTTTTTTTTTTTTTTTTTTGTCATGTTACATTTTGTTGGCAATGGAGGGAAAAGTCTTTCTTGCTGCTTTTGTGAACGGGCCAGCGCGTTGTAGAGTTCTTTCTTCTATTTTGTTCAGGGTCATTTAGCACAATTCCTCGACCCTCAAAATGCTCTTGAGTGATATACCTACCCTAGAACTTCCAGTGCACTACTGACCTCCCGACAGTGTAATGCAAATATGATGAACCTTAAAATAAAACCTCAATGTCGGAGGTGTAATAATGCCCGTATCCATTCGACAGGACATCGAATTTACAAGTATAAAATTTAATAATATAGAATGCCCAACATGGAATTCTCCATCCCAACCATTTCAAAGAGTTTACATATGGATACCCTCCATGGCTTGTGCCACAGGTCACAGGAAGAAAAACCTAAACAAACTTCTGCAGGGCATTCTACGAGACTTTAGACTCTCTCACAACCCATCACTCGATTTCCCAGATGCCCTATAGAACTTTCAAGTGCGTTCCTCAGCCGGCATTTTCTCCATATCCTCCCTCTCCCCCCTCTTCACAGCAGAAAAAAAAAAAAAAACTCGAGAAGCTCTAGAAAATTTCCCAATCTCAGTTCTTTCATCCCCATCTGGTCCCGAATCCCTTTTTACGGGCGCCAATTTTTTTTTCTTTTTTTCCTTAAACACAGATATCAGAATGGAAAGGAAAACCCCTACCAGCTCCAGCAGCCTCCCAACCAATTTTTACCTCTCTCGCACCCCTCTCCAAAGAGCTGCAGTAACAATCAACGCCCTCGCCAACTCCAAATACTTGACCCACTTTCCCGTCGTTACCCCCGAGGACACTGCCCATGCCGGCCGGATTGTGCAGGGACTTCCTTCGGGCGTTGGCCCAACTACGCACACTTTTGCATTTTCCATGTCGACCCCGTTGTCCCTCGCCTCGTCGGCGGAGTTCATAGCGTACGTAGCTCTCCAGAATGAGGTTACCGCTGGAGCAATCCTAAAGCATTGGAGGCTTGTCAAGTCCTCCCGGGAGTTGATCGCTCCAGCCCCCATTATTAAAGGTGCCGGAGATTGTAGTGGGGTTTGGGATGCATTGGAGAAGTGTTGGGGCAAGAAGGTTTCCGAGGATGCTTGGTTCGACTACATAAATAGCGATAGGAAAGAAGAAGGCGGTGGAGGTAAAGGGAGTGCCCCCGGTGGAAAAAGTGGAGACCCGAGGGAAAGGCCCTGGAAGAAGCGTGCAAGCCGTGACTCGGTGCCCATTGACGGCGCGGTCAGCGGAGGCGGAGGAAGCGAAGGTCCGAGAGGAGAGGCCAGAGAAAGCCCAGCCACCGACCCGACGCCTATTAAAGGAGCTGTTGGCATTGGTGGAGGAAATGAAGGCCCGAGAGAGGAGACGAGGAAACGTGCCTGCCCGGACCCAACTCCTACCCTTTCCCCCGGAGGCTCCGCACCAGCGAGGCCACAAAAAAGGAGACGAATATTCAATCCCTTGAATCAGAGCACCTGCGGGGAGGATACCGTGAGACACCCCGGCTCTGCTCGCTCCGAAAGTTGCCCTGAGACCCGTGGGGCCTGGTCAGAGGCGGATCAGCTGGAGCCTGGGCACGATGTGTATACTGGTTTTGATCCCGTCCGTCCGTCTGTATAGAAAGGGTACCATACCGATCGATCGGCAAACAAAGCGCCATTCATTCACTCTTTTGTTCCTTTTTTTCTCCTTCAAGCTTACGTGTAGCTGTTAGGGTTGACGATTTCATGGACCCCGAGTGATTCATGGTGCAGTGAAGTGATGTGCGGTGGGAAGGTTTTTATGTATCTAGTATTATCAAGAACCGCTCCAACCTTTAATCGAATTTCCGTAATCCCTGTTGCGATTCCGTGGCGAGGGAATCTGGTAGAGGGCGAGTGGGCCTTGCAATGCCGATTGGCCGCCTTCTGTGACACGACCAGATTGGGCTAGACACTAATACCGCGCACAATGCTACGAGTGAAATACTCTCCTACCTAACGGAAAGCACACATCACCTCACTTTGAAGAGAGATCTAGATTTCAATCTTCCAAGATTTTTTGCCGAGAATTAAAATATCATAGCAGCTCGCTTTCCTCGGTCCTTAGCTTAACCTAAACTTTCTGACCTCAAAGTCGTTCTTTGATTTCACTATATATATATATATCGGAAGGGCAGAGGCAATCTTAACGCGAGATGTTTTTTCAGATCCCCGGCCGGTGATAATGTGACAAAAAATGCTAGAGTCTTTTGGAGAATCTCCTCCGAGACATTTATCACTCACTATTATACCTTCTACTATCATAGAAGTACCCTGGGTGCCTACCGTCGGGACGAAAATGCATCTTCCAACCGGAGATGGCGAAAGCCAGTCAAACCTCAACCACTCTCAAGATTGATAGATACTCGGAGAAGTTGTGGGAGCGGTTAGCTTCTTGGAGATTTTTTACAGCAGGGTATACCGAATTGGACATCCCATCTCATTTCCCTCCCTCCTGATATGCACCATTTCTTGGCCGTACTTGAGTCCTTACGCAAAAGTCCTCGTGAAATGGCACTTTTTTTCTTTTTTATACCAAAAAATAATAAAGTTTGGATGCTTGTAGTTGATGGTTCGACCTGTATTCTTTTGTCTGGCTTTCTAGGGGTTGATTATTATAATCTCTCAATTATCTGATACATGAGTAGACCATATTCACGTTGGTCAAAGGGGAAGATTTCGTGCGCTTCCAAAGTTTTGCACCGGCCCAACAGTGCCATTTTAAGTACGAAGTTGGCATGGCGACAGTGTTGTCAACTTTGAAGACTGGTAAATTCAACTGCACAAGGTGGGCGATATTCGTGAGCTGTCCCTAGTAAAACTTTGGATCAATATGAAGCTATTTAGATATGTTATGTTCATTAATCGGAGTAATTCCGGCCACGTGGTGCAGGTGGTCTTGGTATGAAAAGACGTTTCGCATCGTACTGTACCCACACAAGAGTTTAAGAATATCGTCCGGGGAAAAGGGGGCGGGGGCGGCTGCTACGGTAGTTAATGCACCGCAGAAATGTTCGTATGGCGGTTATACAGGGTTACAATGAGCTCTCCTATCAACAGGGCGTCTGGAAAATCCCGGCAGACCCCCTTAAGCCCCCCGTTAGTTATGCGCAGTTACCTTCTTCGAGATTTTCTCCATTTCTTATTCTCGCCGTTCTCTTCTGCACCACTCGTTCGCCGAGCGATCTTTCTTCCATCATATACAGAGTGTTGCAGGACAGTGTCGCGGACGGGGCATCTTTGCTTCGCAGTAGCTATGATAGTAAAAGTATAGGGCGCACACGGGGTTGCCCTGTTAAACACCAGATTCACTCGGAGCAGTGCTGACTGGATATCTACATCAGTGTGGGCAAACTCGGTGAAAATATCATGCTAGTATTCTTGTTTTTCGCATGGAACCGTACCATCCCCAGGGGTTGGGAACTGGTAGTGTAAATTCTCATAGTGAGACCTTAGTTTCCTTCTGGTCGGCCACGAAGCACACCCAAACGGGGGTACGCATTGCTCAAATATACCTCTCTCCTTATAAAAAGCCTTGTCAGTGGGGGCTTGTCCGTCACGAATTGGCCACACCGGGGCTCGATCGCGGAAACGAGATAACAAAAAAAGCCCCAGCCTCGGCCCTTCATACCTGTAGTCTCTCGCGCTCACTTGAAATGCGTAAGTGTGTTAGAAGGGCAAGAGACAGCCGTCTCCCCGAGAAGAAGCAGAGATCAATCGCAGAATATCAGTCCAATGTGTAGCTGAGCACCGACTACACGATCATCTACTAATGATTTTCTAGTGACTAGTGCCATAAACCTCAGAAACAGGTCCTCCCCTTTCCCTCTCGGCTTCCTAGGGATATTCTCAAATCTGTCCCTGATCAACTAAGCACGCCGAAACCCCGCCTCCGCAAACAGCGAGCTAGCAGTCATCCATGCCAATTCTTCCACTTTCAGTGACCCAACAGCGAAACGTTCGAGAGACCCACCGGACGAAAAGGCCTCTACCTTATCTTTCGTATCGAAGCATCACACGCGGGATGGGCTCCGAGATTGTGTTATAATAGCCCAAGCCTATTAAGGCCCCTGTGGGATGTCGATCCCTAGGACCCAGGAGATATTCTCGAATTCTAGTACCGTAATGCAGCATCATACCCTGTCCTATACAACTGATACATTGCAGAAAACTACGACTTTAAGGGGGAAAAGCGATACCGAAAACGGACCTCGCACTATAAAGTTCGGTGCCGGGAAATGGTGGCTCCTGCCGTACTTGTACTGATGTAGAAAACCCCGACAAATAACGTTCCCTTGCAACTATCGTAGGGGATTTTAGAGTGCACGCCCGCAGAGACAGACAGGAGCATTGCTGTGTAAAAAAAAAAGAACAAAAGACGAGGCTTTGATGGCGTAAATTTACTGCACGAGGAGCACATTGTGTAGGAGGATACTGTACTGCTGAGGAGGGCCCAAGCCGGACCACATCCTTATCCCCAACGCCTAAAGTTAATTCTGCACTTAAAGGCCCAACTTGGGTCCTCTTTTCCTCCTCTCTGAAGTATGTAAGACTACCCCCTCTATTCTTACATCATCCCCATTGAGATATGCATTCTTTTTTTGATGCTCGCCCGGCTAGTGGCTCCCAGTATGGGTTTACGGTCAGTTATCGCACCGTATCGTATCGCATTGCTTGGCACGCTATGTGAGCTCAGGCTCGCCATTCGATCGCTACAGGCACCCCGAGTGATAAAACGTGACAAAATGCCATTTCGGAAATTGAATAACGTTTGAAAGGGATCTGGATCCTCCATTTTTCCCCTCAGTTTTATTTCGCATTCTCAGGAATCACAGCTTACTGTACTGCACACCACCAACCTTAGTTCTCCCTTTTTTCTTTTTACCCCCTTTGTCTTTTCCATTTTTTTATTTTTTTTATCTATTTACACTTCTCGCCTGCAGTGAGATGCAATTTACATGCGCAACCCTTTCCCCCCCCCCTTCTTCACTTTTTCTGATTACTCAAACTGAGGGCAAGAGCGTCTAAAATAAAATGGGCCACTCCAATCACAAACTTCCCCCCCTCCAAATACAACAGAGAGAGCGGATAAATTGGAAAGCCCACCACTTTCGTCCATACATCTGGTCCTCCGCCAATAATCCAACCCACCGGCAAGGCAGCGCGCGCACCGAGACAAATCTCCTTCCCCCCCCCCCCCTCCAAAGTCTCCAAAAACGTGATGGGAATGCACAACCCGGATGTCCCTATTTCAAGTCATCTACCGTACACACGAGGGAAGCGAGGCTCCAAGACATTCTACTGCTTGTATTACACCTATACCTTAGGTGTCGTACGCTGCTTGTGCTTGCATTGCAGCGCAACGTTCTTACCGAGCCCACGACCTCAGTTAAATAGATGAGGGATGTGTCGACCTTCCAGGTGCGCAACAGATCCGGCAAATTAATTTCAGCTAATGCAGGGCTCTCAGATCAACCAATGGCCGTTCTGGGGACGCCCAGGAGCACAAACTGGGCTCCCCTTCTCCTCCATTCATAATCCTCAACCCCAAAGGCAGGGTGTTCCGAGTGAGCATTGATGATTACGCTAGCACTTATAACGAGCTGTTACCAACGTAATTGCTGTTGTTTGTTTCATCCCTTTCAGCCGGTGTTTGATGAATCGCCCTTTATAGCAGGGCACCAGGCTCATACGGTAGACTATAGTCTCGTGGGAAGAGTGAGGAGAAAGTTTCCTATTCCGACAAAGGAGAACGCATTTGACCTCTGGCGATCGTGTGTGTGTGGGTGTGCGCCACTCCCCTTTCAGCTGGCCACGGCGTTTCACGGAAAATAAAGTTTCAATATGCTCCGGCTCTAGGAGGAGTACTGTAGCACTGTTCATTGCATTGGGCATTGAGGTATGCAGTGTCACCGTTCCTATACAGTTCAATTTGTGTTCTGCAGGCTTTTTATACCAACTTCTTTGATAGAGAGTGATCCCCCCCCCCCCTCCTTTTTTTTTTCACGATATCCCATAACCCTTTCGACTCAGGGGTTGTGAGGAAACCAACGAATAGAAAATAAGGAACGTACCTTCAGCTTCCCTGCACTGCGCTCGCAGAACGCCACACCGAGGCTACTGTCCAGAAATCTCCAGCCGAAAAAAGCTGAGGTAGCGGTGAGGACCTTAGAAACTGCCATTCGAGATTTGCACTGATAGGCCATAGTCTAATACTCGTACTCGAGTATCGGCACTGTACGGTACCCCGCTTCTCTGATACGGCACCCCCTTCCTACCTCCAAAAGCTGTGTTATGTCGCTCAAAAAAGGTGAAAAATAATAAAACAAAATACCAGATTGGGGAGGAAAAGAAAAAAGGAAAAACAAAAAGGTTTCTTCCGAAGCGGGTCCAGGGGCGGGCACTCTACTGCTTTCGAACAGACCGAGATAATTGGGTTAGTATTTGGCAGAGATCTTCATCGCATGACTCGTCCAGTCCGGTTCTAAAGATCTTCAGCGGGGCTGGGTTGCTGGAGGGGGAAGGAGATCGGGAATCTTGCTTTCGTAATCGTAATCTGAAAATCTGAATGATCTGGTCTTCTGCCAAAACCGTACGGTACTGTACTCGTACAAGTACTGGACCAGTACAACAACCGGCGAATACCGGTAGAGCCATTTGATTGTGAGGAGTTTTCATATTAATAATCTCGGGCGCGAATACAGTACAGTATCTGCAGACCAACTTCTGTACTAGTAGACCAGTTGAGTTCTCGATGCCACTATGGGTTGCCTTTCGGTCCGCGGCTTTGGTGTCATTACCACTGTTATCGTTATCACCATATCATACACCGTTGTACTCACTTGTACTCGAGTGGACTGTCTCTCAACCCTATGGGCTCAGTCGGCTGCGCATATATTTCATTCATCGCAGGATCGGGTTGGGGAAAAAGGAAGAAAGAGTAAAAGTAAAATAAGTGGCTAAGGTAAAACAGCAGAAAATCACAGACGCCACAGAGAGGGAGAGAGGGAGATAGGAAGTGCAGTTCCGACGTGCATCACAAGATCGGGTGAAACATGGGATCGCCGCCTGATCCTTGAGAAGTTGAAACTTCGCTAACTGCTCCCTTTTGAAATACACGGCCGTGGCACTCGTACCGACTGGTGAGTTCTTGGGCGTGCACCGGTGTTTGCTTGTTGAGAGGGGGAGCGATGAGGTGAGGTTGAGAAACCTGGTTACGACTTGGTTGGTTTTCCGCTGTCTGAGTGCTCCGCTAGTATGGTGGCGATAACGTAACACTGAGGTACTCTATCAAGGTCCCCAGGGAGGTGCACAGAAACACTCGCTGGCTTTATGGAAACCGGGTCGTACCGCAGTGGGAATGTGAGACTCCATGCCTCTTCCACAATAAACCGCACTGCGGTATTTGCCTACATATCAGACAAAATGATATTCCTGCTGCTGCAGGTAAAATGCCGGATACATAAATCCGACACCCCCGCTAGTTCACAACTACCAATTAAGCTGCCAATCACTTTCCTCTTTTGGTTAAATCGTTCATACGGGGAACGATCTGCAAAATGGATTCACCCCATTGGAGTAGTGCCGTCAAAAAGTCACCGGCACTTGATATAGCTAGCTTGGGCCGTGATAATTTGGCTGCCCTCCTACAAAAATGACAAATCCTCCAATCGCCATAGCATCATGGTAAGTGGAAATTCCTTTAAACCCTTCCGTGATTCTCTGGACAATCATAGAGTAAACGCTTTTACAGAACCTTTTTCAGCATAGGGGCTATGGTTCCTGAGCTAAGAGAGTTCAAAGTTGGCCATATCTGGAGTTGGTTGTTAGTTGATTTGCGTTGTCCCACGCCATACTATCGGGACACTTGAATAGACTATGCCCCCCAATCCATCCGTAACATTATAACCATCTCAATCAACTCCCAAATCCCAACCCCCCCGGCTAACCTGATTCGCCTGCCCCAGCTGATGGCGAGTCATCTCCTCCCCCTCCTCCATTTATTCCTCTTCCAAAACAGATGATCATGAATACGCCCAGTACGACAACCTCACTCCCCGCCCGGCAAATTCGCGCAGAGGGCAGAAACAGGAGGAATCTGAGCGTTCGCACGGGGCTCAGCGTGAGGGAGAGGGGGAGGTGTTGAGACAGGAGGGCAGGATTACACTAGCACGGCAGCCCGGGGCTATTTTCACAGAAAGCCCCCCGCCGACGAGCGGAAGCTTCTTCCGTTCCCTCATTTTTCTCTTCTCCCTTCCTTCCCACCTGCTCCAACACCAGTATACTTGGCATGGATACCGGTACGATAGAGTGGAGTGGTCTGCAGAAAAGATAGAAGGAGGCAACGATACCTACGGTAGCCGGACGGCCTCGAGGAGGTTTCGGTGTGGGGGAATTCCCGGCTTACCGTATCCGTTTGTCTGATCGATGGGATGATGTAACCCGAAAAGCCTTTATTGTACGAACACAGTACTCGAGTACTAGTACTTGGTGTGTTCCGACGATGCTAGAATTTCCCTTCCCTTTCCTTTCCTGGGTCCTTTGCTCGAGAACCACTCGCACGGTAGCCTGTGTCAAATCAGGACAAAGTCCACCAACTAAGTTTTGGGTATATCAAAATAACAACTACGCCCACAGTACCAGCGTTGCAGTGCAATAGAGCACCGCCCGGTGTATCATGGAGCGTAAAACCGTAGTGCATCCCTCCGTAGAAGCACCGTCCAACAAAACGTTTAGGGAGTCAGTCGAGTGATCATACATGACACCCCCTACGATGCGCCCTTTGTGCCAAAGAAGTAGGTATCGGCTCCTGCAACAATAACAAGGGAAAAAGGAAAAAAAAAATACCAGGAAAGATATCTGGGGGGTGGTGAGTACGATGCGGTTTATGGGCAGCTTGTCGATATAACTTTTGGAGGGGGGGCACAGACCCCGCTTCATTTCCCACCATCACCTTCAACACCATCTTCACCTCCCTTCACACCTTCTGCCCGCTGCGTGTTTGCTTGCTTGCTTCCCCTCCTCAGACTCCCAGTCTGGCTCCCATACGGTAGGGTAGCACGATGGCCCGAAGACCCATCGTAGCTTCCCACCCTGAAGGTCAGCCAGCATGGGAAAGTGAGGGAAATATGTGAGCGAACGCAATTACCAGCCCGGAATAACAAAAAGTCTGTCGCACTGCGGTTGGCTATTTTATTCCCATTTTTCTTTATCATCATCATCATTTTGAAAAAGGAAAAAACAAATAAAAAAATATCCATCACCGGTACATTTTTAGTCTCTCGCTTTTTAAGTTAGCTCTTGCAGGTCAACTTCCCTCACTCGGGGGGGGCGTAATTCATAACACCCTCCTGGCCCCTCCATTTGCACTTTTGAATGCTGCAGCAGCGTAAGTCACCGTGGTGACAATTCAGAACGCCGGAAGCAGAGCATCGTGAGTGCAATCGGTTTTCCCATCCGGAAACCTCCCCCTTATCATACTTTTGAGATGATGCGGAAGAAAAAAAAATGGAGAGAGAGAGAGAGAGAGCCCACTCGTTCAGCCTCAGTAAGCAGCCCATTCCGGTCACGCATTGCAGTTGGCAATACCGCAAATAACGGACCCCACATCATCCTCCTTTTCCCTTCCACTCCCCAATCTTTTTCCGTGTTCGCAAGAAAAAGCTGAAGAGAAAAAAAAGAAAGAAAGAAAGAAAAAGGTGATCAAGGTTCTTGCTGTCATTGATACCGGTACCATCTTATACGTATGGACGGCCGCAATCACTACGAGAATGTGCAGGCGTAATGCGGTAACCAGTTTAACGACAAGTTCAAGAGTTTACCTGGGAATCCCCCCGAAGGCTGGGTTGGTCAACTCATTTGCGGGATGCGTGCATGCGTCCGTACTCTATCTAAAGTGTACAGATGTACGTGTAGAGTACCGGTACCCTCGCGTTTCCTCCCCTCCCCCCCGTTTCGGGTGATACGGGTGCCGAGGTGGGGTCACCGGTACAGTACAGCACCGTACGTGAGAAGGGTGAAGCGGAGAGCGGGAGGATATCGGAGCCCACTTCTCAGTAACCAGCCAGGCGGAAACGAAGTAAAATGCCGGGGGGGGCAACGAACACGGGGGGACAACGAACACGGATCCGGTTCCCGGAAATACCTGTGGCTTGTGGTGTACCAATTGCAGGTAATACTACTCCATTTGAATTTTTTTAGGAGAATACTTAAGAAATATTTACAGAAAAAAAGGTTCTGGGGTTGCAGCCTCGGATTCTCCACCCACACTATTTTCTGGTATATCTTCCTCCTCTTGCAAATCTCCTATGTCCAGATCATGAAACCTCCGCTTAGTAGTATCATGCTGATCAGATATAGAAGGACTGCATTCGATAAGAGAGGAGTATAGGATCTTTTGCTCATTGAGTAAAAGATCAAGCTTCTTGCTAATATTACTCCGCTGATCTTCATGCTGACCAGATGTTTTCCAGGTCTTCGGAAGAGTATGCAGCTTCTCGCGTGCTAATGCCTGAGCTTGCTTTCGCTCCACCTCTTTTAATAAGGTTTGTTGAGTTCTGATTGCCTTTTCAATTCTTTCCTTCTTTGCTTCGATTTTTTTTTCTTTTTCCTTCTCTTGATTAATGAAAAAGTCATTAACATCATCTAAATCCAACCAGGCTCGTCCTTCTGCAGGTATGCGCTGTCGATTTTTCTGTTTTCTCTCTCTCTCTCGCTTTTCAGCGGCTAACAGATCGGAAATGTCCTTCTTACGCTCTTCAGCCTGCAACATGCTATGGTGAGCAGCATGGACGATATTTTGAAACAATCGTCGTCGTTTCCAGCTCCGAGGTGAGTTAGAATCATATCCCAATTCTCCTTCTATCAGTTTTTCTTGATATCTTAACTGACGAATACTTGTTGGTGTATGAAACTCTACTACCTCCTCCGCAGAAAGTCGATCAAGGTGTCCTGGTGAGGGTATATCTTCAACGGGCTCGGGAGTATGTGGTGGGCTTTTCGGGTTAGGGATATTGCGCAAAACAATATCTCTATCGATAGGTATGTGACCAGTATACCAAAAGGCTGATCGTATATTTTTGGCCGTAAATGATCTTTCTCGAGCCAGACTAACAATTTCATAGAAATTCTCCTTTCCAATTCCCCACTCCCGTCGTGCCCACCTCTTTCGAATCTCCTTACGATAATGGTGTTTATAGGAACTAAATATTGCAACATCTAGTGGCTGCAATCGGTGTGTGGTATGTGGAGGTAGGCACAGTGGAATAACTTTATTGTCAAGACAATAAGTTATAAACTGTGTATTGACATGGGAATTATGGCCATCAAAGATAAGTAGCCTATATTCCCCCTGTGCTTTACTGGCTGACATACTTTTAGGTCCGAAATTGCGCTTCAGAAATCGGGCACCCATTTTCTCATCGGTCCAACCATTTGGTGATATACCAAATAACGTACGCGGTGGGATACCAGGTAAGTTTTTAAACCATTCTGAGCGAAACTCTTTAGCTTTGAATATGATGCAAGGTGCTTCTAGTGCTGTTCCATCACCGCAGACTCCTTCAATTACGGTAGCAAACTCTCGTGATCCCTCTGTATTGTATTTTAGTTATTTTTCTTTCTTGTACTTATAGAAAAATTATATTGTAAGATAGAAAAATATAATACTAGTATATAAGTTTAAACTATATAAATAACTAGTTATATTCTCTATATTTGAATATACTCTTTCTGTAAGATGATTAAAAATATATGTACATACCTTGGTTTGTGTAAATTAGAGAGCCATTTTCACGAGGATGACGAATTACTTCAATCACTCTTTCTGAAGCTCCAAGTCCCATCAGAAAACCTATCTCATCGATATTGTACGTATTTTGAGGCTTGATAAAAAATCGAGTAACAACATCGTAATACTAAAATAAACTTAAGAGTTAAATATGTTTTAATAGTTTTGAATTTATTTAATAAAATTTAATTACATACCATATCGAAGTAGTGGTTTAATAAATCCTTGTTATTTCCACAAATCCTTCTCTTATAATCTAACTGTTTACTAAACTTTGACTTTATCTCAGGATGCCGGCGATAAAGGCTATCCTTTACCCAATATTTACTAAGAGTACCTTCAGGTACTCGTTGTTGGTAAATATGAAGAGCATGCTCACGCATATCTTCAACGGTCACTGGGAAACCGCATTTTCCCAGCCGCTCACATCTCTCAAGAAGAAACTTTTCTTCCTCCGATGTAAGCTTTTGACGTAGTTGATTTTCTTCATCCTTTGAGCGTCGTCCTAACTTGCGATGCCGTAAAGTAGATGGTCTTACTCCAACCATCTCAGCCGCGGAAGCTGTAGTTGTAGCAATTCCACGATCCAAAAGGTCAATTCCCATTTGTTCACGGACTTGAGCCGTAAATTCTCTAGGACTTGAAGTTGCAGGTACGATTTCGGTCTCTGAATCTGAAAGAGAAGACATGATATAGAAAAGGATTGTTCTGTTTGTTTGGATACAGATCGTAGCAATAATCTCACCTTATGATTTGAAGTCTATTTACTAACTTGTTGTTCTTAACTAATTATTTCGTCATTTACCACCAGCCACACAGAGCTTTCCATCCCACCACTATCTACCACCGCCACCTGTGTTCGTTGTCCCCCCGTGTTCGTTGCCCCCCCCGGCATTTTACAATCCCGAAAGCAGCACGACGTCTGCCATGGGGATCCTTCTGGGGAAGGGACGATCATCGGTTGGATTAGTCAGGGAAGTGATCGTGGTCCGTTGTTTAGCTATGGGAAGTAAAAAGTTTGGACGAAACTTTTCCTTTTTTTTTTTTCGCATGCCTACCGGTATGCCATGGCTAGGGATGGGGATGTGGAGTATGCAGGGCTCATCAACGCGGAAATTGGCATGTGACCATCGGAGTCCGGCCAGTTTTACGGCAGTAGCGGAAGGCTGAGGGTGGAGGCGTTGGAGATATATGTGATATCGCATTTTTTTTTTTTTAATTTTATTCTTTATCAGAAAAATTCACTTTTGGGGGGGGAGAGAGAGGGGTGGCTGTTGAGGAGACCGTATCGAATCGTATCGGGGGGGGGGAAGGATTGCTGTATGGAACTGACCGTTTTGGGCAAGGCAAATCTGTTAGGAGTGCGAGTACTTGTGCCCTCGATATCTGTGACCTTCGCATGCGTGGGCGTAGGGAGCGCAAGCAAGGACAGTAGGAATTGTCCAATGACCACTTTTCGAAACAACTCTTCACCGCGGATTCTCGTATGCTCTACCGGTAGCTCCGTTTGACGCGGTACGGGATTAGCGGTCGTGGAGCGCTTTGTGCGCTGCGAGTCATGTTTTATGACACATGATTTGCAAAAGTGGAGGCGTCCCGTCTCGTTGCGATATTATCCACTGCACAGTATGATAATATTATGATGGTCACTTTTTACTATGGCTCCCAAGCGTATCGTAGCCCTAGGGCGCTATAGTAGCGCGGGGCCAGAATGATAGGGTAGGAGAGTACAAGTATAAGAATCGTAGTCTACCGTGCAAAGAGAAGGAGGAAGCAAGAGGGGAGGTGTCGAAACGGAAAAAAAGTGATATTCGATCCCCGTCATGTTGAATAAGATGTGATCCATGACGTATCATCATCACTTTCCCCTCGACCTATTATTCGGTGCAGTCTGCCTGGCGTACGTGCGATTTTAGTCTGCTTATGAGATTTTTTTTGATTTTTTTGGAAGGAAACGGGGGAAGGATTATCTATCGCACGAGCATTCTTTTTTTGTAATTGCCCAGCCACTCCCTCCCACACTCGCTCGCAACCATAGCCATCGTGATCGCCGTCACACCGGAGACGATGGTTCCAGGGTTTACCAGTACCGT
This sequence comes from Tuber aestivum, assembly GCA_900010015.1. NCBI lineage: Eukaryota > Fungi > Ascomycota > Pezizomycetes > Pezizales > Tuberaceae > Tuber > Tuber aestivum. The sequence goes on along the minus strand of LN891007.1, from coordinate 161,537 downwards.
ACGGTGGAAGGCAGGAGAGGCCCAGGGAGACAGGTGACGAAATTGGTTATCAATGACAAGACGGGGCCGTGGCATAGCGTCTTCCTGTCCATCCAGCCATCATACGCATCGGTCTCGCTTCAGTGTTTAGTCTTCGATATGCTCTGTATGACCCTGTCTGGCCGGGTTAAATTACTTCTCCATCCGGCTGGTTCGGCTTGGTCCCGCAGCACCTGTGAATTGGGACTTTCCGACGCGACGCAAGGTGCGCGTGGCTGACAATCCATCCGTTCGCTAACATCCCACCTACCCACTCGCCCTCTTCACCCAACCTGCCCGCACCCGTTGCCCTACCTATCATTCATTCTGTCACTTTGTTCGGGCTCGTTTGTGGTGTTCCTCTACATTTCACCTCCCCGGCTTTGCACGAAGCCCAACATCGGATGAATGGGCGGACATGGTTGGTCGGTTCTGGTGCGCTTTGGGCTGGCTTGGGCTGGCTGCGTTCGGTCGGGCAGTAATATTTTATCCCGATACGCGTGCATGCATGCAGTGCAGTAGATCCGCTCCATTCCTTCCACCACCACCACCAACCTGTTCTTCCCCCCCCAAGCTCGAGAAAAAGCAAACAGAGGGATGAGGAGGGGGGAGAGGAGAGGTGGTCAATAGGCGAGCGAATGGAGCTATCGCGGGCGGGAAGAAGGACAGATGCAGGAGGCATCGGTACGGTATGGAAGTGCGAGGCTAGGGGAGTGGAGTTCGCCATGGGACGGAATGGATGATGGTGATCCGAACACGATATGGCGAAGTGGTGAACTGAAATGAGCAAAAAAGAAAGCTCAGAAGACCCGATGCGACGGTTCAGCCACTGGGGAAACACCCGAAACCGCGCTCCTCCTTTGCGGCCGGATCCCTGTCTTTGCACTTACTCACACCATCCAGTACACTCACTCACTCACTCACATTCACTTCACTCACTCACTTGCTTGGTGTCCTCGCCACCCCCTGCTGCTGCTCCCCTGCCTATCCTGCCGGACCCACTGACTGCGACTCTTCACCACCACGACTTACCTTTATATGGACGCACAAGTCGATAAGTAGACTCCGTTGTTGCTACCATAACTCCCTCTAGCAAGTGCATTTCTGCTTTACCCCCCCCCCCTCCCACCGTTGTTCCCTAGTGCAAAGGCTCGAAGACGGAAGAGCCCAGAGAGAAGGAAGAACATCTACACTGCCTTAATACGTGCGTATCCTGTTGTACCTTGGGAAAAGTTGGTGTGGTGTGCGCTCTGGATTTGTTTTTTCTTTTTCTCGTCCACTTCCCATCCATACACCCCCCCCCCCCCCGTCTAGGGCTTCCGATTAGTTACTGTCAGAATTCCCTTACCATCCTTCGGGTGAGGGCAAATGACAAAAACTGGGCGAGGCCACTCCCTCATCCGTGGTTTGGACGGAAACATATATAACCAGAGTTCGGACCTCCCCCTCATACAATCGTAAAGGCTGTATCTTGGAGGGTCTATTTCACGGTCGGTTTTCATCTAATATATTTTCCTTCTGTCTTCCTGCCCCTGCCCCTCCGTCCATAAATTCCTCCCCACATCCCCCTCCCTACCCACTTTCGCTTTCCATTTTCGAGAGAAGTAAATATTTCGGGGCCACGGGTTTCTATGTTTGAGACGGGATTTTTATCACACTTGGGAATAGTAGCGGTTTCGCGTTTGGGGGTGACTGTTCGATTTTATTTCTGATTTTTTTTATCTCTTTTCTCTCCTCCCCCGAATCGTTCGGGTCTCGTGGGGAATCTGAATATATAGTTTTTTTCTTCCTCGTCAGGACCCTTTCCCCAAACGGATCATTTGACAACCCCCCCCCGGTGCTCCCACTAATCCCCTTACCCACCCACATCTGGGATATACTCTTTACATATACTCCCCCTTCCTCAAGCATAAATACACCCCGCATCGCAAGTCTTCGACGCATCCCTAGCGTGATGGGAGGGCTCTTCATCTCCACGACCCTAGCTTCCCCGAGGAAGCCTTCGTTATCACCGCAGCAAGTGATAGAAGAAGAGGAACCGGTACCGGAATTCTTCCTGGACGAGTCCGCAGGAATAGAGACTTCGCCCCCAACGACACCAGCGGAAGACATGGGAAATGGCATGTCCGTCTCCACCTTCACATCCTCCCTGCGAGGGGCAATGAGCTCGGCCGGCGCGCGCAAGCCCGTCAAGTCGGCGATCAGGAAGAAGGACATCTGTTCGGAAGCGGGCGCAAGGCTCAAGAAGTTTGTCCGCTTCCTGGACAGAGTGGAGGTTGTTCCTGCAGCGCCGTTCCTGATGTTCGAGGAGCCGTCCAGCAAGAAGCAAAAGACCCGCGAGGCCCTCAACGACCCGGCGATAAATGCTGGTCTGGGCTTCGCTGGCTCGCCAAACCGTTCGCCGAACAGGTCTCCGAACCGATCCCCGAACAGGTCGCCCAATAGCTCGTCCAAGCACCTCCCCAGCACAAACACTGACAATCATCTCTCCCCTCCGGAAGATTTATACTTCTACCATCCCCCGTCGCCACCCCCGTCGTGGCGGATCCCGCCTTCGTCGCTTACCGGCCCGCAGCCGCATGTCGTTACGCCGCCGCGTGTGCGATCCCCTTCACGGCCCGGCGACGAAATCGACCTCATGGTCAGGGATAACCCCAGGGATAGCGGGATCTACATGGACTCCTCGGAGGACGAGGACGAGATCCGTCCAGTTATTGCGAGGAAGTTGCGGCACGGGGAGGTGCGATTCGAGGATCAGTGGGGGCGTAGGTTGATCCCTGTCGAGAGGGAGGCTGCTTTCCGCTTTGATCTTTGGCCGGTCGAGGAGGATGTTGATAATGAGGTTGGCGACGGGAGTGGCTGGGTTGGGAGGTTCCGAGGAATGAGCCGGGAGTAGAGTGGAGTAGGGTAGGGTTGGTCCGATACACCGCTATTGGCGGGGTTGCGCCGTTGATGTTTCATGCTTTTTTACTGTTGAAGTTGTTCGTGCCAGAGGCCAGATTGGTATATAGGTCTCTTTGTTGTACTGTGTTTTGTGCGCTTTTCCTTTCCTCTTCTCCTGTTCAATATTGTCTTTGGGTTTGGTTTTCTGGTTTTTTTTTTCCTCCTTACCTTTTCCCTTACTATAGCTCAGCATTATATGGTGTTTTTAATGTTTTGGTTTTAGTTTTCCTCTTTTCTCTCAGTCTCATCCTTTTTCCCTAGTCTCGTTTTCATCACATCTGGAGTTCTTTTCCTTTTTCCCATCGGTTTTATTTTTTCCTTCTCTTCCTTTCTTACAGGATGATTTGTTCAGCAACGGTATTTCTGGTCTGGTTAGTCGAAGTGCACACATAAACGGGCGGCGTCTTCCTTCTCCTATTTCCTTCTATCATGCCTATTTTTCCAGTTTTCCATTCCCTTTTCCATTTACCATACCAGAGCCGTTTTTCCTATCATACTTGAGTCTAGCTAGCGAAGGGCAAATTGAAAGTGGTGGATAAAAAAAAAGTCTCCCCTCTCTTTCTTTAATCACGATATTGAAGCCACAGTGGCTCGGATCTGCTATCCGAGACAACCCGTCCGCTGTAGGTCATGTGCCCTCACTCGACCATATTCACGTTCCACACCGTCATATCATACGGTAGTGGCCGATCAGCCCGCCCAGCCACCGAGTCAGGCATGGGTGGTCAGGGGTGCAGTATCATACTAGTACTCGTACATCCGTCTATCTACAAGTATTTACTTATGGTGCACATCATTCCAGTCAAGATTACTTGGCAGAGGGAGATTACTCCCTAAGATCATGCGTTAAAAAGGCACCACGGAAGCCCTATTGTGGAGCGCAGCATATCACAAATTAGCCCTTGTCTCCAGTTTGGGCTAGGGCCTAATTTTACGAGTGAGTGCTCGTGACTTCTGTGTGCCTCTGTCCACGCGTATCAATCGTGTGCACTTTCGTAAACTGGGGGGGGGGGGGGTAGGTTTTGTTAGGAGATTAAGAAGGGGTTTATGCTATTCTCCGTAGTGTACCTGTAGAGTGTACTTGGGTCGGATGGAAGATCCGGGGAGGGGGGGGGGTAGATCTGATCCCCTGTGGAAAAACGCGGGAAGGGTAATCTCGTGAACGGACGGAGCAAAGTTTAGTCCCACATGTCATGGACTGTCACTCGGATACTAACTACCGGGAGGGGGGGGGGGGGATAGGTCGGATCTGAATGTCAGGGCTTAGCTGAGCTCGACAGAATCTTGTGGAAAAAGAGTTGTTTCAAAGCCCCCTGGGTTGCTAGGATTGTGAGCACTTTAATCGTCGCCGTTTGACATGACAGGGTGGCACGGGATATCGTGAGCTAAAGTCCCGCAGTATATCTGGGCGGCCTGAGAATTGGGATAAAAAAAATTAGTACCGTACATGATTGGCGTAGTAAAATCGGAGGGCCACATGGAGATCCGCAACCGCTCTGAGCCTTGTTCTAAAGGTTGAGGACGTGGGGGGGGGGGGTGGTGATGATGATGAGGAACCCCCTTATCAAGGATCCAGCCACCAACCGAGTGACTCTCATCAGTAGTCATTCTGGAACTCAGCGGCTCTGGACATGGAAAGACGTCCAGAGCCCATCATTCAAACATCATGGTATATGGCTGGCCTAACTTTCATCGCCGAGAATCGTGGGTTGAAACCCAACAGGGACAGCCACCTTCGGTTTGATTGTTCGAAATTCCACTGAAAAAAAAAACAATACCGGGACACCCACCAATATCTACCGTATCATACAAACCCTGGACGCGAACCTCGACGTCGCTGTTGACAAAAAACACTCACGAGCACGAGTACCGTAAGCCCCCCCTTGACTCGACGCGCCTGTCTCGCTTATTTCACAAGCCAATGAAAGCTGATACCGGTAATGAGTTGATCACCCCCGACCCGCTGCCAAGCGTGATGCTCTCTCCGTCAAGTCATCCCTTGACTAGGCAGCGAAGGACACGGACGGACATCCAGGCTTCGCCGGCCACTCGACGCAAATTAGTTGTTGAGTCAGAGATTATGTGTGAACTTCGCCACATGTACCGGTATTGTACTAGTACGAGTACTAGTCCTAGTGCCGTAGGTGGCTTGGGTGGGAGCAGTTCATTATGTATCACTCGAGGGGCGGTTCACGGGGGAGCAGAGGAAAAGGGGAATGGGAACTGGAACTCGTCAGGTTAACAATAAGTCAACTCCCCCAAACGGAAAAAAAAAAAAAACTTAAAAAAAATCCGATGGGAAGAATAGCCATAGGAGGGGTGGATTTATGGTTTAGGGATGTCCCACGAATGGTTGTTCTGGAGAGCCATTCTGGGAGGGCGCGCTGAAAAAAAAAAAACCTTTATCATATCTCTAGCAGGCTTAACGATCCTCCATAAGCGGCCCCCTTGCAGTCCCCCCTCCCGGTGGAACAAAAAAAAAACTCGCCCGGAGGTGACCGACGAGTGGGTTGCCAAAATTTCACCAAGAAACCCTCCACGAAATGGCGCGAGTTGGATGGATAAAAAACAAAATAAAAATTATAAAAATTTGCCGCCGATCGAGACCTGTATTACTCACTCACTCACTCACTCACTCACTCAGTGAGTACGGTACTGTACGGTACTGTACTCGTACATGTGCCGTATCATAGTAAATCACAAATACAACACAGTAGTTATTGTGCGCTGGACAAAAAATGTGCGTAGATATCTCGAACTCGAGGAATATTGCACTTTTATTTTTATTTTTTGTCTATGGTACGTGAATTATGGAAAATTAGGTTACACCCCCGACAACGACGAGGACGACAACAAAAAAGCCCTACTTACTCCAGTGCTATGATATGATACATATCATACCGCCACAGTTCTATCATACAGACTTACCGGTAGGGCTACTGTCCAGTAACCGAAGTTGCCTTATCTGCTCTTTTCTGTAACCTTTGTGATACCATGGGCGTTAGGTAGCAATGTGTGTGTGCCTCGCTCGTATTCAGTAGCCCTCCCACCCTCGATGTAGGGCTCGTTATCAAAATTCCATCGGGTTCGGATGCCGACTTCTAGAAGAAAATTCGGGGAAATATCTTTCTGCCGGATATCACGGACTTTGCTTCTGGGTGCACCAGGGGGGGTGCGTTTTAGGGCTTCATGGTAAGAGCTAGGAATCACATTTGGTGGTGGGAATTCTCGGGAAACTTTCCCTCACTTGATATCTCTCTGGCCGGGCACATGGCGTCGTGTAAACCCAGGTTTGAGCTGAAAAGAAAAAAAAATGGGTTGAAATCTTCAGTTCGGATGATAAGGTTCAGCTTAAAGCCCCGTGGGCCTCGCTCGGGTGCTCAAGGGACAAGGTCTGCTGGAAGTAAATAGGGGTGGAAGGTATATACTGTTACAGGAGTATGATACCGTATCCCAGGGCACGCGGAAAGACTCAGTGACTCCCCATACCCTTATGCCAATACTGCGAGGCGAGAAATTCAGGTGGAACACTCAGGCCGAGTAGGGTCTCATGATTGCTAATACGAACCCTAATCTAGAATGCTGCTGGAGTTCCTCAGAGCAGTGTATGATATCGTGGGAGCTATCATAGCTTGTCCGAGGCACTGCCTACCGGGCGTGTGGTATGATATCATACGGCCTTTCAATCCCGGAAAAACTCTCGCTTCACAGATACAGCCTTGCGCTCGAGCTAGATCCAATGCAGCAGTCCGGTCAGTGAATATTTGGCCACATCCCCCCCTTTCCAACGTACCGTATGCTTGGATTAGCACCAAACTACGAGAGGGTTTTATCATCTAACGGTGGCACCGCCTCCACCATAAGAGTACTATGATACACTGTACTCGAGTATACTTAGACCCCCTAGTGCAATCATGCTCTCCTACAGGATCCTCCCAGAACCCCCCATCCAGCCATGTCTGGACTAAAACTGAGTTCAAACTCACTAATTGATTGAAGTGCTCGGACTTGATTGCCCAAGATACTCGTATACCGATGTCGACCCGCGATGTTCCTCCTAACGGGATGTGATGTGGGGAGATGATAATCAAGGGGGTGGAATAGGTTTTCTCGGGGTGGCAGTGGCGCTAGAACGTTGAATAGCTTCTAACCCTGGGACAGAAAGAGTGTTAGTGAGATGTTAATTCCCCCCCCCTTTGATCCCGAGGGCATGATGTTCATTCTGGTTTTCCCCCACCGGTATGATATCATACCAGCTTTCACCTTTAAAGACCATCAAACATATACTGGAGCATATGTGGTGGGTGATTTTTTTTTCCTTCTCCTTAGTAAGCAAAATGGTTTCCTCCTCGGGCCCGAGCGATCTTGACCATGCGAATGACTGTGCTCGGGCAGAGGATATAAACATGCATAGAAGTCCCTCCAACCATATTTCCCCTCCACCCCCCTATCTAACCACCATGACACCTTAGATACTCTAGAGTAGCGGATATTCCGGAGCAGCCCCAAGGATCGGAGAGAGACGGACGAATTCTTTGTCCAAGTTTAGCAGCAAAGCCACAAGCTAAAATGGACAGATTCGGTGCACCAATCCCCAGTATCCTACACCAGTAGCTCTTCGGCCCGGTGTCATCAGACATCGTACTCAAGTATTCAAGTATCTAGCAAGACCCGGCCGGTGGGGATCGCCAAACATATCACGGCATCTAAGCTTTTAGTTTGCACTATCAAAGAATTTCCACAACTTGCCATTCATCCCAGGCCAATCCTTGCCATCTCTCTGGTGAGGATTTTCATGATGGAGCCGGGCTTCGTTTTTCGAGTGCAGCACTGACTGTGCATGTTCTCGAGTACTGTACGGTACTGCACTTGCACTCGAATACCGGGGTATGCATATCCCGCCAAGTTCTTCTTCCAATCAAGTTAGGACCACAACTAGCCACGACGATAGGGTAACTAAGAAAGCACCCCTCGAGAGAGGTAGTACCGGTACTAGAGCACAATATCCAAAATGTTGTGACGTTTGCAAAATGGACTACTATTCCACACCACCTAAATTCTGAGGCTCGGCTAATTACCGTCAGCACAGCAATCTATTTCACAAACGTCACGACATTACGAGCACTATGAGCACGGCACCGTACAACCCGATTTCAACATTTGATCAGCTGATTCACCCAGCCTAGGATGCTATGCAATTAGCTCAAGAACCGCAACCAACCTTGCATAAATATCTACCGTACTCAACCAAGTTGAAGTGGGACGCTCCGATAGTTATCTGAGATCCACGAGCCAACCAGAGGCCAAAGGTATTGAGAATCCTTACCCGATTGGCCAACCGACCAACCCTGCCCGTATTTCTGGAGCCCAACTTCGACCCTACCGCTGGAGGATACCCTAGTACCCCGGGCGGACTCTCCTGAATAGTACGAATTCATGCCTTCTTTTACAGCGCCTAAATGCTGATTCAGACCTCACACCCTCGTCATAGTTGGGTCAGCTTCCAAATCTGGAAGTGCCATCACTTGTCGAGCGGGATCACTACTCCATCAGGTCGATTCAGACACACAATGGATGTGAGGTAAAATGCCTCAGTATACTGCCAAGGAAGGAGCAACACACGGCCGCGGGGGTATCCAAAAGCTACCGGGTGGATTAGTAACGGTCATAACTTGTGTCCTGTCGTCAATTGTGCTTCTTTTCCTACCAGTGTTGGCCGAGGCACTAGTGATTGACACGGCTCCGTTCTTGTATTGATCTGGGTTATGCAATTCACCACAACACACTATAATCCATGGTATTCATGTTCCCCCCAGAGCATAGATACTTCGATTGACCGATAGAGGAAGCTATCTTTGGCACATACACGTTCTCCAATATCCGCGGCAGCACCCATTGGGAAACTATGTTTTTCTCCCCCAACCTCAACTCCAGGCAGTGGAGCGGCAATTCAGGATAGATCCCTAGACGCTATCATACCCGTTACTTTGCCCACGGACACAATTAGTACCCAATAGCATCAGGGCACCGGTGGGGGTCGCCTATTCTTGGACGTGATCGTCCCCCCCACTATGCAGTCGAAGACAAGGCCAAGAACGTCTGCGTACCGTACTATTTTTTCCCTCGTACCCCGAGCCTCCTTGCCTATAATACTGATTAGCGTAGGATTTTCACCGATGCATACGAGTACATTCTCAGCGCTAAAGACGCCTTACAGATTCATCCTTAAAGAATCGCACGAGCTAGTGATGCACGTTGCTCCGGATTACCGATTGGGCGGAACCGGTTTTACTCTTCCAGACCGTCCATCGCACTTTCCGAAAACGGCATTCCAAGGCTGGGATTTAGGACCACATTGCGGTGCTCGTATTGCGCTCAAATGAGTGAAAAAGATACAGTCACTAGGGAAAAGCCTTGGCGGAACTGAATTTCACCTTGTTGGGGACTCCCGCACGATGCTAGCTTGTGAGGGGGGGTTATTCCGCGGTTGGTGCCATGTGTGGGGGAGGGGTCGGTTCAAGAGGCAAGGAGAAGCTGTTTCACCAAGACTTTTGTTACTTGTACGAATACAAGTAGTGGCTGTGCTAGAGCACTTTCGCGTCCCGCCCCTTGGCGGGCGAGACACGGGTGACAGTGATGGGGGATTTAGCTGGGAGGTTGAGTCTGGCGGTGCTCGAGTGGTGCATCCTATTACGATACATCGGTGCCCACGGTTGCCGTGGAAACGTCAACTTGAAGCGTGCAATTCCATTGTTCTCGGGGCCCTACCCGATTAAGTTATGGCTTGCGCCAGCTCGAGTATTCCTTCTCGAGAGAACAATGGCTGCTGACATGGCGATTTAGAATTCCTTCGCGCAGCTCCCACCTTCACCCCCCGACGGGCTAACTCCTCCTTTCCGGCTGCAACCCGCTCCACAATAGCTATGCCGGCGAGTAATAGACGGGGATCTAGTCCCAGACCTCCCGCCGAACCTCTTCTTCCACGGTCACTTCCACAAAGACGTCGAAATGCTCGTCCCCAACGACCCGGAAGAAGGCTCCCTGTTCACCAACAGCTCAGAAATAAACTTCAAAACTCCCCGAGAATAAAGCCCCGACCTAATCTTGAGGTGGTATCTTTCTACCCCTCCTGTTCGTGCAACCCCACCTTGCGGAAACTCCCGGCAGTGACGGGCGACTTCATCACATCTTCCCCACGGCTAGTTCCGAGCCGCTCAAAAGCGACATAGATTCTTGACTAGCATCTCATCGGATGCTCACGCTGTCTTTACTCGAGTACAGGTACCTGGTGCTGCACTTTCCAGCGGGCCGTCGGGTGATCCTCCGGTTGTGAGGAGCCTCCGCAGATCCCTCACCAACTTTGTGCACAGAAGCCCGAATGAGCGGGATGGCGGTATTCGCAATTGAGTGGTGTTCCCAGAAATATCAATTAGGGCGTGGAAGGGGCTCGAGGTTTAGGGAACCAAGATTAAGCGGGTGGAAATACAAAGAAGTGTACCGTATTTGGTTGATTTTGTGCCCCGGAATTTGATACCATGATATACTGTGCACCCTCCTGTACCATAGTCAGGTTACAGATACCAGCACATACTCGAGTACATGCATAGATGAACGACTGCAAGGATCAACCATAACTCTAGCACCTCATGAGTATCCTCCAGGTGTCATCACAAGATTATATCCCGGGGTGATCCCCAGCAGTCAAACACCCCTAATCCCGCACCCCCCCCCCCCCCATTGTGAATCAACTCCAGACAAACCCCCCAAAAATCCCTTCCCTACATCCAACCCACCACCACTAGAACTTGAAGGATATACGGTAGAAAACCGCGTATACCCTTTATCCGACCCTTCCCCCGTTATCATCTCAAATCCAAAAAGTTTTCTGCGAATACCCTCCCACGTCATGGATAATCACTCCAATCACTTTACCACGATAGATTCCGTGCCGCTGGCATCGTATGCATGCTTGGGTCCGTGCCCGGTGGGGGTTTTCTACGCCTATTGTCAGACTTTGATATTGTAGGTACGATACCTATCATGCCACGGCGCCTTCGGGAAAGTGCTGTACCGTAGGTCCGGGTTCGGGTTAACTTCAGTGTTCCTGAGTGTGGAAAAGAAAAGAAAAAAAACCACTGCGAGCCGGGGTTTTGATATGGTACCGCTAAGGGGTTGATCCCAGGGATAACGTCACCGGGATTCGTAGACGTGGTATTTAAACGGAGGACGGACTGTAGCGATATCTTTTGTGATTCTGCATATATGTGGCTGTGGGATGTACGGTATAGTAAAGTACCTTTCATGGTCTCAAAATCTCACTTTTATTGTATAGTATGGGTACACGTATGGTACAAGTACAGTACAAGAATCTGGCGCATCACAAACACTCACTCGAACCGTGCAGTCATATCCGCTAATTCATGTCATCAGGCATGATTTTCCCATTGATGAAGCGAAATAACCGTCTGATCCCGTGCCTGCACAGCACCCGACCGACTGACCGAACCGTCCATTAAATAATAACCCCCCCCCCCCCAAGTAAACATAGATACTGTGGTATCATAAGAAATTCCCCAAGCAGTTTATGGTATCCCAAACCCGCGCCCCGGCCAGATAGCCATCTAATACAAGAATACAGTGCGGGGTAAGGGTAAGGGCTCCTCCCTCCCCCCGCGCTCCCTCCTCCTCCCTTATGGGAGAAATCTCGGGAAAAAAAAACAAAAAAACAGACTCCTGGCGGCGCAAATAAGCAGACCGAGAAAAAGAGAAAAAAAACAAATATCATACCAAAACCAAAACCAAAAAAAAGCCCCCCAGGTCATGATAGTTGTCATCCCCTCTCGACAACTCTAACCTCCACCTCGGTAGTCTTGATAATCCCCCCATCCGGAACCTCGATAAACAAAATCTCACTCTCCCCGTCGCCCCCAACAGCCATCATCCCACCGCCATCCTCCCTATCCTTGTCACTCAACACACCTCCCCCACCTACCCCTCCGCCACCCTCAATGTGATTCGTAGTATGCTCACGAGTATCCATGCTTCCGAGCGCGTACGCCATGTGGTGTTTGACGCGGTAGTGCGTATGTCGGCCCAATTTCGTCTTCATCCGCATGCCGCTCGGAGCGGAGTGTGAGTAGTGGTAGGGTGCACCGAGGAGGTTTGGGAAGTGGCGTTCCATCAGGGTTTTCAGGCTCAGTGTGCAGGCGGCCAAGATTGCAGCGTGAAGTTCGATTATGGACCAGTTAAATGAGTCTACCACCGTCCCTGATGGGGGTTAGCTTGGGCAAGCGATATACAGGGAAGGGATTGTACATGTTGGGTCGTGAGATTCGAGGAGCTCGCGGAGGTAGATGGTGCGGATTATGCTTGCTGCGCAAGCTCTGCGTTGTCATTAGACGCTGGGTGAGTCGGTTGGGGAAGGGTGACTTACAATGCCCCGAGTGAGAACACTATGCACAGTCCGAGTATCTGACGTTTCGGAAGTTGGATCCCCCAAAGCATTAGCATCGGGAGGGTGCATATCAACACGCCGGTCAGAATGTCCAGTCCCGTATTTGTAAAGTGGAAAATCCGTGTTGGGATGCAGTGGCCTTTGATCGTCTTGTCCCACATGTACGGCACCGGGGCGCATTGAAATATGGTCACCGTCAGGCTTGAGATCACATGGCTAACCACCAATACTAGCGTGATATAGCTCAGGCTTCGGTAGGTTCTGCTGGATGAGAGGCGTATATAAAGTGCCAGTAGTGAAGCTTTGACGAAGGCTATCGACGCGGAGTGAACCAATCCGCTGATCCAGACCATCTATTAAATTTGTTAGAGTCGAATTGGCGATGACTCTATTCTGGGAGAGGGGATTTAACTCACCTTGGTGTACATTACCAATTCCTCTGGAGATATTGTCCCGACATGCCTTCCCATGCCATGCTTCATCGCTAGAAATTCTGTGAGAATTATTTCATGACCCCTCTCCAACCCAACATTACGTACCAAAAAAGCCAGTCACAAATAGCCCAACACTGGACAACTTTTGACGGACAAACGGGTTAGCTGAACCACCCCACTGCATTTCCCACGCGGCCGAGGAACATTTAAGGGGAGAGTTACTCCTGCAAGGCAAACCAACACTAGGGAGAATTAGCCCAAACTCCACTCCAACCAAGATATATTCAAACGGATAAATTAGAGCCCTACCATCATCCGTACCAAAAGCCTTCACACTAATCTTTGCGTAGGATCGCAAACTCACAAACAGTATCGTACATCCCAAGAAGGCCGCATTCACTCTGAGCATCATCGGCCCCCGGTCTTCTGGTGAATCCATCGCGTTCCGCTCATCGACCATGGCCACCAGAATCTCCCGGCAACGACGGGGGGAGGAAGAAGGGAGAGCGAAAGAAAGAAAAATCCACCCTGTGCGGCAGCCACCCAGAGATATATGGTTCCAATACTCCTGGGGATTTCACGCCCAGCTGACGCCTATCCGGGGAGGCTAAATCCCTTGGGCTGCTGTACCACTCCATGATACCTGGAAAATCTTATTTTTGACCAAGATACCTTGCCGTCCCTGAAAAGAAAAGAAACAAATACGGTACGGTAGCGCCAAGAAGCTAAGGAGAGCCATGTGGTGGCATCGCCCGATTGCTCCCCCTTGCTCAAAGTGAAGGAGAGGTTGCACAAAATCCAATATCACTTTTCGCCCCTCAGAATACGGTACAGGTGGGATAGCGGTGCCGCGCTGTACGAGTAAGCTTGGGAGAGCTTCTCGTGCAAGCGCAGGTAGGGTACTCTCCCCTACCTTATCATATCACAAGAACTCCATCCAACCAACACCCCCACCCAATAGGGAAGCGGGCATGCGCCATCCGTCGCCAGCCATCGAAGCACACGAGAATGCCTGTACCCTGAAAAAACCGTTCTGTAGATCTTACTGGCGCTGGACTCGAGTATCGCACCCCCGTAAGCATACTTGTACTCACCACGCTCCCACTCGAGTACGATATGTACGAGTACTTTATTCAAGAAATGCCTCCATCATCGAGAGTGGAGTGCGGGAGACCACCGGTACTCGAGCAGCAAAAATGGTACGGGACGGGATCCACCAGTAACGAACGATTCTCCACCCAGCTCCCCCCCACCTGTAATGGAAAGTCCAGCACAGCTCTGTTTGACCCTTCAACCCCCTGAATCCAGTATCACACAGCAATAGATTTCAAACCCCCCCTCCCCCCATCCACCCGCGAGAGGATTTTTCCCAATGTGCAACCCCGCATCGCGATTCCACCAACGGTATCCGCCCACCGCACGACAATATCGAGCACGGGTTGTGCCGCTCAGGCCGTTTCCAGAAGCCCTTGGCTGACAACTTTCGTCAACAGTGAGCCCTGATTGGACGTATCGCAATCTTGGCTCTGCAAGCGCAACGTGGGATTCCCCGCCAAAACGAGACGAGACATCTTGTTGCAACTGTACAAGTACAGTGGGTGTGGGAGGGAGAAAAGCACTCTGCAGCTCTGGTTCTCTGCCGGCAGAGTGCCCTACGGTACGAGTAATGATTCCGGGTTCACCGGGGCAGTTTTAACAAAAGGATAGGAGAAAAAACTTTTTTCTCCTCGGCTCGGTGTTGGAAGGGTGCGGGGAATGACCCAGATTTGCACAAGCGCGAGACGATACTCTGCTTGAGTACGGTACCCAATACATTTTACATTTGTAGGAGCACCGGTAACGGCCCACTCGAGTAAGATCAACTCCAGCACGAATCTCGACAAGAGCGCACTCGCTTCTACAGTGCGAGGCACTCGACAGGAGTGCCTATGGTACTGTACCCCCAAATTATCACCGTCCCGGCACGGAACTCGACGAAAGGGCATCGGGAAATGGAGGAACGAGGCCTCCAACCCCCCAAACCCGATTCCGGGATCGCAACCCTTCTTCCGTGATGCCGGAAATGTTCGACATGACGTTGCACACATTGCTTTTTGCCAACAACGTGGGAATTCGCCGATGCCGAAATTTCCCCCCACCCCCATTCCTTACCCAATAGATCCTGTCAGAGGCAGAGTGGACAAGTACCGTAGGCGGCTGAAAGCGGTGTACCAGTGCCGGTATCATAATGGTTAGTATTGTCTCAATGGCTTGCACAGACCCTCACTCGACTGAGAACTTGCGCTTCATATACTTACCTTATGCTTTTTCCTACTTTCCTTCTTTCCTACCCCCATCCGGAATCCACCACATGGGATTTCATCATTCCTCTGCAAATGTGGAACTAACTGCATATCAATTTGTTCTGGAATATCATCAAATCGGGCGGCATGCAGCTTCAGTAAAGTTTCTTTCACCGGAGCTTTCCGTGCTTGCTCCCCTCTTCGCCTCTGGGACCTCCTCTCCTATATATCATACATATGGTAGGGTAGACGCTGTAATGACAGAGGCCTGTATGCGGCAGTTCTGCAATCTAACCCGGAATGCAAAGGCCTATATAATTACTCGAGTACCGTGCAGTACAAGCACGGTTCGAATTCAAACCAAACCCAAGATAAAGCAAGAATCCCGCTGGGCGGTGGCAACCCCACTCATATCATAACTGTGGAGTGCCGTACGGTACGGTACGGCCCTTAGATAAAAAGTGTTTCACTTAGGGTGCTCGAGTATGAGATACGAGCACTAGTACCGTGGGTCCTTTACAAGTACCACTTCAAACCTCCTTAGCCTACAAGTACAATACAGTACGGCAACTTTCCGTCACCGGCTCAACAAACCCCGAGCCGCTGGGGCGGGCTACGGTACGGGGTCAGCAGGAACGGTTCGTAGTTCATGATCCGCGGAGCTGGAAGAAATGTGCCACGGCGTCAGCATCAGTACTGTACCAGCACTGGGGGTGGTCTGCAAGACCGCCGACTCATTATTGAGCATGAAAGGTGAAAAAAGCACTACAAGTACAAGTACGGTACTAGTACTTGTGGGGGCTGATATCTCTCGAGCATCCCGGGCCCTTGGAACTTTTAGTCTACTGATTTGTCGAACCAGCAGCGAACAGTCCCACAGTACAAGTACGACCGGTATGTATGATACGATGAACCCCTTTGAGCCGTAGCACACATCCCATATCCGAACCGGCGTGGTAAGATCCCCCCCCCCACCACGGTGGTCGAGGGTCCTCTCGTGATTGTAGAAACCGAACACTACATCGTACTTGTACTAGTACCGGCACTGGCGCAGCACTGTAACGTACGGGCACCCACCGGCACCGTACCATACCCACGCGACTAAACTACAAAGTACGGTACCCGTACGGGTGAAAGGCTTACCGTAGCGTAGCGTATCCAAACTTGGTGCGGTACGATCAATGCCTGGCCCCGCTGCTAGGATCACCGTAGACTACTCGAGTACCGATGATAACTCGAGAGGGGCGCACCACTGAAGAATTCCCACCTCCGTACTCATATTATAGGGTGCTAGTACTTGGGGTTGGGCCTCCCCCCCCCCCGAGGAATAGCGGTCAAAGGCATACATATAATACATTGCAAATATTTGAGCCGATATTTGAAGACGTCGCCACTGGAGTACCGGTACGTGCAGTGCAGCGCAGCGCCCAGTCCAATTTCTGTCTACAGTACTGTACGGCAACCCTGGGTTGATGGCTATCCCCTGCGATCCTCCTCCCCTCCCCCCAGTGCCCAGCCCCTGCCATGGAGAGGTTAAACTATCTGTCGATGGCGGATCCTGAACTCCTCTCCTCGACGTCGGGTCGGGCGGCCCTGTGGAAGAAGGAGGGGGGAGGAAAAATCCCGTCATAGTCAAAAATTAAAAAAAAATCTTTCTTTCATACCGGCTACCGGCACCGCAAGATCTCGTGAAATCCAGTACCGGTACTCGAGTACAGTAAAGGCCGGCAATCCACAAGATTATAAATCGACGTTTCGACTTTATAGTTATTTATTGATTTGTTTTTTACTTTATTCTTATTTTTATTTTTTTTAAGGGGTGATGAGGAGTTTTTGCTTTTTTGTTTTTTATATTATGGTAACTTTCTTGGCCACGCTTTGGGGCGCCTGCCACGCATTTTCTGCATGTTGCAGTTTGGTACGAGCACTTGTATGATATGATACGAGTGCGGTAAATCTGTGGAAGGGAAAAAGAAAAGAAGAGAAGAGAAAAGGGAAGAAAGGAAAAGAAAAAAAATCCCTCCAACTTAGCGCTCGGATCTCGGGGAAACTTCCTCGGACGTTCGTTGCTGGACTCGGACATAGACCATCCCATCGAAAGCTCTCGTCCAGAAGATTGTTACCATGCGGTACTGTACTGGTACTCTACTCTTTCACCCACCACATCTACCGTAGTCGGGTACCGTATGTATGATCCGTATCTATCTCCTCAGGACTTGATATAGTATAGACGGTTGTCTCTGGCATAGGAACTCTATGCTTGGAAAGTGTTCAACCGTTCAAACATCGGTCATCCTTGAACATTCTCGCTTGTGCCCCACCGAGATTTGCCTGAACAGGGGATGGGGGCATGTGGAGATATTACATTAAAGACTGTTTAAATTTATACTCGAGTACCAGTGTTAGCGCACGGTAGTAATTTGGCTGGTGTGAGTACTTGTACTGGTGCGGTGCAGTAGATGCTCTAGCATGTCGGGTTTCCTCTCATGGACCCCCCTCTCGCCCGAGCTGCATTCAGAATGTTTGGTCCCATGTGGGCAAAGCACTGGGCCCCCCATCTTTAGCGACTTCCGCTAGGCAATTGGTGCTGGCATCGAGGGATATCAGGGCGGAGTAAGTTTCTAGTGCCGGCAGTCTCTACCTCGGCCACCCATGCGCTTCTGGGACGGGGGCATCGTGTTCTCAGTATGATACTTGTAGGTAATCCTTCGGGCTCGTGTTGGAAATCTTCCTGGACGCTACTACCTTGGCGGAGCTCTGAGTAAGACGTCACTAATCATGAACAGCCTCGCATCCAGAATTATAACCAGTACGTCGGGATTCAGAAATTTACAGTCAAGGCATTTCGGTCGTCCAACCATAAATCTATTTGTAAATCTTTCCTCCTGCTATACAACTCCTCTGCTATCGGCCATATAGCCAATGGCTGCCTTCAATATTGTCTCGATTACATGAACCTCGCTCTCGTCCCTAGGCGCATACACCAAGAGATATTGGGACGGCAACAGCCTGCTCCCGCTCAACGGATGCCTTTCTCCCCATCCCTTCCCTATTACCTCCGCACAGTCGGCTGGTGAGAGCACGAGATGCAAGGATCCATCGCTGTCGTGGACATGGCCGATTTCCCTCCGTGTCGACTCTGCGACCTTGTGCGGACTAGGTATATTCCGATGAATGAACAACGCGGGTCCCCGGCGCTCGAGGACGGAAGTAGCGATCTCAACGAGCTCAAGATTCCGCTCTCGCAGCCTCGCTAAAAGCTCGTGGCTCCTCTTGCTCATAGCGATCTCATTAGCAACCTTGCGCCGGATATTCGGTGAGAAAACAAACCCGGCGAGTTTCCGAGGTACCTAGATCGGAAGTCTGGCGATGTGGGATTGGGTGCTTTCCTGTTCTTGGGCGACCGCCGGGCCTCCGGGAGATATCCTTTAATACCCCAGCCGAGGCACCGCCGTACACGGTGATGCTCATCGTCTCCCGTCCGAAAGGACGGAGGAGGTTCGCGAGGAGCCACCCACGGGCATCATGTGGGACACCCCCTGGACCGAGAGATAGATAGGCTTGATAATCACGCCGAACCACGGGAGCGACAAGAGTCAGGATTGCGGCGGATGCTGCCAGGGATATGACAAGAGACTTGTTTTCCATCGTTTTCTGAAGCGACATCCCTGCCTAGATGATAATCCGCGAGGTTGGGGCGTGGTTACCGCGAGAGAAGGGGGTTCTGGAGGTAAATCCCAACACATATTTATCTCTTCAGTTTAAACAACGGGCGACGTTGAGCGGCTATTTCGGAGCTATCGGCACTGCAAAGCCAAGCTGGCCCCGGCTAATGATTACGAGTGCTAGTACAGCACTCGTCCCCGGAGAGAGATATCCGGGGATAGGTTCTCCAGATTTGCGAAATATATCGCAAAGAATCTTCGCTTATCCGAGCGCTCGCACAATCTCACGACCTATATTTTCGGGTATTTCTTGCCCCGGACGAGTGACTCGGTGTAGCTGAGGGATAGCACGATATGCTATATACGGCTCTGCAATCTGTTGAACGCGCCCAGAGGTTTATTGTGCACCAATGATCGCTATCCTGCCCTTCGGTACTCGAGTACTCGTGGCAGCCCAGTAGATACGCACCAAAGTGACGTCCCATACTCCCAAGCTCCCAAGCTCCACTCACCAAACATCACCCGTTTTTAGAGCTTTCGGGGGTGGCCACCCGCCATACCGCTAGGGGTGGTCGGCTATGCTAGGCCCGGCTCGGAAACCAGCGCCAGCGCTTCCGCGGACGAGCAAACATTGCGGGTTAACAATATCATCCATAAAAGCAGTGCCGTGGGTGATATTGGCAGTGATATGAACAGGCAAGGCCTGTCCAAGAGCGTGTTTGTCATGTATGCCATTAGGAGGTAAATAACATCGCGGGATGCTGTGTTGTGACTGATTGATTCCCTATGGGACATGCGGTATCAGGGCATCTGCTTGCGGGTACGAGATCCATTCCCAGTCGCTCAGCATAGGGAATTAGGTTTAGGGATCGGTTCCCATCAAAACATTGTCCAGGGTGATTGCGGAGCGCGCAGGATGGCGATGGGGTGTTTGTACGCCTTGCTGGGGTTTCTACCGAGTTCCTATAATTGCTGCGATAGAATGCTCTCATGCATTACATTTGTTCGGTATGGTTTTATGAAGCTTCTTTTGGTTCCCAGAAATGTTAGTTCGCGAGTATAATACATGTGTGCTTCACGGGTTGCCCTTAGCGAGTATTTATATCTATCGTCTAGTTCACCTTCTCACGTCTAGCCCCATCATTCTAGCCATTCCGGGAGGGCACCTTCTCCACTTCTTGCAGAATTTAGGGGAGTAGAAAAGTCAACAGATTAGGGGGTCTTTGGTTCAAGCGCTCAAGTATCGGTATTTAGAGCTCGGCTTGTTCCTGGGTTACGTGGTCCAGCATCACGGGAGGTGACTCGGTTTTCACGTACATCTCGAGTTTTACAATATTTTCTGGGGCCAATAAGAGAATTGAAAATCGTTTTTGGTATGGCACTGCCATACCACACGAGCGCCGTGGGGTAATTTGCGTGGGGGCCTTTCTTCTGTGGATTGGCTTCCCAGGGGCAGGCACCTACGCAGAGCCAGAACATTGGTGGCAAATTGCCCGCGGGCATCCGTGTGCCCATACTAGATTTGGACTCAAATTTTTCGTCTTCTACGCGTGAATGCTGGGTACTTGTGCTCGATGGATTGTAATTGGACGACGTCTGCAAGCACAAGTTACACAACCGGTATCGCATACCGCCAAATTTCAGCTTTTCAGCTTGGATCTTGGTATCATGAAACAGCGGCTGTGTACCGTACAAATACACAAATGTCGTTCAATTACCAGAACTGGCACCTCGAGTGCTTGTTAATTCAGAAAGTGCCGGTATCCGGACTCCTTGGCGCCAACGCGGAGACAAATTAATTCGGGGTGTTCGGATCCTGTAATTATGATTTGGCAGGTAACGACCAGGTACCAAAACCATCTACGGTACGAGTACCTGAATCCAGGTCCTCCTAACCCTGCCTCTACTCGAGTATCACATGAAGTACTACGAGTAGTACCGTACCCGTACAGTTATAAACAGGGGCCACTCAAGGTTCGGTATGCCAGTGGCCAATAGCTGCCATAATGGGATAGGCTCGATTGAGCAAAGCACCAGTACCTCCAGCGACCGGCCACTTGGCTACTTGTACAAGGTTTGAGGTCTGGAGCGGTAGCGTAGAATACATTTTCATAGCTTTTTTACCGTGCTATATATAGTGCAATTCTAAAGTATGAGCATTCAAATTTCAGTATGATATCATACTCGCACAGTACCGGTACGGTACTTTACTCGATCACTATAGTTGTCTAACTAGATTAAACTTGGGGCTGGACAATTGTTCTGCTTCAACGCCACAACGAGCTATGAGGATTTATGGCGCCAGAAGCGATAGGGAGGAATGTCAAACCCCCCTTACAAGTACCA
Organism: Tuber aestivum; assembly: GCA_900010015.1. Taxonomy (NCBI): domain Eukaryota; kingdom Fungi; phylum Ascomycota; class Pezizomycetes; order Pezizales; family Tuberaceae; genus Tuber; species Tuber aestivum. Next base: position 140,395 of record LN891007.1, on the reverse strand, counting down.
TAGAGTGGCTCACGTTCACGTGCCGGTATTGAGTTCATCGCTGTTCTAAACTTCGGGATGGTCTCGTTGACCGCCTTTTGCCCATTAACCCCCCCCCCCTAACTTCTGGGGGGATTACACATTTCACCTCTATCACTTCTACCACCACCCCTTCCGAGAGAAGCATGCAATTAGGAATTTATTACCAATTAATCGGCTCTCATCGGTTATCAGTGAACCTCGTTTGACGATTGAATCAGGATCAACCTTCACCCGAAAGTTTGGTTCAACCCCTACCCTCGACCCACTATCCTTTGTCCCGGGCGGGTGCTTTGCTCTCGTCTTCCTCTCCCTCCCGGCTCGCTTGCCATGTTCATGGACACCACTATTTTATTCTTTGCCCCCCCCCCCCACAAACTCTTATCTTATATTGTTTTTTTCGTCTGATATCTCCAGGTTACTTGTATCTCCGGCTGGGATGAACAAGGAGTCCAAAAGGATTATCATCGGGGCTTTTGAACTCGAGATGGATACCGGTACCTACCTACGGGTTAGAGTTAGAGCATGGCGGGCTTACGTAAACCTGATTTGACCACTGGTGCTTAATGGATTGAGTGTGACGGCGAAGGATGAGAGACATAATCCCTCATCACCTCCCAGCTGCAATCCTCCCCCTGCTGAAAAGGGACTACTCCCTATCAGCTACGCTTCAAACACTAAAGTAACGCGCAGTACTCCACTCATAGCTGCTGGGTGGCATGGGCCCTCCGGTCTCGGTTTCTAGCTCGACTAAAACAAATAGAGCTACAGACATGAGTGCTGGTGCTATTGTGGTGAGGCAAGCTTTTTTTCGGATGTGGATTGCCTCAAGCGACCGGTACCAGAAAGGCATAAGCCGGCCGTGCGGAATGCATCAAACACGGCAATTCTATCATGGGACTTGGGTTAAGTCGGGTGCAGCTTGGCGACGGAAACTGGCGGTGGGCGGAAATTTGGAACTTGAAGCTATCCCCTCCCTCTGTAATCCCCCTTTGAACCTCCCGGACCCACGGTGAGTGATCGCGGATGGCGGAATGTTGTGAGGGTGGCCGACCGCGCTACCGATCCTGCGAAACCAGAAAGGGAAAGATCTCACGTGGATCATTCGCATAAACAGGGTGCCCTTTTGGGTCAAGCGGATCTCGCAGGCTGAGATCGGAGCATCTCACTAACCCGCTCCGGTACGGTACAAGTATTACCACACCACTCGTATTATGCTCGAGGACTAGTACTCGTACGGTATTGTGCAGAGGGCAGGAGCCTATAAACCGGAACTGACAGGGATATACTTGGCTGATTAACCTCGTATAACTTCCATAACTTCTCTCCGTACTTTTGTATTTGTACTACTGTAGCAGTCGAGCATCTCTGATTACTGATTGTCTTCTGCCGGCAGGGTTATCTCTGATTGGCTCACCGCATTTTGCTCAGTGTGTGGGACATGCGGGAATGCGGTGCTTTCCGGTAAACCATGTCTCGCTGGAGGGATGAGAATCAGGTCCTGTGATGGTGAAGCGAACCATTTGATAGGGTAATGACACCAGATGGAAAATTACATCGCAGCCTGCGGGCAAGAGAAAAGTGCGATAGTCTAGGGTGCTCGGGCATCCAGAAGGCATGATTTGTTGGAAGATTGCAGGAAAGCGCGACAGAGGTTGAAGAGCATTCATGCCATATCGCTTGTAATTGACCAACAACCGGCAGTGATCCCATTCACAATCAGAATTGAAGGTGGGCTTGAGGGGATCCTTGATCCAACATTGATTCGGACATACTAACTTAGTAGGGGACAGACTCATCTACACAGATACTCGTATACTTTCACGGTACCGGTCTACCGGTGTTCTAATTTACTAACCGCACTTTAACCTCAACAGCATTGAAAAACCGGCCAATAGGGAAGTCGGGTCGAGATAAGATCAGCCCTCTAGCGCTTTCCATTCGAGCAACGAGGGGCCCGAGGGGCCGACTGCGAGCCTGCTGTCGGTATGCCGTCCCTGCCCGTGCCGTATGATACCGTAACAAAGAATACCTGTGCATGAAGGGGAAAGGGTACGCCAAGTTGTGCATGGAGAAGGGTTTGGGGGGGTCGCATTTCACGGATGGACGGGCAAAGGCGGGCGGAAACTTTTGCATATCGGTACTTGTACCGTACCATCCCTTCGTGTGTATTGACGGAGCCACAGTCTAGCCCGCCTTTCACCTACTATGGTATGATACTACAGTACCGGTAATACAGGTACCACCTAAGTTAAGCCGAAAAGATACCCCGAATCAGAAGCGTTTATTGGCAGGGTCACCATCAGAAGACCTCAGCTATGCCCCCCAAAGCCTAGTACCGTATTCCATCACGGTACAGTAGCTCTCGAGCGAAAATTCCGCGAAATTCGGCATCCGAACGAAGGGATAGTCTCGAGGAATGGAGAGTCAATGGATGAGGCACAACCAGGGTTCAGTTGTGCTACTACCGTAGTAGTGTTCGGTGTGTTCCAAACGGGGCGACATCACCGAGCCCAGCAACCAACCAGTCCGTACAGAGCATCATATGGTACTCGAGTACCCTATTGGCGGAGATGGGATGGGGTTGTCTCATCCTCCGCTTGTGAGTGTGAAAGGTGGGACTGGGATTGACATCTCCACTGTGCCGCTTTTTACTTGTGCCTGGTCGTGTACGGTACTCGAGTACAAGTACTTGTAGGCTTGGGTTTCACAAGGATCGCCGAGAAAGAAAAGGGCTCCTCCCTCTCCCGATAGGATCTTTGTGCATGAAGAGGGCGCATCTGGTGAATCGATTAAGAAGAAAGTGGGGATTTCATAGGCACTGGCAGGTCTGACTGCAGGCAAAGGTTCGGGGCTAAGGGTGAAGGGGAAAAGAACAAGCTCATCCGCCGCCAAAGCGCTTGAACCCCGTGCGACTGGGCCGGGCATATTCGAAGACCGAGCTTGACTCTTTTTCTCTTCTTCTTTCACTCCCACTCTCCCTCCCCGCTTCCCTCCCTTGTCCTTGATCCATCCCCCCTTGGAACCTACCCCACAGAACCCTACCCGTATTCACTGCTGTTGCCCAACCAGTACAAAAAGTGAACTTTGCCGATTGTTATAATAATATCATTATAGGAGAGACAAATGACGGAGACTCCCCCGTCTCACACTCACGATCGCAGCCGCTGAGATACTAATGTGAGTGACTGCAGATTGGGGGGCCGGTGTTCGGTGGGTGTACCGGTAGTATGAGACCGGTGGGGTGCTGGGGACAAATCCTCCCTCGCTTACCTACTTTGGCCCGTCCGTCTCCCTTTCTTCTACCCTGCTCCCCCTTCTCTCCTTTCACCTTTTCCTAATGCTCTTCATTACCGACCAGATCTTGTTCCTTCAGCTAGGCATTTGAGCCTCTTTGACGTGAAAAGGGTTAGCACCACTACTGACATGAAAGCAACCTGTCCTCTTGCCACCAATTTCATTTTCAGCAGAGTCGATAGTGCAACTGTCAAGAGTCCCACCGCTGCGCTAAACTTCGCTCGTGCCTTCTCCCCATCGTCTCCCTTGTCACCAAGCCTATCATCTCATGATTGCCGCGTCACTGCTAGTTCTGGTCCTTTCCGTCGCCCTGATCCCTCTCGTTCCCAACGCCAGGCCTTGGATAGCGAAGAACATCCTCCGCAGAGCCTCAACTTCAGCATCCTCCTCACCACCGTCGTCGGCAAACATGTCTTCGGCAGCACCAGCTTCCCCACCCGATAGTCCCGCCGATGCTACCTCGCCCACCGCAGTCCCCCCGCTAGTGGATCTCTCTTCAGTGCCGCTACTCTCCGGAGACCTTCAATTGACGTATCTCGCGGAGGGCGCGGCAAACATCATCTATCGCCTCTCCGCCGCGCCAGGAGCTCCTCCAGTGGATGGGTATGTCAACAGGTTGTTGCGACTCCGCAAAGCTCTGCCTTCTGCCCAGCCCAATTTGTTAGCGTACTCTCACCTCCTCCACACTTTTCACCCCCTCTTCCCTTCTCATCTCTTGGTTCCGACAACGCTTATCAGGGTCCCGAGATCTGTCATACTTCGGGAAAACGTCAACCTCCTTCAGATGGAGAATGCCGGAAAGCGCCCCGCCAAGAGACGTGGTCTATACCTTGAAGAGGAAGCGGAGGATTATGGCTTCGTAATCCTGGATATGAGTCCGCGTGCTATTGAGGATCTCCCGCCGACACCTCCGGACATCGACGGTGCGATCGCCCCGCCAATTTCTGGCGTCACTGCCGAGGAGTTCAAGAGTAAGGGCTTCTTGACCCGTCAGATCCTTGTCGAGTTCAAGCCAAAATGGGTGGTTCAATCTCCTTCCGCTCCCGCCAACTGGAGGCGATGCAGAACCTGCGCGTTGCGTCTCCAGAAGCATGGAAAGCCGAGCCACTGCCCGCTCGATCTGTCCTCGCAAGAGGAGCCACGTGTTAGGAATACCCTGCAGCACATTCTGCCGTCTATTCAGCCGAAGAATCTGCAGCTCCGTCATGGGGAGGCCTGGGAGGATGCCAGGAAAGTGATTGAGGACCAAGCTGCGGACTTCCTTGTCAGCAGTGAGTTGATGCCCCTGTTGAAGCGTTTGCAACTTGAGATGGACCCCCTGGGCCCCATCATGGCTGCGCGAGAAGGTAGCCAATACTGCCGGGAGAGATTTGTCACCGCCATGACCATCCGCGACCTCACCATCTTCCTTCGCATCGACCTGGATGGCGGTGTTGAAGCGCGCATCGGAGACTTGGATCTTAAGACCGGTGAAGCCGGAAAATGGGATTACTGGGCCAATGTGGAGCAGACCCTGATCACCAGCGGTTACTACTCGGGAACCGAAGAGGGGGCGTTGGAGAAGGGCATCTGGTGCAAACCGTAATTCCTAATGATCTACACAAACAGGCGGAAACTGTCTCTCAACCCAGCAGCATAATTCGTTCTTTTTGCTCCTGGCTACAGAGGCTGGTGGGAGTGGTTTAATGAAGCTCACGTTATTCATTGTATTTTTTTTTTTTGTTTCACGGCTTCATAATATCTCACTCGATATATTCCCAGAACTATTTTCACATGTATTTGTAATGATAACGGGTGCCCAACAAACTATGAATATGAAAGCGGTAATCTCTGACACTCGGGCGCGGATGGAGGATAAGGCGAAGGTAACCTCTGCCAGCAAACCGGCGGGGTGAGCTCGTGACGGGTGTGCTAGCCGTTTCCTTTGGCTTGGCGCCGTTACGATGCCCTAGGAGTGACGATACGGGACGTGCCGGGAAGTATTATATCGTCCTGTAGTACTGGAGCTATGATGAGTTGGTCGGTTCGCTTGCCGTGCTAGGCGTCGGGTTAGGACCTAGAATACATGTCACGGAGTCTTGCGCTTAAGCTCGTGGGGTTTGGGTATGGTAGATAGCAGCAGTACGGTATAATACTTGTATAGTATCATACTTTTGGGAGATTGGTATGGTAATGTGGTGGTAGTGGTGCCGGCCGAATATTGGGGATATGGATTTAGGAATTTAGAGGAGTAGGTGGCATGCAGTTATAATGATCCATAACTGCAGCGGATACACTTTTACTTTAGGATAGTAGAGTACAGTGCCCCTACCCCCCCCCCCCCCTTCCAACACAAGTCCCCAGATAGCACCCTAGTAGGACATACTCGGAGCAGAAGAGGTCCCCGGGTATCTGTGGCCTCGCGAATCTATGATGTGATAGCATGGGGATAACCTCCATATGTCCAAGGCACGGTCTAGCATGGCAAGAGCCTACCAGGAAGGGCCTCCACGGGGATAATATTGAGTCTGCCAATCCCTTTCAAAAGGTCCTTCAAGAGATGTAGGGATTGCAATTCCCTTGCGTGTAACCCCTTAGTCAGACACCGACCTCAATGTGATAGCTAGGTAGATGTGGAGAAAAAAAAAGAAAAGAAAAAAGACAACCCCACCATGCGCCCACGCCTATGGATTACCTCCGAAGCACGACTGCGTATGGGCGTACAGCGGGCCGAGCATGCGTGGAGGAACTGGTGCCACCGGGATGCTGTATCGTTACCCGTCGCGATGTATAGATAGTTGATATTGTAATATCAGGTGCATAATCAATGCTTTGCAAGGAAGACTAGTTATAGAAATTGCTTTATGCCGTTCCGTTGGTTGGCCTGGTGTAAAGGTAGGTCAGGGTCCTAGACTTCCTTTGGTGCATTTAGTCAATCTACCACTAAAAAGCCCCCCCCCCCTCCGGTATGATATTCAGAAACTCTAGGCGCTAGTTCGGAGACCCTCTCAAGGGTACATCCACTTCTGCTATGAGCCTAAGATTGGAACAGCTAGGGTTGAGATGTTGTGTGTGCAAGCCAAGTTCCAAAGTGAAGGTTGGGGAAATATAAGTTATCGTATGGGTGATATTTTGGGAAATAAATTGCCAAGGAAGCGACTGGAGGGGAATCACTAGTGACAAGCTGGCCCAGGGAACGAAAAAGGGTGCAGTTCGCACAAGGCTATATGCCGCCATGATGACGCACCATTCGCTGTCCCAAAGAAGGTTCTTGTAGGATTGGACGCCGCTTTTGATGATGATATAGCTTCACTCTCGGTTCTCGAGCGGTTTTAACCTCCAGGTGGACATCTGCGAAGCTCCAGTGTGGATGGTAGACGGCCTTTTTTTTCGCACTTGTAGCGATCGCGGATATATGTTCCTGCTTATGGTGCTGCTGAATCCTAAGGTTATACATATATCGTGGTCTACCCGCATCGCATTCGGGGCCGGCCTCCCGTAGGTATTTCTAGGAGCACTTTTGTACCCCAGGGTGGCTCCCATTGAGGGTAGTTACGGACTGATCTCCTCGCTTTGTTCGTCCTGGGTTTCTGAATTGGGCAACTCGGTGTATTAGCACTACTCGCAGAAAAATTGCTATATCTCTTCTCCCTTTCTGGAGATAGTGAGGTTACGTACAGTGCCACGCTGCATCACGACTGCCCCAGTGCTCTAGTGGAGTGTAGTCTGTCATTGGCGGTTATGTTTATTCAGTTATAATCCCAACTGTAGCAAGCAGCCAGTAGTTGCCCGATGAAAAAGCCATCCCATGGATTCCAGTTAGAGCACCGTGACTCCGTTGGATATGAATCTATAGAAACCTATCATACCTCTGCTGGTAAGCTAGCTAGGTTTGTTATTTTTAAATATCATACTTGGGGTTGGTAGGTTAGGGCTAATGGTCACTAAACACATCATTAATTTGGCCACATTGACAAATCTGCAAAGCTCTGCTTGGTAGGATAGCAGCAGATACATTCCTAATTCTGCGGGTTCCTGGCCCAACTCTGCCGGTGGATAGGATGCATTTAATATCTGAGGCCCGGTTTTCTGTATATGCAATGCGGAATTGTGGGGCACTGCGAACCTTGGTATGTGGTTTTTATCTTTTTCTCTAATACAACCTCGTCCTCCTATATGCACGGCCCTAAGAGCAAATTACTGGAAAAAAATTATGATACTCGGGTATGATATGATACTATTACAATCATGCCAGCGCCATTACCTCCAACTACTAGAGGCATAATAGTGGTAATCTTTTGCGGCATTCTGGAGTTCAATGAGATATGATATTATACCTGAGGTTATTATAGATATTAAAGCAGATACTATGGCAGAGGTTAAAGTGGAGGTTAGAATGCAAGGTAGAGTACCAGTATGTGAGTCTGAGTTGCTATGATCACTATGAAGTAGGTAATTAAAACATTGCATACAAACATCTTGACAGTAACAAGTACTAAAAGCTTCAGTGATGTACTTTAAAATAAAATTTAAAGATACAAAAGTAATTTTGCTTGAATAATAGAAATTATTAAAAATCATAGCCTGTAAAGTGGTATAGGATTGGGTAAGTTTAAGAAATGTTACTGCTTGTATGAGAACCTGAACATAGTTCTCTTTAGTAGACAAACCTCTGGTTTATTGAATTGAGCTAAGATAATATTTTATCAATACTGCTGCTTTTTTTATGTACTCTATTATCTCTTATACTAGTGCAATCACAATCTCAATTGCCAGTCACCTAAATATAGTTTATTTTATTTTATTCCCATTTCTAGCTTCCTTGAACTATACTCAATTTCTTACCATACTTAATTCTTAAAGAAATTACCTAACATGATATGAAGAGAGTACTTTAAAATAATCTACAGCCTAAGATATATATGCTATAAAGCCCTGTTCACAATTTTGGAGGCAAAATCAATATCTTAACAGTTTAATTAAGCTCTTGAAATATTACATTAAGTGGAAATTTATTTACCAAATTCAAGTTCTTTCTTAACCTTTTTTCTCTATCCATTCAAATAATTAAATAGTTTAAAACTGCAAGCAGTTGTCTATTTAGATATTAGTGACAGTTATTGAGCAGAGTAAAGCCTTCTAACTTCAAACAAGGATACTTTGTGTAAGAATAACAAAGTTTATATTTCTGAAATACAGTTAAGCCAGTCTTCTTTCTTGGTTGGATCAGTGGCTTGATTGTAGTAGGAGTTACATATGGTGTTACAATATTACATTCTATATTGTCCTACTATTTCCGAGTCTACTATATGTACTTCCTCCTCTTTGGCTTTCCTTATCTTCAGTACTATCTCTGTATCTCTTTACTTTTTTCTTCAAATAGCCTATAGGTTTGACCACCTATCCTCTTTCCTATTTTGGTACAGTCTATTATAACTATGATTATTGTATCTAGTTCAGCAGACTGGGATTCTGTGAGGACATGGAGGTAATATTTTTTGAACCCCATACAAATCTAAAAGTCATCTTTTCCAGTTTAGTAGGAAAATTTCTGAGAGAAATTATGGCAGCCTGTTCTGCTGTCCAGTTTAGCAGGGTCTCTGTTAGGGGGTAGGTAACTCTAAAGTCAAGCGAGTGTACACTAGGCCCTGTAATCTTCTGTCTCGGAGATAGTCAAGAAGGCTCGTAAAGATAGAAGTAAAGTAGAACGAATATATTGATAAGATCTCTTCTCCGGTCGCTGATCATAGACTTAAAGCTAGGGAGGCACCTCGATATTTATATTCTGCGTCTGGGTGGTCGCGGCCTACATTCAATCCCTTACTGACTATGTACCTGCCATACTAACGCTTCAGTGTCTTTGGAGTGCGAACTCCGTTTGACCCTGAAAACTAACTTCCCCGCTCTCTTCCTTAGTGGAGTGATCAGCTCCGTCAAAGGACTTATCAATGACTCTGCTATGTGCATAGCTTAGAGTGCATGACGAAGATAACTAACTCGACCTGTGAGTTGTTATTAACCAATCGTAACTAGGTCTTCCGGATGACTCTAGCTTACGCAAGCTGAAGGGACATGCATATTACTTCTTGTAATTGCATATAGACTTGCAGAGGTCGTAGCTCAATAACTAACCGACCAATCTGAACCAACTAAGTCTTATCTTGTAGAGTGGAGCTCCTTCTATGTTATCCAGCGAAAACCCCTCGGTCGCATGCCTCATATCTCCGCGGAGTGGGCCGCATAGATGCCTTATCGTATCGTGCGCTAATATCTTAGCGCTACGAATACTACGGCGGGGCCCGGAGTCGAACACATGACCTTATGCATTTAGTCACGTGCCACACCGATTACGCTTTTATGTGTAACAGTCTCCAGTTTCAGTAAGATTGAAGATAGTAGGGTGCAACTGTATGGAGGTACAGGGTATAAGTAATATAGGTTTTACAAACAGAGATATGTTACTCGCAGGAGGTGAGGACAGATTGGGTAAGACTGCTTGGTGATTCTGAAAAGTAAAAAATTTGTGATGTTTGATTTTATGAAGGCTCATAACTGAGCTTCATGAGCAGGATCAGAGATATTACCTATTAATACAAAGTTTTTTATTCTACCTTCTACTTGAATTTTTACTTTTCACCATACCTCTTAGCTTATCCCTATACCACAATGTCTGTTACCCTCCTACTACATCCTTAGAGTTTCTAGCTTACCTACTATCAGTGGTGCAATTGCCAGCTTCTTCACTTAATCAGCTGGAAGTATATACAGATCCAAGAAAAGACAGGCTTCTCCCTGAGGCAGATCAAATATGCATGCTCTCTCACTTGTCTAGCTTCTCCAACAAAAAGATCTGGTCACTCACCCACCCTCACCTAAATACAAATCAAGGATCTTGTTACATATGTCTGCATGTCTTCTCAAAATAGCCACCTTTCATTCCAGCACTTGGCTGAGGAGCTGGATTTAAATATAGGAGAAAAAGCTATCTGGACTGCTTCGATGAAGAAAGGTTTTCACTGATGTCTGGCAATGAAAAAACCTCTAATCTCAGAAAGAAATCACCAAATATGATTTTGATGGGCTTAAGAGTATACAAACTCGTTACAAGACTAGTGAAATTTAATCCTGTGGACTAATGAGACCTGGATTACTAGTAGAAGGCATACTAGAATTTGAGTTATCAGAAGAGCTGGTAAAGAGTGGGATCCTACTTATATAGTAGAAAAACATCAGAGAAAGCAAGGCTGGATATTTTGGAGCTATTTTCATGGTAATATACAAGGTCCAGGCATATTTTGGGAGAACAATTGGGGTTCCATCAATGCAGAAAGCTACTGTGCACATACTATTCCCATAATTCATGGGTATATGGAACTGTGCAGGAGGGATGTAATTTACTTGAAGCTTATACAGGATGGAGCACCTGGGTATGCTACAGGAGATACTACAACTGAGCTTCAGTAGAGGGACATAGAGGTTATTTTCTGGCCTGCTTTCTCACCTGACTTAAACCCTATTGAAAGAGCATGGCATATTATGAAAAATTATCTACAGGATAATTTTCCAGAACAGATGTCATATGATAGGTTAAGGACTCGGAGTGCAGTTAAGGAAGCTTGGGAAGCTATTGGGCAGCAGGAATTTAGCAAACCGGTGGAAAGCATGCCAGCAAGATGTCAGGCTGTGATCGATGCAAAGGGTCTTGTCAAAAAATATTAGGAATGGTATATTATGGCAAAGCTAATTCACCATCTGGTGAGCATGTTTCATAAAACTTATATTGGACAGTGATATCTTGTATGGGCATTCTTGCTATCCTGTGAGCTCGCTATACCATGGATAACTGGTACTGTATATATCACACATGTAGGATACTATATTGTGAATACTAAATATTTCCCAGGCCATTACGCCTGCTTTCAAGTTGCTACCCAAGACCGGCTCTATGCCACTATACCTAATTGGCTACCTTCATCCCTGGTAGTGGCATACCCCTGTTCGTGGAACCTACATTACTTATGCCCTGTACCTCCGTATGTATCATATTTCAATATTGTGTAGAAAGAATTAAATCACCGGTGAGGGTTGATCTCAAGTGCACTGTACCAAACACGCAGATTAACCTCACCCCGGTTGACAACCCGCACCGGAACGAGCGCCCACTTATTGTAGTCCACATCTCTCACTCTATCTCAATCCACCGTCAACGCCCCTCCAATCCCCCGATTCTACAAAAGAGGTAAAAACCCTGACGGGGCTCGCTTACAGTAAAGCATGTCCAGGCTCTACAGTACTTGTACCATAACCCTGGCAGCCGGGCCTGAAACACCGGCGCGAACTCCACGCTGCTCGTACGTACAGTACAGTACAGTACCCGGGCGCTGGGAATAAAATCCCCGCCCGGGTCAGTGACACTTCATTCACGTGAAGGATAGACCGGGTTATCGTGGAGCGGATTGTCGGGAATATATTGGCTTCGCGAAGATGTGGTGGGGACTGGTAATCAATCCCCCCTTGTGTTTGGGTATTTTCCCCTTCCCTCTCTTCTTCCCCCCCCCCTCGTAAAATCGTTCAATTGTCCAAGGTAGCACTCAATTTCTATAGAGCAGTTAGGTGCGATATAAACATCTAAATAAAATAACCATGACGTCTTGTTATCATAGGGGAATTCATAAACCAATAACAAGACAATTAGCGGTAAGTTCTTGTGAAGGGGGATCCCCTTCCCTGGAAATTTCAAACATCAACTTCACTCCTCCTGTATACTTGAAAGACTCTACCTCAGCGCCCAAGTCCACATCCTTTATTCAACCCTCCCATATACCAGCTCCGGGACGAAGCATTGATGCAACATGCTATCAACTGCCCCCTCTAAGTCACAATGGGGACATACAGTATGTGCCAATTGTCCCTTGTATTCCAGTCCTATTTCCCCCACCCCTTCATTTACTGAATCCTCCCTCCCGGGAATTCGAGCTTGGTCATGAATCCCCAGAACTTTCAGGATGGTAGTAGCGGTAGGCAGGAAATTTCTCAGTCACACACTACCGTACATGGAAGTATCCCCGTAGCGTGTACTTGTATATGGGTATGATGAATATAAATCCCCTCCTTCCCCCCCTCCCCCCTCCCCCTTCGCTACCGCCTTCAGAAATAGACCTTTCGGCACAAGCACGATACTGTAGGTGGATATACAGAGAAGTAGGAAGGCCCCCCTTTCTGTCCATTCTTTTTTTCTTCCCCTTCTTCAACCCAAGAATCACATTCCTTACGTCCGCCGTGCGGATTTCCCTTCTTTCCTCACGCTCCACTCTTTTCCTAATAACTTCCAACCATGAGATTCTCTCTCGCCACCACTACTGCAGGGGTTTTGCTAGTCCGGGGGGTAATAGGACAGTTGGTGAGTGGGGTTCCAGTGGGTCCTAAAACCCCACTCAGCCAGAAGTCTGGTACTATCTGTGACGTCCTCAAATACGGGGGTGTGGCGGACGGGAAGACGGATATTGGCGTTGCCATTACCAACGCATTCACCAAGTGCGTCCTTCAAGCTAATGGGGGAGCGACCCTGTTGGTGCCTGAGGGGGAGTATCTAAGTACGTCATTTCCCGCCTTTTTTTGTGGACCCTGGGCCCACAGTGGGCTGATGGTGGTGGTGGTGACAGTTACTACTGGAGTGGTGCTCAATGCGGGAACCAAGTGGGCCTTCCAATTGGATGGACTAATCACCTTGTCTGAGGACGGACGCTTCAATGGTAACGCAATTGTCGTGAAGAGAGCCACGGATTTTGAAATGTTCTCTAGCAATGGCAAAGGTGCTATCCAAGGACAGGGTTACAAGAAGAGGATTTCCGGGTCCACCCAGGATGCAAGGCTTTTGAGGGTATGCTCTACCAACCCCCGAACGAGTGCAAGTAGGAAATAAAAGTAGCTAAGGAGCGATAGTTCATGACCTGCACAGACTACTCGGTGCACGACCTAATCCTGGTATCTCCCACCCCCCACCTCTTCCCCGGTTAGGCACTAGTACTAACGAAGGACACACAGATCGACTCACCAACCTTCCACCTATTCCATAACGACGCGACAAACCTCGAAAACTATCACATCACAGTCCGCGGCGGGAACAAAGGTGGCCTAGACGGAATCAACCTAACATGTTTGTCCAACTGTTACATTCACCACATAGAGGTTACCAATCGTGACGAATGCATCTCCGTCAAGACCCCCTCCAGAAACGTGCTCATCGAGGAGATTTACTGCAATCAGAGTGGGGGTATGAGCATCGGGTCTTTGGACGCAGGAGGCAGTATGCTATTCCCTCCCCCCCCCCTAGTATTCGCATAGCTGAAAAGGGGGTCAAACAGCTGGAAGTGATATCGAATACATCCACATGAGGAACATATACGTGCACCAGTGCACGCAGATGCTAATGATAAAGACCTGGCCTGGAGGCTCCGGGGCGGTCGGGCACGTCCGCAACTCCCTGTTCGAGAACTTCCACGCCTACGATACCACTTACGCCCTCGACATAGACCAGTACTGGTACGGGCGTAAAGACCCCAACACGGGCGCTATCGCCATCTCAGACCTTCACTTCAGGAACTGGACGGGAACGGTGAACAACGGCGCCTCCCGCGGCCCCATAGTTATCCGCGGGAGCGATATCGTCCCCTTGACCGACATAAAGTTGGAAGACTTCTCCATGTGGACAGAGAATGGAAACGTTGCCGTCCTGCAGTGCAATAACGTCTACGGAACGGGGTATTGTGCCCAGGAACTGAAGGGCGATGCAGAACCCAGCCCCGTGGCCGCCACTTCCACGCTCAGAGAACCTATGGAGGGTTTCGTTAAGCCTACCAGACCTTCTTGGGGGGTTGGCCCGACCGGGTATGGACTCACGGTTCCGATACCGGTGTATACGCCTGCACCCATGTGGGGCACTAATCCGGGGCCCTCGCGAGCGAGGAAGCGGGATCCGCAGGCGGAGGGCCGGGGTGGTGGGCAGAGGGGTCCCACTGAAACCCCTCCATCACGGAAGCCGAGAGGCTACGGAGGGCACAGGAGGAGCTAGTAGACCGGGCGGGTCAGCAACGTGGGTGGGTCTGTAGGTGCAAGAAAAGGCGGGCGAGGGGGGGGGGGGGGGGGGGTTGTAATATTGGAAATTCCAGCCCTTGAAGTAATCGAGTAAGATAAATCAAGCCCGTAAACACTTTTTATTCATACAGCCCATTTCACAATTTCAATCATCGGGACACTCATCTTGGTGAGCCGAGTGATGCTCTATGAGTGACTGGCTCTGCACACACTGTCCGCCGCCCTTCCTACCAAACCGATGAAACAAGGACCGCGCATGCGAGAGGAAAGATAGGCCAAGTGCCAGAGCACCTCAGCTCAGCATTACTTCGCACGGGGGAGAAAGAAGTGAGGGAATATACCGCGGCATCTCGAAGGAAGAAGGCAGTATCGTTATCAGTGGCACCGATACCACGAGTTATGCAGTCCATCCTGAAGTCTCATCGTTAGGGCAACCACAATTTCAAACTACCCTTAGCCTGCTACAATACCAGTACCGGTATCATGCCAACTTTTTCCCATCACACGTGATATCGTAGTGCTCCTATCATACAGTCAGCGGAAACCCGGGACAAGGCTTCAGAGTGACACCCCATGCTCCCGAACCCCCCCCACATACACAACTCCGAGCCGAGGGGGCAAACCAAGGGATCCTGAGCCCGGCTATAATATCCTCAAGAGAGAAAGAGAGAAGGCGAAAGAGAGCGTGCAAAGCGCCGCTCATGCACAAGAACATGAAAACCATCCTATCTATCATATCACTCCTCGCCCAAAGCCTCAAAGTCGCAGGTGCGTATACCACGATGAAAACCGTGAGATGGTCCAAGTCAAGTCCACTCTAGATCCATCGACACAACCCCCGCCGCGATGCGATACAAATTTAACCTAACCTAATAGATAGTCTACCGTGCAATACTCGAGCACAGTAATTTACCTATCACCCTCCCAACCAACCGTCAAGAAATAGTGATCACGCCCGAAATCTTGATTACGGAATTAACTTGGTCGAGGGAGACGGTCTCCGGTAGTCTAGTCTCCCCAACACCGGCACTTGCCCGATAGCCTATGAGCATGATACTCGCACGGACAAATCCAGCCAACCGACCGAACGACCGACCGATAAATTGAATCGATTAACCCACCGTGACAGACACCGACTGATTCGCTACGCATCCATCATATCATACCGGTAGACTACAACCCTCCTCCCCCGCATTTGTTGCAGACCATCCTAGGAAAAGACGACGCAGAGCATTCGCCGATAACTTATCACATCGTGGCCGGTATGTAGGCTACGGTCGTTCCCAAGTGGTCGAAATCGATCAACGCAGCTGGAGAAGCGAGAGGGGGAGAAGAGATACGGTATGGAATTTAGTGTGTTATAGGAGTATCACACAAGTATGAAAGATGAATGAATGAATGGGTGAACGAACAGAACGGTAGTCTACGGGTAAGACATACTTATCCCCGGTGCACACACACACAAAAAGTAAAATAATAAAAAAACCTGAACCAGCCCCCTTCCCCCGCCCACACACACACATAAAGACACAAAGACACAGTCTCCGTGCAAGCAGGTTATGCAGGAAGGGTACGAGTGCTGTATGGGTACATTACCTGCAGGGTCCACGAGTGAGTCGTTATGAACGCCTTCTCTGCTAAACTTTGAAGTGGAATTTCTTCTTCTTCCCCGACACCTCCCCCCCCCCCCTCCCTGAATCTAACGGCCTGAGGAAGGACTAGCAGTCCTCTGAACGAGCGAGTTCTCGTCATCACAAAAACTCATGTCCAAGCGGTAGGCTTCTTTTTTTTTTTTTAGTATGATACGAGGGGAATTCTTCGCCCCGCGTGCGTAGGGGGTTGGTTTTCCGGTTTCTGCAGTATATCATGTGGACGTGTGCGCCTTTGCGGTGTTCTTTTTTTCATGTTACAGTTGATTAGGTCAAGTTACTCGTCGCCTCGCGCTCGTCCATCGATCATCGGGGTTGATATTCCGAGCGTAACAGCCCAGTTCCCCCACGAGCCCCGCAGCACAGACATTGGAACTAGCACAATAATGAATAATGATGATAGAAGCCCGGTCTGGATCCAATCCAATCCAATCATCACACCAGTTCATACCGACTTGACGATAAAACAGTCCATTCATTCACTATCCCAATGCCCCCCAAAGCACTTTTGATCGCCCCACAAAGCGGCGGTCGGAACTACTTCTCACGAGTGACCATAAATGACCCAATAATCTTCATACGATCATTCATTGATGTGATGTAAAAACCCTGTAACGAATGGAAAAAGAAAAGAAAAACCTCCTCCGCCAAACTCGCTATGATAACGGCTCAAATCCATGCATAAATCCATATCATCCATCCATACTTGAAAGAGGAGAATGAGAAAATAAAATAAAAAGAGAATCATGAAAAAACTCCCCCAAACGAATGCTACCAAGCTAACAGAAAAACGGAGGTAGAAAAAAAAAAGGAAAAGGAAAAACCCCATGCGATGCACTTCTACATCATATTGCTATGCGAGGAACCGAAAGCAAAATAGATAGATATCCAACGAGAGAAAATAGAAAAATGTAAACAAAAGACACAATACCATACCATACTATACAAGAATCGTCCTCTCGTCCGTTCTGTTCGTTTCAATCTTGTCGTGTAAAAGAAATTAAAAAATGAAAAAAGTGGATCATGAAATGGTAGATGCGCGCTTTAGATGGGCGCTACTTGCAATTTGGAACCAAATCAATCAATAAAGCTTTCGCATCGCAAATTATGTGATTAGGCCGTGTGGAGATAGAGAAAAGTGGGGAAAAATTCGGCATGTTTATGACCTGCGCCAGGCCATTACTGACTTTACTCGTTCTCTGAGCATTGGTTTCGGGGGGGAGGGGGCAGCTGCTGCAGGGGCCTCAGCGACGGGGGTTTCGGCAGTGGTGGGTTCAACGGTAGCGGTAACCGGGGTGTCGGACTTGGCAACCCCCTCGGTGGAGACGGCGGCGGGAGCGGGAGAGGGAGTGGCGTCAGTGGTAACATCAGCTGGCCGCTCAACTTCCTTCCCGTTTCTTTCGGGGGTAGCGGGTGCTACTGCGGGGGCAGCAGTAGAAGTAGCGGTAGCGGGTCTAGTGACAACTTCCTCACCCTTATCCGACTTCGCAATGCTATTCTTCCTCTTCAATTCCTTTGAAAGGCCCCACCAGCTCGTCCGGCGGGAGGGCGGCTTCAGCTTCTCCTCCTCCTTCGTGCTTTGCGCGTCGTCGGTTGAAGGACCGGCAACCGGAGATACGCCGGGGGTCTCGTCGGGCTTTACCGGGGAGGCGGTATTGATGGATCCGTTGGACGGCTTGACAGCCTCGCGTACATCGGTAGTCGACTTGGAACCCGCAGATGCCTCAGTGTCTGAAGCCTGCTTAGCAACCATGTTTCGCCTCTTATCGCCCGAGGACAGTTTTGAGATGGCATTGTTCCAGCTCATGGATCGTGTAATTGATCTCTCTGAGCGGCGGGAAGACGGTCTAATTGCTTCTGCCTCGTCTCTCGACGTCCTAGTCTCCGGGGGAGTAGGTGGGGGCGTTGGCTCACCTAGCTTGAGGATCTGTGAAGATGCCGATGACGGAGGTGCCGACTTGTCCCTCTTCTTCGACTTTCCACCTGGCATTACCGAAGTAAGCGACCTCCTGAGGGAGCCCTCCCTCTTCATCGCATCGTTGGATGGCTTGCGGGTTGGAAGGCCGGCGGAAACCATGCGGCGGAAGGATCCCTTGCGGCTGGGGCTGGACTTGGGGTCTTGCGAGCTGATAGACTTGCCGTCATCCATAAAGCTTCCGCCGCGGGATGGCGGGGGTCCGTGGGATGGGGAGTCAGCAACGGGGGCTGGCTTGGGCTCCTCGGCCTTCTTCGCCTCCTCGTTGATGGAAAGTTGGTCGGGGCTAGCGGAGACGGGGTGGTCTACAATCGAGATATCGTCCTCGTCGGAAGTGGCGGGTTGCTTGCCCTTGTAATCAACAGTCAAAGAACCACTGTTACCCCTAGCAGGTGCGGCAGGCTCAAGCTCCTCTTTTAAATCGGAGAGGGAATTGGCCCTCGAGTGCTTCTTGCTTCTAATGCTGGCGCTATCGCTCAAGGTCTTGCGATAGTCCTTTCTGTCCTCTTCGGTGGTAGCCTCGTCATCTCGAGTCTCCTTCATGGAAGCCTCGGCAGCATCGCGAACCTCCTGGGGAATGGTGGCAGGAGTAGCGGGGATAAGATTGAAGACTGGAGTCTCCTCCTTATCTTCCTTCTTCTCCACCTTCTTGGGCTCCTCGGCTTGGATAGGCTCGGGAGTAGCTTTGTCACCTTCGGGCTCCATTGCTTGTGGCTCCTCAACCTTCTTCTCCTTCTCTTCCGCTTCCACCTCCTCCCCCAGCCTCCTCGCCGAATCACGCATGGCAAAAGCACGAGGAAGCGAGCGAGATCGGTAGGATGAAGCTGGCGAATCTTTCGGCGGTGAGCCAGCGATAGACTCCTGAGATCTGGGCCTTCTGATGGAAGCCGGCTTCTCGGTGGGAATGACGATCGACGCCGGGAGAGGCTGGATCTGGAGGCTGTTCTTGCGAACGTGGAAGGGACATTGACCCTCGGAATCCGGGGTAGCCACCTCGGCGGCCTCAGGGCCTTCGAGGATGGGCTGCTCGGTCTGCAACTTGCGTTCGGGAAGCTGGAAGCCCAAGTTCCTCGGCAACGATCGGGGCTCAATGTCCTCTTCGATGGTGGTAAGCAAGTTTTCGGCTGACTCGGAATCGACACGATTAAAAGTGTGTTCGGGCTCCTCGCCCGAATCGTACTCTTCGATCCTATTATAAGGGGGGACGGGTGGGCTGGCAAGCAGCGGGGTCGACTCCCCCAAGGTGGCGGAGGACTCGCCCTCGGATTCAGAAGTCTCGATGGCCCGTTGCTTACCCTTCCCCCCCGACTTTGTGCCGATACGCTCATGGACATAGACGCCTTCCCTAGCCTGGACACGAACCTGTTCCCGCGACTTGTGCTGTCTCTTTTCCCGCCTCAGGCCAAAGCCACCCATGATCACCCACAGGTTCCTTGGGGTCCAGAAGGAGAGGGCAATGCCTATGCCACAGATGGCAGCGATAAAGCCGCTGGCATTCCAACCCCGGGTGTGTCCGGTGGATGGGGGCTCCTCTTCGTTTCCATCTCTGGGTCCCACGGAAATTAAACTGTAGTCCGGAAAATCCTCATACCAGGGTTTAGCAGCCACAATTGACTCGACTGAAATGACGGGAAGAGGGGGGGAATCGCAATACCCAATCGAAATACCAATCCCTGCTACTTCTCCAGCAATGCACTGACTTATGGGCATATGGGGTGACACGGGAGTCCCGCTCTCGCGTGTTGGGGAAGCGTGCTCGACCTCAGAGTTCCTCCTCGAGAAGAGTTGGTCAAACATCTTGAAGAGGTAGAGGAGGTGGGGGAGACTTTTGGTCTTTTTCTTGGGGGGCTCAATTGTGAACACGGGGCCAGAGGTCAGGGTGATATGTATGCAATGAGAAGAGCCAGAGCGGAGAGAATGGTAAAGGAGAAGGAGGAGAAGGGCAACAGTGATGCAGGTGGAAGAGAGGCGGTGATGACGATGGTGCAGGTGATGATGTGCTGCGAGCAGTAGCTCAGCAGGAGTCCGTGGGGAGGGATGGGCACGTATGATGGCTAGTGGATAGCCTCTTCCTTGATGAAGAGGGAAAGGAAGGGGAAGACGAAACGGGCTTGTGGATATATAGGAGGGGGGACGGGGGGGTGGAATAGCAGCAGCAGCAGCAGAGAGAGGTAGACGAGGTTGGTGAGTGGTGTGGGTGTGGGAGGTGGATCGATTGTGGTGGTTGTCGTTGGGTGTGAGGAGGAGCCGGATGTGTCAAGGTCGGCAGGGGATTGACGTGGTTCGCTCGAGGGGGGGGGAGGATGGCCACGCCGACGTCAGCAATGGCAGTATCAGACTGAGAATTAGACCCGAGGGGGCGGCGAGTTACTGAAGGAGGAGGAGGCGTAAAAAGCTCGTGGGACTCGGAGAAGGACGAAGGAGAAGAGCGGGGAGCAGAATTGGGTGAGGATAATAGGCGGCGAGTGAAGATAGTCGGCAGTCTGGAGAGTGCTGCTGCTACTGATATTAGCGGCGCCGATGGACCGAGGTGGGCGAGCACCACCCGGGGCGGATCCCGGTGCGAACGGTGGTGATGGTGATGATGTCCTTGATGGTGGGGATGATGATGATGATGGTGACGGTGATGATGATGATGCTAGCAGTACAAGTAACGGTAAGGGATAGATAAATCTCCTCCAAGCAGCCCGCTCATGTTTTCCTCGCGAGCAAAGTCTCCCTCCGTCAAGCTCGCTGGGTGATGTACATAATAGTGTTACAATGGTCGAGGGTGGTAAATATCGATAGTGCTCGTGGTGATAATCGGTGATAATGGTTCAAAGAGGACGACAGAATTCAGCAACCCGACCCCGTCAATTTTCCCCAATTCCAGAGGGGAAAAACAAAATCAGGGCAAACAATTGGAGCTATCGCTGTCGTCGATTCGAGCAGCGAACGAGTGCATGCGTGTAGCGTGTTAGACTCTCTCTTGCTGGCAAGATCTATTTTCCTTTGTTTTTCCCGTGCTTCCTTTGCCTTTTTTGCTTTTTGTCCTTTTCCTTTTCTTCCCCCCCCCCCACCCTACAGTTCCACCCACCCACCTCTTCTGCTCTCCGAATTTTTTCCTCCTATCCTGTCCTCCTCTGCCCCCCCAAGATCCAGACGAACACGTAGACACTGGCTATGCAGAGTGTCTGCAGCGTGAACAATCACAGCCTATCAGGGGATACGAGAGGGAAGCGATTCGAACTGCTGGCCAGGCCAAGCCCTGCACGGCGGCAGTCAACTCGAGTACTTTACAGTACAAGGGGGAGCAACGGGAGTTTGAAAGAGGACCGAATTGGGGAGGGTGGCCAGGAGAGGCTATGATAGGAGGTAGGGTACAGAAGAAACCAGGGAATGGAGGGAGAGACTCTGAGGGGGCTCGATGGAAAGGGCGTGGAGGAAGCGAATGGTTGGCTGAGATAGCATCACCATAGCACGAGTAGAAAAAGGGACGCTCCTCCTCCGCCGTCCGCATCCAAATGGACTACCGGTGCCGGTACTGCGGTTACAAAAGGGCCATTGTTCGCGAGCAATAGGCGGAACGGGTTCCAACAAGTCATGAGGAGGCTGGCAGGTGAAGCGCGTTAGTACTGTACGGTACGGTAGTCTGCCGTACCGCACAGCATCCATCTCCTCAACGAGCTAAACCGCACATAGAGAGCGCTCGAGTGCAGTACGATACCGGTATCATACGAGTATCATACTCGCACTGCCCACGGGCCAAAGCTCAAGAAACGGAACAGAATGAATAAATAGATTTTTATTTTTACCCCCGTTCCCAACAGGGAAGAAGCGGGGAGATCGTACCCGGCCGACCAGCAGGGAAGAGGGACAATTCCAGAACACTGTCCGTCCGTCAACAAGCTATGCCCGATTCAGGCGTCATCGACCCAGCCCGACTGCTTACCGTACCGTCCCTGTGGCTATCCAGCCACAAAGGCTCCACTCCGCACACACGCCACTAGCCTCAAATTCCAATCCCACCAGCCGTTGAATCCTGTATGTGGCAAGCATTTCCATCCATCCCGCTAGCCAACAATTCACCGCGAAAACACATCCATCCACAAATCTTACTCACTGCTCAATCCCTCCTCCATTCGCTGTCCGTTTCATGTTCAATGAGATGGAGAGAGGGGCAGAATAAAAAGAAAGAAAGAAGGAAAAGGAAAAAAACAACAACCTTGCTCTGTTTGCCCCTCCCTCGTCTCGCCCCATCCATGTATTACACGCTGAAGAGTAGCCTTGAACACGCCCCGTTGGCCCACCGCAACACCTTTATCCCCCCCAAGCTTCGCTCTCCCTAATCGCTACCCGTCCCATGTGATTCCCTTAAACTTGGCTAAAAAAATTTCAAAAAAACGCTATCCTACCGTTATTTCTGTACTAGTACGGTACAGTACGATGTTCCCCCGCCGTTGCACTCGGAAACCTTGTTACGGTACTCGTACAGCATGAGCAACAGTTCACTCCCATCCACTCGTTTCAGGTACATGCAGTAACAGCCGGGCGATCGCCCAGCCAGCCAACTGGCAAGCCTCTCCTCGCGCCGCGCATAGATCTGTCTTTGGCACCGTTGACTCGAGTACGAGTACCGTACTGTACCGGCCGGAGTCGTCAGCCTACCGGTGGAGTGTGTTTACCTTTTACTTTTTTTTTTATTTTTACTTTTTTACTTTTTTGTGAATGGGAACGAAACAACGCATCACTTGGGGACAGTGCCGTAAGTGGTGAGTGAAGAGGCTAAGCCAAGTGAAGGAGAAGGCTATTGCACTTTTTTAGAAAACGGAGGGGTTTGATCTCTGAGGTTTAGTGAGTGTACAGCTGCTGGGTCGTTTTGGGGGAGAAGAGGAGTATAATAATACTTAGCATGACGGTGTTTTGAGGAAAATGTTCGGAATACCGGTATGATACCATCAATCGCGGGGGTACTGTACCAG
Organism: Tuber aestivum; assembly: GCA_900010015.1. Taxonomy (NCBI): domain Eukaryota; kingdom Fungi; phylum Ascomycota; class Pezizomycetes; order Pezizales; family Tuberaceae; genus Tuber; species Tuber aestivum. The sequence goes on along the minus strand of LN891007.1, from coordinate 117,422 downwards.
GACAGTACTACGGTAGTAGAGAGGGTACTGTGCGCTGGGCTAAACTCGTCATTTACCGCAACATACCATCGCTAAGCGCGAGCAGCAGACTACTGGCACTGTACGACCCCCCTTCTGCCTCGGTGGTGACCTTATTTTGTTGACCCTCTTTAGATATTTTTGTGCCCAACGCGAGGTGGAACCAACGAAACTGCAGGAATATTGAGTCCGGAAGGTGCAGTCCGCCCCGGCATCGCGTGTCCTCGAACCGCAGGAATTGGCAAGTCTTTTGCAGTCCGGTTGAGCGAAACTTGTTTGTGGTGCCCACTGTTCCGCGATGGTACTCGCAGCGCCAAATCTCGTGACGCCGGGACAGACTGTTGGAATCTTATGATCCCGGTAGTCTGTCGCTCTTCCATTAACCCACGATTTGGAGGAGAGTCACACACAGTACAGTACCTGTATGATACTATTGGGTTAACCTATCACACAGTGCCCAGCGCTTTATTAGTCCCGGTATGGGGCACGCCCCCCTCTTCCTCCAGAGTGGACCGTCCCGAACCCGCTGTCCAGACCCCGCGTGCCATCCTAGATAATATCATGTCAATCCCTCCGACTCATCCGTCATCCCTTCCGACCTCTCTCCGCTCGCCCATCCCGCCAGTCTCCCTTTCGAGCGAGCCATCCATCCTTGCCCAGCCCTTTGCGGCGGATCAGCGCACCATCCCGTCGGTACAGTACGTGCTGCTATCCCTTAAGCAAGACCCGAACGACATTTACCACGATTCATCTCTTGCCGAATAACAGAAAGAGAGGGCCAGCCAAGCGTTTCAAAGCGCCAGTAAGTACCCGGAAGGGTATGAGAGCTTTGCAGATGGGAGGTTATACAAATACTGTACGAGTACCGTACGATAGTTGCCTCGAACTCCCTCTATCCATGGTCGAACGATGTCCACAATGCAACAAAAGCACAGTGTTGCACAGGTCAAAAATCCAGACCAGTTGCATCGGGGTTGCGCCCGATTGAGTCAGCGAGAATCTAAGGTCCGGAGGGAATTTTGATCATCTCGATGAACTCGAATAAAGTTGGGCTATTTCCAATTCTGATTCACGCCTCCCGTCCGCTACTGCCGGGTTGTCTTCGGGGTGGCCGCTCCCAGTTGCTACGGCACTCGAGCACTGTACCCGTACCGGTATTGTCTCCAAATGACCTTTAGCTTCCAAGTTTGCTACAGTACAAGTACCGTTTTGTACTCTAACCACTGGAACAAGATCTCGGTACGAGTACTGTGTAAGAAGAGTATGGTAGTTTCCGATCCCAACGTCCCCCATCCCCCGAGTGCCGGTCGGTACTGCCCCTTCCCTGGCCGCGAGGAATTTACCGCTGCTAACTGCACCTACTCGCCCTGCCCCCAACGGAGCAACCGCCGCTACCCCGCCGCCCGTAAACGCCCATAAACATCATATCATACCTAAAACTCGAATACAAGAACAATGCACCAGGAGGTTGGAATTCCTTTTCTGGGCAACGAGAGGGAAAAGCACCGCAAGTTCAGCCCTCAGGTGGGACAAAGCAAAAGGAATATTCACCGCGCCTTACTACTCGAGTAGGAGAGGCAACCACAACGTCCTAGCACATTTTTCTTGTATTCGAGTTTTTAGGTATGATATGGAAATTCATGGGCGTTTATGGACGGCTTGCTTTTCTCTTGTCCAACCTCTCTCCTGCCCCACCGACGGGCTGTGCTTCCCACTGGCAGTGGTATCTCTCCCTCTAGCCCAGCGTTACATTTTCACCCCCCCCCGGTAAACCCCTCCCCGGGTGCTGGACTCTGGGCTTAAATACTAGCTCTCCCTCTCCTTCTCTTTCCTCTGCTGCATATCTTGTCATCGGCACAAGTTTATCACTGTTCTTCCAATTCTACACTAGGGGTACGGGGTTCCTACTATCACTATCCTGCCGCAAAACAGCCTATTAGCATCCCTACCTACAAGTACAGTACCAGGTACGGTCGTGCTCCTCACTGCCCTCCCCGCCCGAATCACAACACTTGAGCACGATAGTCTATCACGTTGCATCATATCATCATGCCGCCCCTCCCGACCCAACCCCTTCCACCGCAGCTCGACAAACGAGGGTCCGCGGAAGGCAAACGAGATTCCGCAGGAGACGAACCAAGGGATAAACACAATGACAAACTTTTCCGCGTTGTGGTAGTCGGGGCTGTCGCTACGATAACCGGGGTGGTCGTTGCGGTGATCGGGGTTGTCGGGAGCTACCTGCAATCCCGCACCCCGAGAACTACAAATACCCAAACGGGTTCCAGCGTCTAGTACCATAAAGTTTGGGCTCACCAGGAGTGCTAAGTCATTTGGGCACTAAAAGGCTGAAAATCCGATTTTCCACTCAATGGATAATGGGATAAATGTTTCCTATGTTGTCGATGGATTTTCCTATGTTGCCGTTGGACCTCTCTATGCTGCCCCAGGGTTTCCGTCCTACAAGAGCGGTCAATCCGTCCCCATGATTTATGAATTGTTTCCAATTATGATGGGTTGAATTTGATTTTTACCGTTTATTTGTTATTCGGGGATGAGAGAATTTTCTGTTGTTAAAGGGTTTTCTATGCCATACTTTTGTGAGATTTCCATGATTTTTCCCAACAGCAAGGCGGTGTGTGATACTTGTGCCTGTTTGCACTTATCCTTCTGTTTTTCCCCCGTGCCCCCCCATCATTGTTGGTGCTTTTTCTTTTCTGGGTTGGCATCATTATGGACCCCTTTTCGCAACTTTGTTCTATCCCAATGTTACCGTGTTATCCTATGCAATGAATCTGATATCTTACACATCCCTGCTATTCCCACCTTGCACGAAATCATCCTGCCTGGCGCTTGTGCCCGTATTATCTCGTCAAATTTGGTTTCTCCATGCAAGGTTCTAATCTCCATACTATGACGACAGGCCTCAAATAAAGCCTACAGTAGCAGTAGTGTTGATCAAAAAAAGGCATGGGAGGGTTGCCCTACAAGTACTGTAACTCTACAAGTGAACCGTGTGAGCCCTCAAGTGAACCGTGTGAGCCCTCAGCGAGGCGGCACGGCTTGGTTCCCTAGGGTACTCCCGCTGACCGCAGGCAGCCTTGCTGTCAAGTATCGCCAAGCCTCGCTTCGGGCTCACTGTTCTAGTTTTTGCAGCCAAACAGGCAGGGGTTGACACAATCGCCCTGCGCACTTCTTGTTGAACATTGTGCTTTATCGAGACCTTTTATCATGGTGCTGTGCTCGAGTGCGGGTATGGGAATTAGAACCCCGCACGGAATTGCCCAATTTGATGAAGTAATGCGGTATATACCTGTACAGTACCGCAGTGCACCGGGACATTGTAATTTTATGCTTGTAGTATCGTACGTTCATTGTCACTTTTCTCTTTTGCTTCTCATTCATTTCCCTTGTCAGTCGTTACCACTCATCATGTGTGCCCCTCTGAGTTGATCAACCCATTTTGTTTTGCGATGTTGTTTCTGCTCTACGTGCACATTTATTTTTATTTTTACTCTTCCCTGTATATAACACCTTAGGGGCTATCCGGCAACACGGCGAACTGGCCAATAGGAGGCCTTAAAACTAGCATAGCCAGACCTTGTCGTTGGTCAGTTTGCCAACCATGGTTTCAAAACTATGGTTTCCCATGCTGCCAGAAATAGCCCCTTATTAGCTACATGAATGGTTTTTTTTCTTTTTTTCTTCGGCGTTATCATGCTGATTTCGTTAACCCATTCTCACAGGTTTGAATTTACATTGCGTTCCCCTCAATCCTGGCGAGTGAGTAGCAAGCACGGAACACATTGGTGACGATTCGACCCGAAACCACAAGAGGGTGGGAGTGGGGCAGTCAGTTAGTCACTCTCGGGGCGTACAGAGGGGGGTTGGATGGTTCTGTAGCCTTCGAAGTCATACCTTTATCCTGTCAGTCAAAGGTTTATATAACACAGGTTCTGTTTTCTGTTCGTAGCCCTTTCTCCTCCGTCGTGGAATTACTAGCACCCCGGTTAACCCGAGATGGGGTTAGATCGGTCGAGAAGGGTGTGGCGCGATATCATACCGGCACCAGTAGTATTCAGGCCCGTTTGAGAGACCGTGGCTCAAGGTACCGTGCCGTGCCAATATCTGGGCGGGAGCGCACGCCTCAAGGAGCTTGTTGGTCGTTTCTTGCACGAGGATGAACCCCCGTGCAATCCCGTTGCAAGCTCGAGCCCGTGGAGGGGACAAGTAGCCCAGCGGTTGATGGGGGCATTCGGCCCTGGGACTCAAGGGAAATTGCTGTGATACTTGTACAAGTATTAACGTTCCTGGTATTTAAAAAAAAATCGTTCAAGTTACTCTCTGTAGGATGGCCGTCTACTCTTCGGGGGGGGCAGCCTCAACGCTGTTCCTTACAGTACGGTGGTCCGTCAGAGCGCCCAAGAGATCCATACAATAGGTCTCACTTTGAAGCTCTGGTGATGTATTTCTACACTAGTTAAAGACGCATACGGTACTTTTTTCTGGATTTCGCTATTTTCTTAGACCCATTTCTGGCAGCGGCACCCGACGGACTGTGGGATACC
>LN891007.1:24952-109045 GCA_900010015.1 Tuber aestivum | reverse complement strand
TTGTGCGGTACCGGTACCTGTACTCTGCATTTTTAGCCGCTGTTCTCGTACCGTCGTTTATCCACCTATGGAGCCCCTCCCCAACCATGAACAGCTGCGGCTCTGCGGCTTTGCGGCTCCGCGACTCTGCGGCTCTCGAATCGGATACACCTTCCTCCCCGGTTGATCCTCACCACCCTTGCACGGTGACATCGAGCAGCCATCGCGCCTGACCCCTGCGAGCTGCGCTGGCAACGCTTTGACCCTTACTGTGGTAGGGTTAGGGTTTATTGTTTCTGGTGGCGGGTTTTATTAGTCATGAGAAGGGGGGGTTCTTCGTTGCGTTCAACAGGAGAAACGGGGATGAGCGGGATTATAGCCGAGGTTTTTATTTTTCAGCAGTGTTTCTGCGGGTGGAATGAGGTGGGTATGATATGGTACGATTGTACTAGTACCGGTATGGATGCAGTATTATACAGGTACGGTAGACTATTGTGCTTTCCAGATCGATCCCCCCGCGCGATCTCTGAGGTGGTGGATCATTGGCTATCCATCGCTCATCATCACAATCAGCGTACGAGTACGGAATGGCACAAATACCGGTATTTTGGCTTACTACCGTACGAGTGCAACGGGACCATCGCGCGGGATATAGCCGGACACAGCGGCGGCGGCGGCGGCGGCACCACTTGTGAAGTCCCTCACTTTCCTTGCTGAGTTGATATTGTCGCGTTAACACGTCTGCATTCTCTCCATGCCTCTCTGCCAATCCTGCCCGTCCGACTGGCTGGCTGGCGATCCCCCAGCGCAGTAGCCTAACCCCTGCCCTCGGGCTGATGAGAACGGAGCGTCGGGACCAACGGGAGGGCGAGGTATCAGCTATGAGGTGTTCCCAAGTTACTGGGTGGGATGGGGATCCCACATGCCATGCCCGAGTTACTCCTACCTACCATCGATGTTCATTGCATGTAAGAGGAGTTCCGTAGTGAATGGTGATGATAATGATGATGAAGTTGCGAATGGGTCTAGATCTGGCGGTCTAGATCTGGCGTGAAAACGTGTACTCTCGTTCGGGCGCCGTGGCGTATGGTGGACGGGCAGTCTACCGTCTGGTTTGACGAGTCCGGGAGAGGGGTAAACCGGTAATATATATACATACGAGTATATATATGCGGACCCGTCCGCCCACCAAATGATGTGTGAGTATTCTGTTAGGGCGGTATGGTAGGTTCGATGAAGAGTGGTGGTGAGCGTATGATATTGTATGGGGGGTGTTGTTGGATGATGGGTGTTGGATATCGGCTCTTGATACACTCTACTCGGGTAACTTACCGTATTCTATGTATTATATGATACTCAGCTTTGCACTCGAGATGTAGACTAATACGAGTAAGGCTCGACCAGAACGGATGCAGAGAGCCGTCCAATATCGGTATTGCCTTCACGGGATTTGCTGTGCTCGAGTACTTGTATAGTTCCGGACACTACCAATCAACACCTTAGAGAGCTCCAAATATGACCAACTTCAAACTCCTCTAAGTCAACAACAACAGTTCAAAAGCACAAAAGCTTCTGTAAAAGGCTTTACTTGATGGTTGTCTAAAGAATTACAGAGGGATTTGAGGAAATATGAACTGCCTGCTGTGCTAGGGCAGCTTAAAGATTTCCATTTTTAGTAGGGGTGGTGCCAAATTAACACAATTCAAAATTACTGTATCGGGTAATATCTTGGCAGTATCATTCCTAATGAGGTAATATATTTCGCCGATCATTTTACTTTTTAAGATAGCCTAACCCAATTAGGAAGGTTATCACCGATTAGTAAGCGACAGCCAATTAACACTGGTGTCGATTGGCAGTGTCCGGAACCATACCGGTAACCCCCCCCTTCACTCCCCCTTACGTCCACCATATGTCATACATGCCGTACTATTAATCCTCCCTCACATGCTCAGCCAAGCATGCCATTCCCCACAACCCTCTCCACTCGCACTCGCACTCCAGGCGTGTCCTTCATAGACTACCCAATAACGTAACCCGGTCGGTTTCGGTCGGCATGCACCATATGGGTAGACTAATCCAAGATCGTACTCGTACATTATCATACCGGTACCATCCACCCAATCACAATCACCCAACCACCCCCATCCACCCAACCCCATCAACCCATCAACCCCAACGTGATCCATCTCCAATCTGACCACCACTACCACCACCACAGCTTCAGCCTCACTGGAAAACAGGGAAAAGTGAGACTTGGAAAAAGGGGAAAAAAGGGGGACAATACAAGATACGGTACTCGTGCTGGTACTGCACCAGGATACCAACCTCACGGGTATTGATACTTTTCCTCTGCGCTCAGATTTCTGCTGGGTAGGCTTGTACGAGTACCGGTACAGTTGATAAGACTTTTGGCAGGCGGAGTGATGCGAGCGCTTCCTGTCAACGGTATTGTTTCATATGATTTCACATGTCATGCTGCCGTAGGGCTGAAGATAGGCAGCACTGGTGGCGGTGGTGGTGATGGTGGTGGTAGTGGTGTCAGACAAATCCCGTTATTCGAGTGGTACAGTAGGGTACAGGTACCCTACAGCACAGTATGAGTATCGGTACCGGTACTGTGCCCGCGCAAGAACTGGGGAGGGAGGGTACTTGTAGACTACAGAAGTTTAAGATAGTGGGTATGGGTACTTGCTTTAGCTGGGGATTTCATTTCACGAGGAACTAAATTTATTGGTTGGTTGAATTCCGCTCAAGTCTGAGGGGGCAGATTTATTTGTGGGACCTTGCATCTGTGGGAATGAAGGGGGTGGGTTTGGGTGTTATGAGCAAATGGCGTGCACGGGATGATACCGATATCCGAGGAGGAGGAGGGAGGAGAAGGGTGCCGGTATTACAAGTGATGAGTCGAGCTATTGGGCATTTGTTTATTTCTTTCCTTTTGCCGTGTATGAGTGGGTCTATTTGGGATATCGGGGCGGTATTTAATGGATGAGCGATCCTCTGGTCAGGGGGTTTTTAGGTGCTGGAGGGTACCGTATCTACCATTTAACCGTGTTCGTTCGGTCCTTCATTTCTGAGCTCGTCATTATCCCCCCCCCCATCCATCCCTATCCAACGGACCTGATCAACCAAACCCCAAACCATGTCCCAATCACCCCCTGAACAGACCCCCGCCGTGCCAAACGGCCCCCCTCATCCTCCTCTCCCAGCTTCCGCATCGCAGCCGTCCTCCGTTCCCTCCGCTACCCATCAAACAGTCCATTCACTCCCCCAGGAGATCCTCCAAGCTGACCCCGCAACATTCACCAAGGGTGGCATCCCCCTCACGGAGAACGACTACGCCCACTCCTCGGCTGACGCTGGTGCCGTCGAAAATGCTAAATTCCCGCGGATCTCGCGCCCCGTGCCCATGATGAGGGTTGAATACGACGTTGTGGTCGTGGGCAGTGGGTATGGGGGTGCCGTGGCCGCTTCGCGAATGGCGAGGGCCGGGAAGAGCGTTTGTGTGCTCGAGCTTGGGAGGGAGCGGTGGCGTATGTTGTGTCCTTCTGCTTGCGAATGTGTTGGAGTGGGAACTGATGATGGTGGGGCTTAGCGGGGGAGTATCCAGTGGGACTGCTACAGGCGACCCCCGAAGTCCATGTTTCCGGGAATATAGGGAAGAATGGGGAGCCGGTTGTTGATGCTACCGCTGGGGACCCGACTGGATTGTACCATCTGGTGCTTGGGGAGGGGCAGAATGCTTTTGTCGCTAATGGTATATCGCTCATCTCCTCTTCCCCCTTTACCGGTCAGTTCTTATGATTAAATCCAGGGCTCGGTGGGACCTCTCTTCTCAATGCGAACATCTTTCTCCCGGCGGATAAGCGTACCCTACAGCTCCCGGCGTGGCCGCGGGAGATTTCTGCTAATCCGGCGTCTCTGGATACATGTTCGTCTCTGAGTGCTCCTGCTTGTGGCCATATGGTGACGCTCGACTGACTTGAAAAGACTATTCTCGTGCGGCTAGTGTGCTCCAGCCAGTGCCCTATCCGAATGACTTTCCGCAATTGAAGAAGTTGAGTGTTCTAGAAAAGCAGGCGGAATTGATGGGACAGAGGGACCAGTTTTACCGTCCGCCCCAGACTACCTCTTTTACGAACGGTTTGAATAGTTCGGGGATTGAAATGCGTGCTTCGACACTCTCTGGCCAAGACTGCACGGGTGTCAATGACGGGAGTAAAGGAAGTGTATTAATGAACTACCTTCCCGACGCCTGGAATTGGGGGGCAGAAATGTAATCCACCTCCCCCCACGGGTCAAGGAATCTCGCTGATCATCACAGCTTCTGCGAATGCGAAGTCCGGTACGTAAAACGCGACCCGAGCAACAGCGCCTGGCTCGTTCTCTTCGCCTGGCATGGCGACAAGCGTGCAAAATTCGAGGACTTTCATAGGGAACTGATGTGGGTGAAAGCCCGAGAATTTGTCTTCCTTGGCGCCGGAACACTGGGTACTACAGAGATCCTCCTCCGCAGCCGGGACCACGGCTTGAAAACCAGTTCCGAGATCGGCCGAGGAATGAGTGGTAATGGAGATATCCTCTCGTTCGGGTATAATACTGATTTCGAGGTAAATTCCATCGGACGGGAGAATTCCGGGAACAGTCCTCCGGTCGGACCGACCATTACGGGGGTTATTGATATGCGTGATACTATGCCGGATGTTTTGGATGGGTATGTCCTTGAGGAGGGAGCGGCACCACAGGCACTGGCAAAGCTGCTGCAGGGGATGTTGGAACTTATGCCTGGGAAAGTGTACCCAGAGAATTTTGGACTTACAGAGAAATTGCGACATTTGTTTTCTCGCGCCGAGGCGAGGTTGTTGGGCCCATACACTCCCGGTGGATCGGTCAATCGTACACAGATCTACCTTATCATGTCTCATGACAGTAACGAGGCGACGCTCACGCTTGAGAATGGAAAGCCGTATCTCAGGTTCTTAGGGGTTGGTCGCAGCGCGCACGTCAAGGAGTTGAACGAGATGTTGGCGAAGGCTACGTCGAAGATTGGAGGGACGTTGATTAATTCGCCCTTTTATTCACTGCTTGGGGAGGAGGAGATTACGGTTCACCCTATCGGCGGAGCGAATATGTCTAGCGACGGGACTGGAAGGAATGGTGCTACCAACCACCTTGGGGAGCTATTTACCGGTGCGGGTGAAGGCGTACATCCCGGACTTGTGGTTGTTGATGGGAGTGTGATACCCTGTGCTCTTGGAGTCAATCCTTTCGCCACTATTACTGCCCTTGCGGAGAGAAGTGTCGAAGGGGTGGCTGCAAAGCGGCAGATCGTGATCGACTACGCCACTCGCAACCCCCGTCTGAACCTTTTCGGGCTTCCGGCGCGTAGTTTCCCGCTCACAAGGGATATGGCAAACGCCCAGCAAGCCATCTCCTCGGCCGCTGGAAAGAGCGGGATCCGCTTCACAGAGGTAATGGAGGGGCATCTATACATCGGCGATGACATCGAAGATTTCCAGGTCGCGGCCGACGCTGCTCGGGGGTCATCAACCTCCGCACGCTTCCTCCTTTCGGTCGATAGCTACAGTACCCAGAATCTTATTGAGCGATCCGATCACGCCGCGCTTGCAACTGGAACTTTTGCGTGTGGAGCATTGAGTAAGGAGCCGTTTATGGTTCTCCGTGGCGAAGTGCAATTCTTTTCCTTGGACACCGATGTTGCTGATGGAAAGAACCTGGCATATAAGCTTGACTTGGTCAGTTCCGATGGGGAGCTCTTGCATTTTAATGGGTATAAGGCCATAGACTCGAATATGGCGTTCTCAGCTTCAAAGACTTGGAAGGCTACGACTACGCTCTATGTCACACTGACTAGGCCGGACAAGACAGTTGTAGCAAGAGGTGTACTAACCATCCCGTGGAGAAATTTCGTATCTGAACTCGCTAGTTTCGGACAGACTGGCGGCACCATCTCGGGAAGGATTGGTGCCACCATGGACTTTCTCGGGTATTTCGCTAGCCAGACGGCGGGGTACTTCTTTAGCCCACTCAGAGCGCTCCAGTACCCGACCCTCACGACAACTGGATATTACCAGAAGCAGCCACCAGCCGAGATTGTGACATTGATGGCCCAGGACGGGGTTCAGACGTTCATGCACGTCTACACTCCGGAATCCGCACCCGCCCCACACCAGAATAACCAAAACGGAGTAAACGACAGGCTGCCGCCGATCCTCATGATCCCAGGTGCAGCGGTAGACCACCAGGTAGTCCCTTCCCTAATCACACCCCATCACTCGTTTTAACAGCGTTTAGATCTTCGCCCTCCCCACAATCCCCACAAACGCTGTGGACTACTTCCTCGCCCGTGGCCACACAATCTACATTCCAACGCACCGCGTGGGCCGGACCCCACTGGCCAAGTCCACGCATACCACCTTCTCCGCGCGCCTAGACATAAAAGCTGCGCTGGAGCACATCCGCCGCGAAACACCCTCACAGGTGTACGTGATCGCGCATTGCGCCGGCAGCGTAGCCCTCGGTTCTGGCCTCCTCGACGGGACCATTCCAGCGAGCTGGCTGAAGGGCCTTACAGCCAGTCAGGTGTTCATCTCCCCTCGCTTCGCAAAGACAAACATGCTGAAAGCGCGTCTTCCCCTGCCACTACCGAAGGTGTACTCGAAAGTTGTGGGGGAGTACTTTGACTGCACGACCTCACCCACAGACTCTCTATCTCAACGCCTCATGAATCAGCTGCTCCGCTTCTACCCCGTTGGCTCCACCGCCGAGATGTGCAATTCCGCCGTGTGTCACCGGTCGGAATTGGCCTTTGGCAGGCTGTGGTCGCACAGTGGGCTGAACGCAGCTACGCATGCGAACTTGGGGAATTTCCTCGGCGGGACGAACATGCGTTGCTTGATGCACCTCATGCGCATGGGGAGTAGCGGGTACGTTATGGATGACGAGTTCGCCTCACTGATCACTGGAGTCGGACTAAGGCGGCTGGAGGGCTTGAAGGTGCTGTTTGTGCAGGGTGGGAAAAATGCGGTTTACGAACCGGAGAATACACTCACGAGCTTTGAATTGCTCAGGGAGGAGTTTGGGAGTGCCGGTGTTGGGAGGGTTGTTTTGTGAGTTGTTGCCTTCTCGCTTTGCAATTTTTGGGGGTGGTGAATGCTGACTCTGCACAGTGAGAATCGCGGACATTTGGATTGCTGGATGGGGAAGAACGCGTATATGGATGTCTACCCTGCCGTTGCGAATCATATCGATGAGGTTATGAGCAGTGGTGTCGCCGGCGAGGCTCCGGGAAAGGACTAGTTTACCAGAGGCCCCGGAGAGATGAGAGGAGGGCGCTGTGATGACACGGCGCCGGAGCATGGGATGAAGGGATTCTGATTGTTTTTTTCCTTTTTACGTTGGTAATGGATAAATGATGTTTTAATCGTATTTTTGAATTCAATGACTTGTTGTCCCGTCGTCCCTGGATGAGGAAAATGCACTAGCAGAACTTTATCTCGCACGGCAAGTTCCCGTAGGGGAGAAAACCTGTCGTCATGCGTAATCACTCGTAACTCACCTCTATTGTGGTGGTGGGGATTAAACCACAATGAGCCGGACTCTACCAAGCCATCCTACGATGACCCAACCACAGAGCGATACCGTATTAGGCAGTGATAAAGCCCCCCGGTGTCCTCACGAAATGTAGAAGCGCGGAAAGAGAACGTGCCAGGTCTGGAGGTGAATGTGCTTTCAAACTTATCCGCGGCGGGTTTTGGGCAGTAATTTACATCTTGGAAAAGCCATGTATTATTCTATTCTTTCTTTCTCTCTCCCTTCACTTCCCCTGAGGAGCCCTAGAGGTGTCGGTGGCGAGGTACGTGTGTATGCGCTGGTGGCTGTCAAAGTTCCGGATTGTCCGGGTCGCCATTTGCAACTCGTTTCCCTCCGCGCCTTTGGAAGGAAGGAAGGAGAGGTTTTGCTTGTTCGTGTTTCGCCCCGTCGGGGTTTTTTCGACTCTTTTGGTCTTGTGGTTTCGTGGGTATGACAACTTACTGTATCATACATATTCCGTCCCGAGACTATCGTGCATTTCGGGGATCGTGGTGACATATTCGGGCTCCGGTATCTTTACGCCAAGGGAGTGGGCATCTTGTGTCCGGGAAGAGCTGTGCGCGTGGGAACTTGGCGGTGTGGACTTTAGAGGGCCGAGGGGAAGGGAGATGTCAGCTATATGCCTTCCTCTTCGGCAGGGATGATTGGAAACCTGTTTTCAATTCTATAGGCGGGGCATCAATGTCCCGTTTAAGATCTTTGATCGGTGCGTGCCAGGGGGGGGGGGGGGAGTGGTTGCTTTCTCTCGGGTGAAACCATTTCGTTCCACGATTTTATATTGTTAGTTCTCTGCGGTGGTTTACCATGTTAAGTTACTCTACTAGTAGTATAGCTCGTTGTCAGTGTTATATAACGTCCTGACCGCATGCAATATTATAGACTTTTCGCGGAATTTATATCGTATTGAGATATAGATGGAGTGGAAAAAACGATAGTGCTGGGAATGACAATGGGGAGGTATCCTACATATGACCCCTCGCCTCATTGGGTAAAAATCGAGGATTTACCATGTCTTTGTCAATCCATACATAGATGCATGCATACTATTATACCATCCGGGGAACAGGCTCAATCAATGCACGAGTGCAAGAGTTCCCGTTTCCCGCAAAATTGGCTATTCTTGACCTTTGGATTTTTTGTACTTGCTTTCCCGGCAGATGGGTAAGTTTGGGCTGATAATTGGGAAAGACGAGGGAGAAAGGAAAAACCAGTATATGTATATTTAACCATATCACTTAGCTTCTCTCTTGCGTTTGGGAGATTCGCTTACTTACTTACTTACTTACTTACTTACTTACTTACTTACCTACCCCTTTGTGCTATAGATATTTAGGGGGAAAAAATGGATAAATGGATGGAAATAAGTCATGTCGGGGTTGATCGGGGTGAGAATTCCCTAGGTTCGATACGATATTATTATACTACTATCATAATCTTTCAAGGTGTTGTCGACGGTAGCCACCGACGGAAGGGTTCACTTATGATATCTCCGCCTTACTATCTGACCATCCCCGGGGCTAACAAATGCCATCAGAGAGGGCATGGCAAAGGGGGCAAAAGGGGGACAAGGCTCCAACCCCCCCCAACTCTCCGTATGATACCGTGCCGGTGGTAAGAGAAGTGCACCGCATGGGGGCGCTATATGCAGTATTCCTGAAGTATTTACTATAGGCGGTTCATCCCGGGACATTACTCTAATCCCTACTTTTATGTCAACATCGAGAGCTTTCCCTGCCAGCTACAGTTGCACTCCACTCCACATATAGATGGAAAAATAGAGTGATCACCCATGACGCCGAGCTACCTTACCCCCGAACCCTGGCTAAAGCCTACAGTTGTAGGTTGTGCACTAGAGGCTCGGTGGTTTACATGATACATCGACTCCCCCCCGCTCCGTGCCCGAGTTTTTCCCTTTTTATCCCGGATTCGGTTTACAGGACTTTGCTTCGCTGTGCTTGTTGAACGGGTACGGTAGAAGTACGGCACGTTTTCGGCGGCGAGGGTGGTGTTAATCCTGAGCTTGGGTGTGCGAGTAGGGGCGCCGGTAAAGGCGGCCTAGGGGGGATATGTACAGTACTGTACGAGTACTAGTACAGTACAGTACAAAGCACGGGCGCTGACCGTATGGAAGTCCATCAATCTTACATTCGGTAGGGATCGGAGCGTGGCTCACTGTGGGTAGGGCGCGGGTATCTTCCCTTCTCCCTTATGACATCACGAGTTACTCCAGTGGCGCCTCTTGATTTGGCGCTTCGGGCTGGATCAGACTACAGGATGGCTTCCGCATCCGCCGTTGACTTGAATGGTTTCCTGGTTAGTGCCGTGGCTTGCTTGCTCGGGTAAGGTGGGAGGGGGAAGCCTGATGACACCAACCTACCGGTACACTGCCGTAGACAGGCAAGCTCTTCAAAGAGGGGCACGTGATGAACAGGGATCGCAGACAGGTATGATATTATTTTTGCTAGTTACCCTACCCGCTGAGTTTCACTTTTTTTTTGTGCCCGCGGAATACCCCTATTAGTGGCCAGCAGGCTTCCGTAGGTGCTCCACCCTTCAAGTCTGTACTCGTACAGTACTGTACAAGTCGGGTGCCGGGGCCGTGGCTAACGTTCGTACCGTGTTGTCTATAATATCTAATCCGCGTCCAGCCTTGGTTAATCACACCGCACGCTGGTTACCGTACTGAGCGGGTGCGCGAGCCACCTGTCGTAACGGACTGCCTTCCCAACCGGAACTTGAGGAAACCGGATTCCGCACATACCCCGTGTCACGCTACCTGACCTCTAGACGCGGTGACTTGGTGACGGGCAGGTCTCAGAAATGGGCATGGAGCAGGGTGGATGTGGTGTGGTATATATAGTATGGGGGGATGCTATTATTGTCGCATTGGACATATTGAGATTTCACGAGTTTGTAGTGGGTTGCTGCGCCAATTCTGGCCAAATGACAGTGTAGAGGAAGTCCCGGTTTATCACTCCTTCGGTTCAACAGCTTTCGTTTCCGAAGAAACTAGTTCTGCCCCCTCTCCCTACTGTCTTACCTGTACCGTACACAACAGAGGGTAGGGGGCAATGGGCGGAGGGGACGCCGAGTAATACGATATGCCGGAAATCCTAGAGGCAGAGCCCAAATTTGGTGGGGTCATTCGCTGTCCCCAGTGTTTGCTGTCCCCACCACTCTGTCACCTTTCCCGCGGAAGAACTACTCGTATACTAAACGTCAGGATAAGCTTTACAACTACCGTACCAATACCGGTAGCAGCCCTCCCTTCCTTATATTCTCCCTCCCCTACCAGGACCCGTTTCAATTTAATTCCCCCTCAGCGCAAGCTCGAATTTCGCCGAAATAACGCCATTGAATGACAGTAATAAGCACTGCCAGCATGGCTAATATTCCGACCCCGTTTCCCGAAGCGGGGAGAGTTCTTTTTGCCCTCCTTTGGGTCTCTTTCTTTTTTTTTTAGGAAAAGAATCCGGCCCGTGGACAGGGAGAGCAGGGAAAGGATGTTAGTAGTGTAAGAGTTGTTATAGGCTGATCTGCCGAGAGATCTGTAGCTTATCTGGTTTATTTGTAGTAGTACGGCGCAGTGAGGTGGTGGAACCAGGGGGTTGGTTTAGCTGGCACGCTAATTAGTGGGTGTGAGGTGTCTGTGTTTGTGACGGATGTGATATGATATGGACGGCATGCGGGGAGCACCCGGGAGGAGAGTCACGTGTGGGAAGCGCAATGTGACTTTAGATAACTTTTCTGTTCAAGACTCCACATGCACGCGCCAAAGATCCACGTACAACGTTGCAAAAGGAATTTTAGTCTGGTCCATCGTGGGCGCGGTATTGCAATATGATCCGGCAGAGTTGAATACGGTATGCCAATATGATACGTGCCAGATCGTGGCCGGCCCTCTGTCACTGCTTTTGCTTTTGCCTCCGAAAAATTATTTACGATGATTATGGTGATGGTGATAGTGGGAACTTAAGGGGTTGATAGTTTTGTATTAGACCTAGCCCGATCTGCCGGTCCAGTCTATCACCCCTGAGGTTCGGTGGTGGGGGGTGGGCCTATTGTGTGGAATGTTTCTCTCCCCTTTAGGAGCCAATGGCATAGATAGTAGTACCAGCAGTTTGGGGGGCAGACCGGGCACGGGTGGACGAGCAGACCAGGCACAAGTGGACGACAGTCTTAGGGTGCGATAGCTGGCAATAATAAGCCTGTACACCCCCGAGTGGGGGTGTGCCCTATCGGGGATATATACAGTACCACCGACAGCCGCGGTCTGTAAGAGGAGGTGGGAAATGTCGACACTGGCGTGAAATTGTTGGTTCGCTATTAGTATCCGATACAATAATGGCCTATAGGGCCGTGGAAGGAAATGATGGATGATCACGTACTCAACCAGCCGGTCCGAGAGGGCCTCGGAAGTGTAGCAGCGCCACAGTATAATGTCCCCTTGGAAAAACAAAGCTTCGCTGCCTTCCCAGTACTTCCCATCCCAGAATTTCCCTGGAGTCATGAAACCTCACTCGGCGCCTAAGATCGGTTCCTCCGGTCAACCTTTCTGATCGGGGGCGAAGTTCCCGCTTTACCGTTGGGGAGCCCATTTTCAAGCAGTGTCATCTCGCGCTCTTTCGTTCGTGCTGGGACTGGGCCTGGAATTTCCCTTTTTTTTTGTCTATTTCCCCTCCCCCTTGTCCGTTCCACGTCCTCTTCCTTTTTGCAAGGAAATCCGGAGAGAGAGACGGGGTATCGTCTCCCACATGAGCTGTCAGAGCTTCCCTGGAAGGTCCAACAGCTGGCTAAACGGATTGCGCATACGTAGGCCTCACCCCCCCACCCTGCATAACAGTTGTCCTTTCCGGACCTTCCCCAGGGCCATATTTTGCCACCAATTCCGGTGCTTAATCGAGATAACGCTTTTGGCTTTGAATTTCGCCAGACACCTAGGCGGCGCAGTAGTGTTGTGCGCACCCATGCACGCGGGTGGGCTGGATTGTGTTTTCAGGGCCGCGCTATCGAGTTAGCTACTCGCCATTTGTAACGGCGAAACGTTGATCCAGGATGGCATAATTGTTTCTTTAGATCATGAAATTGTACTTTTCTTCTTGCATTCTATCTACCCCCCAAGTATCTCTTCCGTTGAGTGGAATCTTTTCCATAGCAGCAGACTACCCTTTTCTAGGTATCTAATAGGAAAAGTAACAGGTGAAAAGATGCAAAATAGGGAGAAAATGACCCGGTTAGAGTGGCAAATAAGGAAAAGAAGCTTCCCAAACAAAAGGAAAAGGATCAGTTTCGTTTGGTCAGCAGTAGTAGTGGTGAAGGCTGCGAGAGGCGGGGATAACCCAGCACTAGGTTGTGGCTGAAAACTCGCGAAAGGTGCCTCAGGACTCTCGGAAAAATTGGGGGGCTTCGTCTGTACGATCCTTGGGTATCGGTTCGCGAATCTTCTAGTGGTGTCGAAATCCCGATTGACGATATGTAAAGGTTTGGAGACAAATCACTCAGATCTTGCTCTGGCGTTCGAACACGTTCGAAATTCGTCAGCTCACCCCGCACTTGACTTGCTCTGTTACCAACCCTTCACTCCCACATCCTCCGTCCTCTCTCCCCTCCTTTCCCCTCCACGGACCTGGGGCAACAGCACCTGACATACTTCCAGTCCAACTTCTCCAAGAACATCCGTTTGCAAATATTAGGAACTCGTCTTTTCACATCAAAGCCCGAGATTTTGCTATTTTAAAGCCGTTCAAACCCCTCTTGTCAAATAATTGCTTGTGAACTGAGATCCATGTTGGCCCCCTATGGATCCTCCTCCTCCTTTCAGTTTCCTTTCTAGAAAAAACTCAACAGCCTCAAGGTCAACCTCGGGAGGGCAATCGGCCCAGAAAGCTCCGAGACGACTAAGCAAACAGGAGAGGAAGAGCCGCTACGACCGAATGGAGGCGTTGACAAGGGAGCTGACCCTCGCGCTTAAGGACGAGATGGCGCGAAGGAAGGACTCCTGGGAGGATGAGGGTGACCAAGAAGAAGAGCAACAATGGGAAGGAAGAAAACAAGAAGTATATCAAGGCCTTTCGGAACTTGCGGACGAAATCGAACGGGCCGTTAGAGATAGGAAGAAAGAGGCGGTGCTGGAGCTTTGGGGAAAGGAAATGGAGGAACGAAGGATGAAAAGGAGTGAGATGACGAGACGAGACGCAGAGTGAGGTGCCGAGCTCATCACCATAAGGCGTCAAGAACTAAGCGGCTTCTCTTGAGCGTGGTGGAAGGTTTGTTACCATCTTATATTTTGTCACTTTTTTATCACTTCCCCCCTCCCCCCTTTACCCCGATGGTATCTAGTCCAGTTCCATGATCTTATCACGTGGGCTTGAGTTGACCCAAATAATTTTATTCCCTTCAGGTGTCGATCGATCCTTTGGTATATGTACTCGCGCAAACAGGTATCCTGTTTCGTGTATCAGCGCTGGCGTTGGGATTGGTTGCTAGAACCGGAGGTTTTCAACTTTTCATGAGGTGGAGGGGATGTCGGTGATAGGTTTTTTTCATACTGGACCGCATTTTTATTTCTCGCTCTTTCTTTAAAAATAAACATTATCCTGAAAGATTATGAGACCATACCCCTTCTATGTTGGCAAACTGATCCAATGCGAGAAACCTTTTCTCATTCTTTTTCTTTTTCTTTTTCTTTTTCTTTTCCTTCGCCCCCTTCAGGGATGGCGGACACAGCCAGCCCAGAAGACTACTTGGCTTCTCTCGTTGTTGCTGATGACTAGTTCTCGGGATCTATGGCCGAGAATTTGCCAAACACCGTGGACGATCCTCTTTGTTCCCTTTCCTTATCCCCCCTATTCGCCCCACATTCGAGTAGGGCATGGGGGAGTTAAGAATTGGAAGGGGGCCCTCTCCAGATGGCTGGCCATTAGGGAGCAGCCGCGCTGTCCGACACATGGAATTTGTGGACAACCGCGACAAATTTATTTCTTTTCTATATGAGTAGCCACTGCACGACGATCCACTATTCAATAGTTAGCAGACGGAGCAAGAAAATGACCCCTTGAGATTAATTAAGTCACGAGGGGGAGTAAGAATTATAGCATACAGATATTGCTCGCTGTTCGGCGGACGGTCAAGGGTTCCGAACGACGAACCAAGGTGCTCACTAACGCCCTCGGCATTGCGTATGGCGTCGACAGCTATTGTCCCGTTACTCAGCATCTATTCAACATCTGACGTATCCCTCTCATGGGGAAGGAAGAAGGAAGTGGAGCGAGCTAACTCACATGGACATTTTTCTCCTTCTGCTTTCTTTTTCTATTCCACTATTCTACCGCCTTTTTTTAATCAAAGGGAAAAGGGATACGCAAGCGGGGGGGGATGCATCCGGCCCAGATAGTCTTATATCAAGGACACC
Organism: Tuber aestivum; assembly: GCA_900010015.1. Classification (NCBI taxonomy): domain Eukaryota; kingdom Fungi; phylum Ascomycota; class Pezizomycetes; order Pezizales; family Tuberaceae; genus Tuber; species Tuber aestivum. The sequence goes on along the minus strand of LN891007.1, from coordinate 94,038 downwards.
CGCGTCAGCCCATTCGCCACTTCGGGCTTTTATTGATGGGAAGTTGGATTTGGGGGGTTTGGAGGTGAAGTTGATTCTGTTGGCAGAGAAATGATAGTCGGCGGCGTGCAGACGCGGCACCAGGGGGGGGGGAGAGTGAGTTCCTGGGCGCATCGTCCGGATACCGGTAAGAAGGGGGGGGAAAAATGAGGATCGTAGGAGCGTCCCAGGGGTGATGAGGGGGGCAGGGACCGGGGGGTGGGGGCTGCTGGAAAGGATATCATACCTTCGGTCGACACGCTCCCCCCGGTGGGAGCGCTTGGGACAAAGCCTCAGCAAATACTTCGGGCAGCCTACGGGTAACTGAGAGGGAACAGGCCGAATTTTTTTAAGCGATTGGGAGTGATAGAGAAACGCACGGGTAAGACAGGAGTTGGGGAACGCTTCAGTGTCCGGCTTGGGGTAGATAGCAGCAGGATTCTTGCTGTCTAACGGCATCATGCCAGGCATCTCGCCTTCCGTCGTGGCAATACGTCTCTCCGGTTAACCCCCCGGCCTTTCGCTGCCTGAACCCGTCTGGGGCAGTACCGGTCGGGTGGTCTGACGTGGCGTTTTTACCCGAGGCGACAGGATTGGCTGGTTCAGTGTGCCGTGGCCCGTGGGAGAAGCACCAGCCACACTTCATTTCCATTTCATGCGTGATGAGACCTAACTTATCGTATGATCCACCATCACTGCCTCTCGAGAAGAACATCTGGCGAGGAGCGTGTTTAGCTCTCAGCTGAACTTCCTAACTATTCCTATTGGTAGCCCTGTAACTTGGAGCGCCCCACGGATCAACACGCTCTCCCTTCAACCCCCCCAATGCGAGCGAGGCTCAGATTTCCCATCGTTAACCTGGACAGGACAAGTCATGTCGGTACTCGAGTACTGTACCGTACTGTACTCGAGTACTGCGCGTATTACAGCGATCGAGGTCCCGCCTGCTGCTAAGATTTTCACTGCTCATAGTACTGTACAAGCTAGGAGGAAAGATTTACATTATTGTCGAATAGAGAAACTTCATCACAATCATACCATTTAGTTTTTCTCCCTCCCTCCCTTAATTGAAATCTCCTTCCCTCCCTTCCCCTCCGGGCAAGATTGCACAACAGGTTTCGCGAGGTTCCTGCGGTCAGGAGGTATTCGGGGATCCTTAGGGTCTGTTGGGTTCTGGTGGTGCGCCGGTATGACATCAGAGTCCTGCGTTGCTGCCCACTTCTGTTAAATATCGACATAATTTATTCTGATATGCCCCGCCCCAAACCTTTTCCTCGGGTTCCATTCAAGGCTGCGGTGCGGGCGCCGTGCGAGTATCATATCATACATATTCTGAACCGCTTTCTCTGCCCGACCCCTCGCGGGAAATTCCGAATATTTACAGAAATAGGGCTCTCGAATTCTTGACCAACACATTTATGGCTAGATAGAAACTTCTTTGATACCGTATCTCTGACTATGATATTGTACTGGTACTGTACGATACAAGTACAGTGCTTGTACGGTACAATCACACATGTGTTCTGGCGCGTGGACACCGCAGTACCATGCCCGGGTACAGGCGCTCCCGGAACCTCCACTCTGTGCCAACAAGTCTTTCTCCCCTTTTTTCGCAAAGGTCTCTCCCGGCAGCAAGGGGCGGAGATGATTTGCCGTAGCCTGCCCATACAGTGCCCGTGCTCGAGTGCAGGTGATCTGGATCTGCCCCAGAAGTTACTTGGTTGGAGGTGTTCTGGTTCGTCGAGCTGTACTCAAGTACGGTACTGGCACTTCGGGTGTGGCTTGGGTAGACCCCCGCAGTGGGCGTTGGGACCCCGTAAAGCGGAATTATCGCCTCTCGCTCTCGCCAGTCCTCTGGATGGGGTGCCGACCCCTTATTCCCGGAAAACATGGGGGTCTTTGCAGCCGATGCGATGGGGGTCTGTCGAACGGGTGCCCTGTCGCGGGAGCAGAACCCACCGCCCACCGTAGAAGGCTCGGAGGTACTGATATTTAGATGGCTCTTTCCCATTGGAGATAGTGTCATGACTTCCGGCAGGGGATTAGCTTAATCACAACCAAACCTCGATATCCTCCGCGATACGCCGATGATGAAGCAGCGCCCCCCGAGTGGCGGAAAGCACGAAACGTACCGGTCCACAGATCATTATTTTGTGACTGTTTTCAGCGGCGGGAGAGCTGTGCGCCACATTCCCCGGATTTTCATTTTGACGGGGGTGGGACAGGATAGCTTATCGTGTGAACAAGTGCCGAGGGTACGGTCGGGTGCGGCACGAAGCACCGGCATCGTAGATACAATAATGATATTTTGTAGAGTGGGATGTCGTTCACTAGACAAATAACTTGCCATATTGGCTTCCCTTTCCGCTGTCTGCTACTCGGAGGTGGATCGGTGAACTTCGGTTTATTATAACTTGGGAAGGTGAACTATCCTCGCATTTAGCTCCGGAGTGGAGATACCATATCTATCAGATCGCATCACATCTCAACGTTTCCCCCTTTCCCTACTCCCAGCTAGCTCTCTTTCACTTGACAACGACCGCATAGCACGATCCAGCGGCCGACATGGCGAGCCCTTCGAACCAGGACCCGCAGACCATTGGGACTCCTGTTGCCGTTTATGCTGACTTCTGCTTGATTCCAGTAGGTTCTATTCCTTAATTTCTTGGGGGGGGGGGGGCACATGCGGACACTGATGAGGGTATCAAAGATTGGGACCGGGGATACTTCGGTTTCGAAGCATGTTGCCGATGTTCAGCGGCTTTTGAAGAAGAGCGGACTGAATTACCATATGCATAGCGCGGGGACGACTGTCGGTTAGTTGTTAGGGGAGGGGCTTTCTTTTTTGGGCCCCCGACCATCATGTTTGCGATTTCTGGCCGTTCTTGTGTTAATTCGCATTCCGCATCGCAGAGGGCTCCTGGGAGGATGTTACTCGGGTGATTGGCCAGGCTCATTCTATGCTCCATACACAAGGCATCTCGAGAGTGCACACTGATATCCGCATCGGAAGCAGGTTAGCTTGATATCTCTTCCTCCCCCCGAGCAAGCATTGCTGATTGTTTGACACAGGACCGATAAACAACAAACCATGCAAGATAAGGTGGCTTCGGTGGAGGAGAAACTCGCACGGGATGAGGAGAAATGAACAGCCATTATTCATCCTCCCGGCCGATCACTATTTCCCAAAAATGTATACTCTAATAATCGAATAGACTTCATAAACTGTTGGGTGGAGGATACCATGGGAAAGAGAATGAAGGAAAAAAAAAACGATCGTCGTGAGGCCAATCCAAACCTAACCCTAAGCCTGTCCATTCAAAACCCAGCTAGAGGGAATAGATGCCAGATGAGAGGATGAATTGCCGTGGCACCCTGCAATTGCATCTTCGCTGATTGCTATTTTTCCAGAGATTCGTTTTGAACTCCCGTCACCACCTCTTTGTGGACTGTGCGTTCCAAAGAAGTTGCAGAATCCATGAGATAGCTGCGTTGACTGGAGCACAGCTGCGTCGTAACGAGAAACTTGTGTCGAAACCCCCCCCCCCCGCATGTCCGTGTGAATGCGACATGAAGCTCCCAATGACATTTAATATTTCTGGGATGTGAAGAATTAAGAGCTCCGACGTGTCCAATTATCTATCGCTGCGTAGATTTTCTTTTCTTGTGGAAGTTAAGACTCACGAGATCCCCTATAAATTCGGTGGTTGGAGAACCTTGACAAGGCAACTCTTTTCTTGCCTTCCTCCCTGAACATCTAAACTCCCGGTCGCCCTCATCCTCCTCCGTCATCCTCCGCGCCGTTCTCAGACAAGGGGTGGTAGAGAATACTATAGTAATGTGAGAGCCCATTGCTTCCCGTTGCGGGGTTCTATATCTAACTAGAGAACTCTAGTGCGTTTCTGAAAGCCACGCCATCCGGATAGCTCCTCATCGTCTTCATTTTTCTTTCATACGGTGAATTTCGTGATTTCAGCCCGGTCCCAGGAGACGACGATACAGTGATTGATAGGAGGCGGCCGCTCAACAGCATCTACGGGCGGGACAGATACCGGCGGGGGGGGGGGGAAATAAATCAAAAATAATAATCATATAACTGCACGCTTACAATTCCCGTCGTTTGAGTGGCCATGACAGCGGGACTTAGGTCAAGAGGTGGGGAGACTCAAGCTCCGCAACTTTCAGAATGCGGTCACGATAGGTCTTGCCTTGATTTTGGCACAGATCGCGATATCAAGTGTCGGACATGCTGGGATAATCGCGAGATCCTCATCCAAAGACTTATTGGACCGTTTGAGCACGCCCTTGGTTCATTTGGTGTTGACGCGGTGGCCACTGGTGATGCCGTCGTCTCCTCACCAACAGCCTCAACAACCCCTGCAGAAGGAACCACTGGGAGAACGAGAAGCCTGCGACGGAGGGCGGGGTCAAAAAGGACAAGAAGCGAGTCTAGAGGGTCAACCCCGACACCCAAGACACAAGAGACGAAGGAGAAAACCGTGGATGTAGGATATTCACTGAGGTCAGCAAATCGGACTATGAGTGACCCTGAGGAAGAGGATTGTATTCGAGTACAGGATCTCAGTTTGATGAGGTCTAGGTCCCAGGATAGTGGCGGGCCGGTGGGAAAGAGCATAAAGCCCACCTCACACATGACAGGGCTCAGGGAAGGCAGCGTCAAGTGGTGGGAGAGCGGAGGGGCAGGGACCCACGGGAGATCGGGAAAGCCTGTTGGGAGAGGAAACGAGAGATCGTCTTCCGTAGCCTCAGCTTCGGCCTCAAGGGCAAAGGCCGCAGCCCAACCAGTTAAAAAGTCGCAGCAGCAAACGCTATTTTCGTTTTTTACTCCCAGCCCCGTCGGGGCTAATCGTGTCCCCACTCCACCGACCCATGCAGGGAGCCCCGGCGCCCCACCTCCGACCATTTCACCAACAAGCAGTAGTCAGAAAAAGCCAGCGGTTGTCGAGGCAATAAAGGTAGATTTGTCACCAAAAGCCAAGGAGAAGCGACAACCAGAGAAAGCAAGGAAACAACCGAGGCCGGGCACCCGGAGAAGCATGAGGGACGTGAAAAAAGAGAACATCAATTACAAGGAAGATTCAGACTCCGATGTGGATCTCGAAGACTGAGGCGCATGATGCGATGGGGGTATTGTTTATGAAAGTGTTGGGTACGTTTGCGAACGGAATCAGACCCAAGTTTAGGTATTATTCTAAACTTATTTGTTAGGCGAGTTTTTAAGGGTCATCTTGTTTGCCGTTTCGAGGGTTATGAGTTTTTGAGACCTCGAGCGCGAAAATCATCTTAAAGTAAGGAATTGAGAGCGGGAGGTAGTGGGGTGTTGGGCCGTCCTATTTTACTATTGTTTTTAAGATTGGTGTGGAAACCGACTGCCAAATCGCATGTGTCCTGGGAGCGAAAATCTTCTCAAATATGAATAGGATAGGATGCCTAAGGCATTAGTGGTGTGTTGTATACCATGGGCTCAAAGTCAATAACCAATTGCTGGGATAAATCTGTGGTGGTTTAAATGTAGTTTTTTTTTTTTTTTTTTGGGGGGGGGGGGTTTTCTGGGGACTTGTCGGCTTCCCAAATATAAATTTTAGACCCAATATCTACAATCAAAAATATTGAACCAAAACTGCGAAATGATGACTCAGGAAACTGGAAGAGCCTTTGACCTAGGTTCAATTGCGGCCTGGGATAAAAATCCACATCTTTGTGCCAGAGCTCCTCTTAATTTCTACCCATGGCTGCGGTCTGTCTTCAGCATTTTGTGACACTATATCAGTACCGTACTGTATGGCACGGCCAGCGGCTCCTGTCAGTGAGACATCCTTACCCCCGTTAAATGGACGTGCAATTGGAGAGAGAGAGAAATGCCTTGAAGGCAGTCTCGGGTTCTCTTGTTGGAAAAGACTGGACCATAGTTTTGCACATTATGATATTTAAAAGCGAGATTTTGCACCTTTGGGGAGGTCTATGTACGATCGTATAGTGAGTGCCTTTGCAGATTCCTGTTCACTTCAGTTGTAAATTGTCATCCGGAACGGGATCCGTTCCGCGTACCACTCTATCTCGCCCATGGCTGATTTTGTGGGGGGGATCTATGAGGGAAGGAGACCAAAGAGTCAACGACGTTGCACTTTGCCTGGTATTCCTGTTGGACGAGAAGAGTGGAATGAACAAGAGTGAAAGTCTAAGGTAGTCAAAGGAGAATCCATTTGGAAGCTCTGAAAATTGGGCAAGGTATTACTGATACGGCAGAGACTAAAGCTACGTATTATCAAAGTGGAACCACCCAGACGAGTGGTCTGGCCTATCCACAAATCATTACTCTACTGTAACTCCATCTCCCACTTCCTCAAAACCCTGCCTTCAGAGAACTGTCGGGAACTGGCTCTGTCGATCGCCCGGCTATTGCATGTTTGAATGAGACTTATTCAGCTACTCATGGTCTAGCCCCGCCCCGCCCCGCCCTACAAGTACCCTTGGGAAGACCTCTCAGTTCCCTTTCACCTACTGTACAATCTTTCCCTACAGGGCCAACACCGGAACAACTAACGCTGACTTACAGGGCTGTCGGAACCACTGTTTGGAACCACATAGCCTGATAAAAGCGAGCCGATAAGTGGTGGATGCTTACTATGCCGGGGGCTTACTATTTAGGGAATTTTGGATCAAAAGTCAAGTCGGATAGGGGCGAAAGTTTAGTTCGACTTAGAGGGAAGCTTAACGTTCCCCCGGAAGAACTCCGTCATTTTGGCATTATGTTTAGTAAACGAATTGTTAGTTTATATACTAGAGTATATTTGACAGGTCTCCCTCCCCCGCTCTCTCTCTCCCCTGAGTTCCCAAATTGACTCTATTAAACTTTCAAAAGTTCTCTCGTTTCTTTAGTTTAAATCTCACAATATTTCTTAAGCAGGAGGTTTTTCCAGCAAGGATGCTCTCCGGATTACTGCCCGAAAGGATCCGGAACTTTATGTAAGCACATCTTATTTCAGAGGGGATTGTTTCTGGCATGTACTTAGATGTTCTAATGGGCCTTATGTATGCGGCATCCGGCTTTCTAGCGCTGCCTGCAAGCCAACAATGGCCGTAGTAGAGGAAGAAAGAATCACAGTTGTCAGAGGATCTCCTCTTTAGAGAGGAGATGGTTTGCCTTGATTCGGATGAAGATAATTACAAGTGCTTCTAATAGTTCCACAAATAATTTTCCTAACAGATGTTGGATTGATACAAATATTAACCGAATACGGGCTATATGAACCCTCTGAAGGCCGCCCCGGGGGAACTCCGCTCAGTCATAATCCCAAATGTTAATCATCCAAAGGTGTGTGCCCTCCCTCTATTCACTGAGCCGCCTTTATGGATTATAGCAAATATAAACCAAATAGCATTTGGACGAAGAATATAACGAATATGGCAAGGATCATTAAGCTACTGATCTAGTGAACCTCGGAGGGCTAGGAAGATATCAAGTTGGCTATTAGGAAAGGCCCGGGAAATACTTAAGGCTATATTATCACGGATTTGAATCTGGGGTTTAACAATACTCCTTTTTTTGAGCCGTTTGCTTATGGACCCCCGAAGTCTCGATCTGCTTTTTCCATTATATACCTGATATCACTCAGCAGCCGGCTCGAGACTTAGGACAATATGTTTTGTTATGTAAGATTATTATATTTAGTTGGCTTGGGACGGAGACTTCCCGGCCCGCGTCTGTAAGGCGCTGGTACCCACCGGGCTATTCGTCTCATAATTTGAGAGAGATGTGTAACACACAGCACTTGGTCAATGCATTCTACTCGCGGGGGGGAAATGGCACTCTCCGCTTATCGGGTGATTCTCACCCTGATTCAATGGGGGGATGGAGAAGTGGGGAATGCTTGATCTTAATCAGATTCATAAAAGTTGGCGTGGTCATGTCTGGGGGTTTGCAATATTGGGTGCACCTGTTCTTATACCTCGCGAGGCAGCAGAGGAGTATGGTGTATCAGGAGTCGGCTCTCTGAGTCATAATATATCACTCTGGTCATGAGGTGTTCCTCCTCTTTGTGAGTGCGGACTTGTGGCGTGGGCGAATTGAGTCGCCCAAGATATGTTTTATAGAGGGTAGGGCTGTTGCGGGGGGTGGATAGCCGATATGGCTTTCTAATCTTTCTTGGGGAGTCCGTTGTGGGGGCATTGCGCTCGGTTTTTTGAAATATTATTTCCCTTCTGCAGCGGCTCCACAATAAAAAGCAATATCGAGTGCCGGTGGGCTCCGCTTCCACCCGGAGATAAGGGAATACCGAATACCGGTAACATAGTTTCACTTGGGCCTCAAGGGGTTAGAGACACCTCGTCTCCAATCTCCTGGGGCACATCATGATAGGGCCAAGTTGTACCGGGCCTTACCGGTATTTACTCGAGTACCGGTACAGTGCCCAGTTGGGGCATAGTGCAGAGGACGAACAGGAACGCTAATTCTTAGGTCTCTTGATAGAGAATTAACCCCTGAATTTTTTATAGGGTAAGCCTCTTTTCCCCTTTTGATGGATCTTTCATTCTTTCGGTGATCTGTCCTAAACTGAGCCGTTCTTACAGAGCTCCCTCTGAGGTTACACGCCACCTTTATTCTGCCTCCCCCGCAAAGCTCCTCCCCCTATTAACACTTGAACGACGCAGACCTAGTGCTTACTGCACCCAAGGCACGATGCAAATTTTATAACCCTCACCCCTTTTACCAGTCGTAGTATGCCTCTATGATACAATATATGACTGTTTATATTTAGGTTGTCTTCAGAAAGTAGGTCCTTGGGGGCAGTAGCACCACACCGGCTGCAGGGCAATGTATTGGATTGGATCGATGTTTCGTGATATACCAATTGTAGGGGCTCTGGGAACGGCTACCGTGATGTGGTATTTGAGTGGGCTCATTCCTCGTCCGATGCACTATCAGGGGTGAAGATCGGCTGCAGCACACGAGTGCCATGAATAGATATCGCTAACACTGCGAGCCTATAAAACACGGGAGGTAACACGGTAGGCGGAGAGTTTATTGCTGGCCCAAAGGAGGCCATTTCAGCCAAGCTCGATAAGTACACAGAACAGGAGCAAACGGGTGTGGGGTTATGAATGACGTTGGAGGGAAACTGCTGATAGGACAGGCTAAACTTGTTCATCTCTCAGGATCCACTGATATGCTACCGACAACCTCTTGGGTAGTGTACAAATGTCTTAGCCGTTCAGATGAGTGGACTTCTCCCGTCAATCCATCCCAACAATCTATCCCTTATTTTCCTGGAAAAACCGTTTGGGATACTCACGGATCCTGACTGGAAGCATCGGGAACCAGAGGTTAATATCTTCTCAATTCGGTGAGCGTTGATGCTCTTCCTCCAAATGCCAGAGTTGGAGGCCTGACTAATGATGGAATAGATGAGATTTGGGGCTCAGACCCCCACAGTACCTTGCATGCCGGACGGCAGGGGACGGGAGCATCAGCCAGGGCGGGTTGGGACACCCACGCCATATCCCAAGACACTCGCAAACACCGAGACTACAGTAGCGAGAAGCCGTGGGGAGGTAAGGCTATGGCACATTCTCTCGGAACCGCGAAACTAGGCAGAAGCAGGGAATATTGCACTCGCGCCGCACTTACCTCCAGTGCCTCGCGGCAGCAAAGCCCCAACCATGAATGTGGTCATGGCTCAGGTCGCGTTAAGGCAATGGTCATGCATCAATTCCACGTGGGAATATTTTGAGCCTCCTGAATATCCAGGGGGAAGGAATAGCTCCCCCCCAGAAACGATATATCTGCTTACTATGGGCGGGCCGAAGTTACGCATAATAAACATATCGCTTGACCTAAAGCACCCTAAACGCCCGGGATACCTATGATCAATTGAACCCCTTTAGGGCCTCACTTTTGGTTTGCATTAACGAGGAGGTGCGAGTGAATTTCCTCTACTTGTTTTTAACCTTTTGAATTTCTGGCAACTTAACGCGATGTTGATTATCATTGCGCCGAACTTCGCATTGACAAATCAACGAAACCAACCCAAATAGACTCACTGCATCCGAAAAGCGAGTTCCCGCTCCGGGATGCGCAACTGAGCCAAGTGGCCAATTGGCGGAAGCGACAAGCAGGGGCCGAGCATCCGAATTCTCCGAACACAACAAAGCGGGTCTTCTCGCCGGAGGAGGCTCTTTCTGATCGACGAGAAGTTACCAAGGGGTATGGATAGGGAGTGGCTCCGTCTATAATGTGACTTTAGGCATTCTCTTATAGAAACCCACTCATGGCTCCAACCAATACCTCACAGTGCCTTTGGTCTGCCAGCTCACTCCAGCCCAAGCAGCCTTTCGGTATTGAGGTTCCCCTTCAAGAAAAGAGAGATGAACACTCCACTCAAGTCTTCTGTCCCCAGATATATGGAGGTGAGTGCCTTCCTGGCTGCGATCTAGCTTTGGAATGCTGGCACGCATAATTAACTCGGAATCAAGGGAAATATCAATGCTGGAATATTGAGGCTCCCCGAGTTAGCCTTTCAGCATGTCTTTGGATATCTCGAGACTCGGGCCCCCGTTCGGAAGCCGGGGCGTCAATACCTCCACGACTTCTTCGAAAGCCACCAGATCATCGAATCTGACCCCCGGGACCTGTTCAATTTGATTTGTACTTGCCGGACGATCTATAAAGCTTACAGGAAGATGAGACGAAGCGATCAAATTCTTGACCAGTTTTATATTGAGATCCCGAGACCTCCTCGGCTCGAGCCACAACTTGTGCGCATGACTGGTCCGGGGAAACTTCAGACTTTTGTCGCAAATCCGAAGAGACAACGTCCCTTTGAGCTCTACCGTCAAAAACCCCCTCAGCCGTCATGGGTAATACGTTCGAGGCAGGCCGGAAGCCTAGGACAACTAGACGAAGACCGGGATGCTCTAGCGGATATCCTTGGCCAGCATTGTGTAAAATGGGTCTCTACATTTGTCACCTGCCCCGTGCTCTCCGAGGGAGAGCAGTCATTTCCTCTCGACCGGGCAACTCAACAATTAGTGGACTTCCGGCAGAACTTTCTCGGAGTCCTGAACTTCCATCAATACGAAAACCCTATCCGGTTTATGGATAACGAAGGTCAGACTCCCGGGGGCTTTGAGCATGTCGGCTTCTGGGCTATGATATGTCATTGCAAGATGGGAGGGTTCTTGGTCCTGCACAGTTCCGGCGGATCAGTTTGGGACCGAAACATCGTGTGTCCTCGAATTGCTCTAGTGACGGGCTCATAGTGCGTAACGCTCTAAACCCTCCTTTGTTTAGCCCAATTTCTACCTTGTTTCCTTCCTTCATTGCGTACCTTGGGCGGACCCTTTGTGAAACGTGTATCTTTTAACTCTCGCTTCGGGCGAAGATCCCTCGTGGTTCCCCTGAAAACTTATGGAGCGAATTTCGCTAATTTGATATTTTGTCAACAGCCCCCACGCGAGGCGTACTTTTGAGCAAGCGTTGGCTTCTGCCTACTTTGAGGCGGAGGCTAGTCATGGAGGTTGATGGTGGGGTGATGGTGGAGGCGAAGACCCCGTAGGGCTAGGGGGAAGGGGAAATGTGATGGAAAGCATGTTTGCTATTGCGATGTTCGTGGTAATGATGTACATTTTAATCAACTGCCGAATCAATTCAGAATTTTTTTTTTCTCGAATGGAGGAATCTGGGATTGGGCATGTGTTCCTACAGGGGTTGACGGGCAATGCTCTTTGTAAGTGCTGTGGTGCAGATGCGGGGAGATGCTCTCAGTGTGCCGCCGTATTATACAGAAACCCGACAGTCAGGAATCAAAAAAAAAAAAAAACCATAACCTTGGAATAGCTTCGAGGGGTTACCTTGCTAAAATCAATCTCCAAGGACCGGATGTGTGAGGTGAGACATGAGACCCATGGGAATAACCCCCGCCATCGTATATCTAACTCTGGTTTCCCACATTCAACTTGGTTACCCAGCAGTTCCGGTCCAGTCTGACCGTCAGTTACTCCGTCCTGTTAAATTAAGATGCAAGCACAGCTGAGCTCATCATAGCCTAAGGGATTTTTTTTTTTTAAGAAGAGAAAATACCCGTCAATAAAAAACCTAAGGCCGGGCCAAAGAAGAGTGCCACCCCCTTGGGCCAAGAAAAGTAGTAGTCATGACAGCGTTAATATTTAGGTTACCAAAAGAGCATTAAGCAAGGCATTAGACCCCCAGCTCAAACCTGATGGTGTAACCATCGGTCTTTCAGGGCATTAAGCACCACCCTTTCGCTACTTACCCTTTAAATTTGATATGCGCAAAAATAGGGAAACGTTTAACAAGAGGGTAAACAAACAAATAGACGGAAAACTCCTGACGTGTTGAAGTGGGGAGTGGTTGGGGAGGAGCTGGATGAGAAATACGGGAACATAGGTTGCCCAAATCACTCGACCGATAGACCATCGAGGATAGCGCAGCATTGACGTCCGGAGGAAATGGTCTGCGACGGATCACTGGATCGTGATGTTTTATTCTTACTATGATGTTACTTTGTTCGCAGCTGGATGGCTGCTTTTCGAGGCCCAGTCGTTACTAGACCTCACCACTGCGTTAGCGAACATCCACCTTCGCCGGGCCAGGTGAAGTTTGTATTTTGTATTTTGTATTTGCATTTACGTTTGTGTTTTTCCGGTTTTCTGTTTTGTTTTGTTGCCCCCTGTTCACCAGGAGTTAAGCGCGCACCGAGGGAGAAGGGGTTTGCACAGCCCGCCGCGAGTGACGGCGGGTGCGGCAGGCGAGGTCACGTGTGGACACATGAGGCATCACTCGCGCTGTTACTTTTAGGACTAAAAATATCTGATGGAGGGAGGGTTTTTTGGGCTAATGAGTGAGCGAGGAGAGAAGAGGGGGGGATGGGGAGGACGCACCACTAGGGTGTTGGGGGGTTTTTTTTCTCCTTTTTGTTGAAGTTCTCAGGGCTTGGGTTGAATTGTATAGTCTGAGAGATTATGGTATTGGTCTGCCGGGTGCCTCGGGACATCGCCTAAAGGTCTCACTGATGTCTATTTTTGTGGCTTCGCCTGTGGTTTCTAATATGCCGTAATCAATCCTTAGTCCATTTGAACAACCCGCGTAAAGAGCTGCAGCCCATCAAATCATATGAACCGGTTGGTTGCTAACGGATACGCAGAATCTTGGTAATGTACTAAGCGAACGAACCGACCCACTAATGGAGTATTCCACAAAGCTTTTATACCCGGGTTAGGCACACTGCCGACAGGCCCCTGAAGGGGATATCAGGGAACGACGGCGAACTGGAACAGCGGTGCTTACTTCCTCTGGATAGGGGGAAAATGTAGCTCTTTTGGGGTATTGGGTTAGTTCACCTATACCTAGAATGGCAAACATGGTGATTTGGGGGTAGAAGATGGGCACGGGGGCATCAGCCCTTGTCACAATGCTTAGTGGTATGATAATGGAAAGCTGGAGGCTGGGAGTAGCGAATGTCTCGCGATTTGTCATGCCGTTGGCGTCGCTTATGGGGCGGGTGGTGGCACGGTAGATTTATCACAAAGTTTAGCGATAAAACGGTCTCGGAGGATGTGCCGAGTGGGGGTGATCAGCGCCAGCCACGTGGGATAAGTTCGGGGTGAAGTGGGGATCCGGGGTAATTCCCTGCCCTTACTATACTAGAAGCCTTATATGCCGCTATCATACAACAACAACAGATTGATCCAGTACCGCCCTGGGGCCCCCTAGCGACAGCGTTAAACTCCGGAGCTCGGAGGCCTTTCACCTCATTGCCAGTTCACACAGACCTTCCATTCCCGTGCCTCTGGGGCCCTCACCCCAACCTCCTCCTTGCTGCTACTGTATATCGAGAATACTTACTTTTCTAGGAGATGGCGCAAAGCATCATAGCACTGCCACAACGCCCTGGCAGCCAGAAACGAGGGACAACACACCGGAAGCGCTGACTTCCCATATTAAGGCAAGAAACCACAGCCCCCGTTTCTCAACAATAGTTTTAAAAACGGGACCTTTTTTTTGTTGGGCTAGAGATATCAATGCTCGGGTGGATTTGTTGGCAACGGATAGCACAGCGCTATCATTTTACAGGGGGCCTTCGAGAGAAGGAAACGCAGTACGAGCAATAAGCTCATACAAGGGTTTGCCTGAGGGGCAATATAAAAATGCTAGTTCGATAGGAATTACCGGTGTTCTCTTGGAACTTTTGTTACGAAGCGTGATTATGAAACTTTCTGGTTCTATTACTCTACGAGGGAGTATTTGAAAGAGGTGTTAGTATTTACGATACACAATGTGCCGAAACCTACCCGTTCGTGGGGAATCTGGAAAGTGCAGTTGAGAGGGACATCCGGCTTTCTAGACTGGGATATGAGAGAGTATCAAGCCGTGTTCCCCAACAGATAAATCTCTTAAGATATAACTCGCCATCATTTGCAGTTGTGCCTGTGCTTCTGGGATTTGCGCCGAGCTGGGGACTTGCACTATGGAGGTCTCGGAGACTCCTCCTATAGGACGACACTATAGGTGGAGGTTGGAGAGTTACAGTGGGGGTTTTATGTGTAGCTATGGATGGATCGAAGGGTGAGAGATGTAGTCAGCGGAAGGGGGAACGTAATGCCCTTAGGTGGAGGTCCATAGGGGATTCTACCACTATATCTACGCGTTTCAGATACTCCGAGGACTTGCAGTAGCGAACCCAATCACATGTAACAAGAGCACAAATAACGTCCGACAGGGGGTATCTTGCTTCCGAGCTAACAACAGTGGAGTTAGTAGTTTGTGCTCTGGGAGCGGTAGTGTGGGTTCACATGGTATTATCCAGAAATGCCTCGGAAGAGAGCAAGCCAGGTGACAAGCAGGACATATATTATCACTCGAATTCAGGGGGGTAGTGGGAATCACGAGATGATTTTAGGAACTTTCATCTTCGCTGTTAAGGCCCCAACCCCTTATCTCAAGAGCCCAGGTAGAACAAACAAACGGATAGCGAACTAGTCCTCCCGCGGAGATTTCGGGGTGTAGGGTCCAAGTAGGAGACTCATTCCTCGTAGCCTAAGCACTATTTAAAGATATCTTGCAAAACAACGGTCCCGAAAGGCTCGGACTGATATCCGCTAGGGGGGTGAATGAGTTGAACCCAATCTGAAGGAGTTGGCGAAAGGTTCCATATAGAGTTTGATTGTGGGTCCGGGTTTATTAGGTAGAAATAAATTTGAGAAGACGTTTTTAGGATTCTCTGTTCCCATCCTTCGGAGTGAAGGGGTTATCCGGGATCACACAGGGGGCGGGGTTACTGTGCATGGTTTACCGGTGGGAATTCACAACGTTGAATATGGAATTGAGGTAAATCGTTTGGGCGGAAAGTGCAGAGTTTGGTAGTGTCATGGTGAACCTGCCTAGGCAGGATCTGCTGATGCCTTTCTCTAGTATCAATGTCAGGCACCTTGAGCCTAATCCTTTGGTGGCACGAAGGGAGTTATTACACGATAACGCTGTATGAAATCCTCCGTATTTCGTAAATACTGTCAGTTAAAGAGTGACTTGACTGCAAGGGTGCAGGCTGTTTGGTAATGCTCAATTCTGATTGGGGAATCTAGTCACTACTGGTGCTCTATGTCCAGCCCATTGCTGTCCGCCATACGCACCCCCCAATGGCTGTAAGTTAGCTCATAACTTTGAATTCCACCTCGGGAGCGGTTGAAAGACAGTTATGGGACTCCGTCACTTGTATCATTCATGACTGTATGGAAACACTCGAATGAAAAAAGAAGTAACCTACGCATCAACACCGCTCCTACCCCTCACCCAGAACTCCAATCAGCCAATATCTCTAATCAGATTGCATTCTAGAAGGTCCCAAGCTGGGTAAGTTCAACATGTAATGAAACATCCCTTTTAACTATCCATAGCATCACCCTAGGCGAACGAGAATGTCTCTATATCTCAGCGATTATACCTACTTTTTAATGCTCCCAGGGCTCTAATCCTTCTCCTGCCCCAGACAAGTGATCTGAAATCCTGGCTAGATCCTGTACTCTACCGTTCGGGAAGGCCCGCGAGGAGAAAGCATGGCTTGGGATGAGCACTCGGATGCGGATCTCTCGTTCGGAGATGCGCAAGCCCGTCACTCCCGAGCATCTCCGGGATAGGATCACCGGATCTCAACACACAATACACCCCTAATCTAAACGTTGACGTTCTGCCCCTGAGGGCGTCTTCTTGTATTCCAGATAGGGAGGCTTCGACTACCTGCTTCACCAACTTTACCCTCCATACCAGATGGAATCTCCAAGTTAGACGAGATAGATAGATTTGTCCCATCTGACGTTGCAATAAGGAAGACTTTCAGAGGAAATATAATACTGTCACGGCTGAGGTGAAGCTGGAGATTTTGTGTGGGAATCGCCACTTTAAATACCCGGCTTTAACTAGGCAAGGAGGGTGGGCTGGTTTTAGCTACTTCACCCCGTGGAGTAGACGCCCGAATAAGTCGCGCTGGAGGTTTATCCTAGGGGGCACTTGAACCGCCCGGACCAAACCTAACCCAACCAAAACCAAGCGTCTCCGAAATTACCCACCCAAACCTCAGGAAACTAACTGGATTACTAGGGCTTTTGTCTCGGACTAGATTAGAGGGCCCCTAGCGGTCCCCCTGGGCGGTGATATCTCATGACGGCTATCTTTGGCCCACCCGGTGAACACTAAAGAGTGAGACAAGCTTCCAGGGGTAGATGAAGGACTACAGATGATGGTAAGGGCCGCCGGGGGAGATTTAGGACGGCATGTGTGGTGTTTCGTGACCTCACCTCTACCCTTATCTGTTCTGGAGACTGAACAGCAAAGCTGAATGGGTTAACCAGGAGGGAATACCCAAGTTTAAACTTGTGAATATGCCTTCTGTTCCGGAACAAACTTTTTCGTGCTTTATCGGCACCTCGGATAATAAATTTGGCTGCGGTTCAGAATCCAAGGGAGGGTTATTGGACCACCAGCCATATCCCCAACTCTATAGCGTGGTGAAACATTTATCGAGGGGAGTGAGATATTAGGAGACCTGGCTAAATGGGCATATGGCCGGGGTGAGCATTCAGGGTGGTGAATAAATAAAGCGGCGTGTCGCCGTGAGAGGTATCTTTTCCTAGTGTGGGTCATCGAAGTGTATAATCTGTCGTTAGGACGCCCGGGCACCCAGAGGAGGACTGGCTATGAGCCATGGTGGGTCCCCCCCCCGACCTCTGCGACCGACGAACTGGGCCGTTGGGAAAAAAATCTCCCCCCCCTAGAATCAATCTCATCCACAATACAGAAATTCCAAAAACTAGGCCATTAAACTAAGGCAGAGTAATGAGTGAGCGTGATATCAATTTGAAAATCTCAAGTGGGCCCGGCATGTTCCGCCCATACTAAGTTCCGTTTGTTTTCTCTAGTGCTAGAGAGCTTGACACGGCATGCACCAACATAGCCCATGTTTGCCTTGCATTAACACCGAGATCCCCTGAAAACTCGGGAATGTCGAAATTGCCCGTTATAATAACTGGAGAAAAACAGTGCAAGGCTATTCCCAAGGATTTACCCGTTCCGGGGTTTTTACAAGTTAGTCCCTGAGCTTCGGGTCCAGAGATCGATTTTGGGCACCCTATGGGAAATAAGGTTATGGGGATTGCGTGCTGTAGGCATGCTAACTTGAGATGTGCTGATCGGGAGCAGAGTTATTAAAAGCTTGTTTTAACATCCGATACAGTAGGTATAGGACATGGGCCTATGCTTGATACCGACTACCATTAGGAGTCGAGCGTTTAGCTTGCTTTCTTCCACGTAATTCTCCATAAGGAACTAGGCAGAGATTGGCTTCCGTAATAGTAGTATCCACCTTGTTTAGAGTAATTGTGGGGTGCGCAAGATGATGGATTATTTGTGTGCTTTCCTAGAGCTTCTACCAAGTTACTATCATTACTAGTGTGCTCCCATGCATTTCACTCATTCATTATCGTCTCTGGAGGATCCGTCGGTTGGCGGTTGTCCGGGGAGATATGTATCATATTGTGCGACCTTATGTAACTTAGGACTATATATGTAGATCATCTAATTCATAGCCTCTTCAAGTTCGGCCGGGCTTAGCCTTCATTGCTAACGCTTCCTCCTTTAGCTCTTTTCACGGTACAGGGTTCTTATTAAAACCCTAGATCCTAGTGCTAGTTACTTGTTACTCGGGAGAAAAGAGAGAAAGAAAAAAGGAAAACACTAGGGGTCATGCCATTCACCACCTTAAGACCTTCTCATTCGACAGTTGTGCGGTAGATGTCACTGGCATGTCAACTTCTGAAAGTACGTTAAGCTACGTGCGCAGGCTAGCCAAACCACCGGGACCCGTAGCCCCGGCTGTATAGGAAATTGTTCACACCTTACTAAACTGCACGAGCGTTGCTACGGGTAGGGGCGAGAAGCAAGGGGGGGAAGATGTACAGCATAGTAACGTACTGTACCTCAAAAGGAAATCAGTACCGCTAAAGGGATACGAGTACAGGTGACTTAGATTACAATTCCAACACATACCAACCACATGACCCGTTCTGGAGCTATCAGCTTGAAAGACCCCCTCCAAGAACCTGCAGCAGAATTTTACTGGAGGGTACAGCTTTAAGGGAATCATTGCGATAAAAACCAACGCTTGACCCATGGGCTGAGGCCACCCGCTAGGCCTTCAGAACTCCCTTCGCAGCACACAGTAATCGACCTCCTTAGAACTATGCACGGTATCTATAGTAGGGGATATCGTCGTCTGTCTGTGATCCCCGTCTTCACTGAGGCGAGTGATCGTGGGTGAATTCATCCGGCCCGTGTTTGCCCAGGATGTAGGGCTCGCCAGAGGGGGCGATAAACTCATTGAGCAGGGGCAAAACGAGTTAGAACGGTTAAGAACAGGCGAAGGGTCTACGCTGAGACTTGGGGCTTGTTTGACGACGGGTACGGTATTGGATGTTTTTTTCTGGCTGGAAACATGGCAAGGAAAAGGCTCGGGGTTCTGTAGGGAATGCCATGCCGTTTTCGTTATAGCGCAGAATTGATTGCCACCGATGATTTGTAACTTCCGACCGTCAGGTTACGGCAGTTCGAAGCAAGAATCCCTTCGTTCCTTCTTAAACTAACATCCCATCCGACGATCCCGGTTCGCACTGTCACAGAAACGTCATATCACGCTCCACATCGCGCAGAACTGCTGTTAAAGGTGATAGCGCCAATTAACAACTGAGTATCGTATCAATTCTAAAATAAAAGTCTAGAGATGCGTTTCCTTCCTATTTGCTTTCGTAATCAGATTCCCGCCCTCCATACACTAATCCAGACTCGTACAATCACCCCCCGCCATTACCATTAACCGCTTACGCGTATATCGTTCAGTATCGTACCAGAAATATTGTTGCCATCGAGCGATGATCGATCTATTGCCGGTGGGTTTGCGAGGGTTTGCCTGGCTTAATTAAGGTATTCGATGGCAAGGTCGATTGTGAAAGAGTCCGCGGTGATGATAGTACCCGCATCGACCCAGCGGATCTGGAAATTGTTAGTATTGATTGGGCCGTGCGATATGTGGAAGGAGAGGGAGCTACTAACCTCCCATCCATTAGTGGTAGGGAAAGCATAGAAACGGTCCTCGGATCCATATACTAGTTTACCGTTGGTAATACCCCACTCGGTGGAGCGGGACTATGATAGTATTAAAGTCAGCGAACTATCCCTAACATGACATGGATGGCATTTCAAATCCTACCTCACTAATAGCAGCATCTGCGAAGACAAAGTTGGAAATAGCAGAACCGGGAGTCGTAGGGATCAGGTAAGCGTTGTCCTCGGTACCATCGAGCCCGTTGACGATGAGTCTGCGGCTGCCGTCGTCGGCGAAGTAAGCCCTGACATCCACCCCACCGGTTCCGAGGGAGGCATGATTGCCAATGTTCTTGACCAGGGCGCCGTTCAGATCGCTGTTAGGGCTGTTGGCGGTCTTGAGGTGGAAGACACGGCTTCTGGAAGCAGCCGGAGCAGCGAGGGCGCCGACAAGGGAAGAGGCGAAAAGGAGAACACTGGAGAACTTCATTTTGATGGTCTGGTTGTTTTTGTCGGAAGCGAAGTAAAGCTTATGGAGAGTTTGAGCGAAGGCTGACACTGAAGTGGATTGAGGAGAATATCCGAACCGTCTGATCTGATCTGGTCGATGGGGATGAGGTTGGAGGATCGCGACAGGACACCCGACCTTATATACTCATAGACTCCGGCACTGAAGAGCTAGGTTGGGGTGCGAAGCCTCGCCAGCCATGGGCCGCCGTGGCTTCGCGAGTGGAACTGGGTATCGTAATTGTCATCATTCTCATCTCGCTCATGGTGGTCATCACCGGATCCTTAGTGTTCTCCGTTAGAGCACCGTACTGGTACCGTACTCTAGATGTGGGACCGGTAAGGCTTTCTCTCGTTCTCAAGGATGGTTAGGTTCAGGGCACCCTGAGCTGGGGCAGTCAGGGGTTGTCATAGTTCTTCGCATGTAGGGTAGGTACTGTGTGTTACCGGTATCTATTGTTCGCATGGGGCTGATATGTCTCGGCATGCATGCATGTCACTGCCGTGGTAAATTACTTGTGCTCCTGCCCCCCGATGGCGGTACACCACTCTAGGATTAGCATCCTGCATTGCTAATCATACCGTCCACCGAGGCGAGGCGTACTGGTGCTGTACTCGAGTACTCGTACTTGTACAAGTACTGTTGGCTAGCAGAAGGGACACTTCTGCCGGCATTCGAGAGTACTGTACCGTACGGTAAATTTACCCACAATGAAATTGCCTGGGACGGGCACCGGTATGTGATTGCCCCCCACCCACCCACCCTTGCTCCGTAGCAGAGCGGTGTGGTGCTAGGAGGAGCGCTGCCAACCCTCCTCTCCCACTTCAGCCTCTTTTCTTGTTTACGGGGCCTTTTGTAGTTCCGTGATGCGGAGATGAGGGACCTTAGGCAGAAGAGTTATTGCGGAAAATCTGGGCCCCCACAGATTTGTGTATCGTCGAGGCTCTAATATGGTATTGACTATCTCCCTCTCTAGCATGTTGTTACTTAGAGGCGGGCTTTCCTGGAGAAAGACTCAAGAATTTATCCATTTACTAATTCGGATTGCTTGTGGATATGGGTTAGACTTTGCGAGTAATAAGGCTACAGTACCTTATCTTGATTTGGCCTTAATTTTGTACGGTCTTCAAAATTACCCACCTCTCATCCAAACAATTTCTTCTCTCTATAGAGCAGCGAAAAGGTGTTCCCGAGAAGCCAGGTCGTGGAGTGTGTTTATACGTTTCCTGTCCAAGTACTTTTTTTCTCTCGAGGCCCCGGTTAAGTATCGCGGGGAATAGTGAGCGGCCACGGGTATCCTCAACTCTCGGGGTGGGGGTTCGGGAGTCCCATTTCTATATGGATTATCCTTCACGTTAGCATGAGGCAGGGAAGCGAAGAGTAACACCGTTAGACTGCTGAGCATGCTTTCGGCTGAGGATAATGTTCCGTGTGCTCGCGAGTCGTGAATGGAGTGGGTGGAGGACTTTACTCCCTTGCTTGGTACTCCTGGTGGTTTGGATAGGAGCACTCACTCGGTTTGGTCTCGGGGGGGGTAGGGACCCTGGATGTCGCTATATACTACGCCTTCCGGACCGTGAGCTCACTGGACAAATTTTACTTCTCGGTTTTCACGTTTTCCCCCCTTTTCTGTATTCGGTGCTACCCTAAGTTGGCGATGCTGAACTTGTATCATACAAAGGCGAATGAGTATCAACTACCGGTAGTAGCATCTAGCAAAAGGAAAAAGATTTAACAACAAAAACTTTCAATCGGGAAGCGATCAAATCCATGTCCTTGTTGGATGATACTTGCCCTGGGGTCTCCAAATAATTTGGCGTGGCGTGTAGTCTTCAGGCCAGATACATATGCCCCAGCCCTAGAGTTCCACTTTAATGAGATATTATCCCGAAAAGTACGTGCCTGGTGCTCTACAGCACCCGGGTATGTTTGACTGTCGTAAAAACCAAGTACCGATAGAAGGTAGATATACTCTGACGTTGGAGTTGCATCTCTTGGTGGGCGCTGTGCACTTTGTATACTCCTCTGGTTTTGTCTTAGCTGAGGACTGAGCTTGCGGGGTTTTCCCCTCTAGTAGCCGAGCAGGGGGATTCTAACGTCCTAGCACATTTACTCGTATCATACTCGTATCTTCTTACGGTGCTAGATTAGGGCTCCCGCTAAGTTAGGTTTCGGTCCCGGTAATCCAGTGCCCGCCAGACCAATCGGTGGCGCTGGGTAGGGCTGCAGGGTGGGGCCGCAAGGAGGCGGGGTATTAATGTAGACGAACCACTATGATAACTCCTTGCATTCCACTTCCAGATTGGCGAAACTGATGCGAAAAATGTTCGGTAGTAAAACCCTATGCCTAAATTATTCTTTTCACCCCTTCTATCATACCACTGGTAGATGCAACAGAACGGGCTTCTTTCTACTGGCACCAACCTTACCTTATGAATATATTCTGGAGCACCCGTTGTGTAACCGCGGGAGATATCCCTCTGCTTAGGCACACACCAAAAGTCTAATTCAGGGGCCCCCCTCATGCTAAGATTTCGGTAGCAGTGGTACGTAAAATTCTAAATCTAACGGGACCGGCGAGCAAAAAAACCTTTCTCTGGTTCACTCTGTGGGAGATGGCCGATAGTGGCATAAGGTTACCGGTATTAGGGATTTTACCCCTCTAGGTAGTTGTGAAATAAACCCTTTCCCCCCCCTCCCTGTCCAAGCGGGGGGAGCGGATGGAAGGAGCCGGAGGAAGTAGATTCTTCTAGATGGTGCCTTCAGGAACAAATTCTCCCGTTGGAAGAGTTTTTTTTTTGGCCCGGTTCTCTACTGGTATACCGGTATCATACCTTGTTTTCTAACAAGCTTTCATGCTCCTTTTGTCGTTTTCGATCTTTCCCCTGCTGAATTCGGTTCCTGTGGGGGAAAATTCAATCTCGCTCACTTGCTGCGGTAGTTAAACCTTCGTTATATATTACCCTCGTATATCGCAAAACTTTCGCTACCTTCCTCCTCCCCTCCATTCTTTCTCCATTCTACCACTACTTTGGCAAGGCTTAGAACATTTCGCCCATCACATGCACGTCGTCGGTCTGGTCTCCTCTACGGGGGGGAAGTTTGTTTCGTTCTGTGGTAAGGTTACGTTACCATTGGCTCAGCGCCCCGGCCTGAGCAGCTGAAAAATTTGTACCGGCTGCCCGGGTCGCGCAAGGAAACGGATAATTTTTACTCTACCTATTCAACGGTATTTTTGATGGTTTTGAGAACGGACCCGGCAGCCAATCGTTTCGCCATACCCGCTACTCGAGTACAAGTACCAACGGTGTCGGGGAGTTATTGATGCGCTCATGGATTTAATTTTCAGGGGGCAACGCTTTGCGTTGGCTATGGAGCGAATTGATTATCCCGCCCTCGGATGGTGCTCAATAAGTTCAGTGCGATGGGTCTAAATTAGGGTTATGCGATCGATCTCCTTTTCTAGAAAGGTAGTCGGGTCACCCCTTACATCGCTTACTTCAGATAATACACTACTCGAGTACAAGTACTCGTACCGGTACGCTCCCTGCGGATGGATCTGAGCTAACTAGATTCTATGATTGTATTCAACGTAAATTTATGGGTACGGGCACTCGTATACGCATGGGGCATGTCTTGTGCAACATGCCATCAGCTGTTTCAGAGACGTAAATGTAGCCGGTGATTACATCTCAAAGCAAGCTATAATGCGAAGGCTCCACTAATAATTCTTCTAAGTCTTGGTACTGATAATTTTTTAGGAACTCCGGGTGTGAGCGTCGGAGACCGTCGCTAGAGTAAGCTGGAGGCGGTCACCAAGAGATTGACGAAAAGATACCCTGTGGATAGCGTTATTGCGACTCTTTTCCCAATTTCCTGAGGGAAATGTCGGTGAATACACTGTACCCTCGCTCTTGCGAGACTACAAGCCTCGTGGGTATTCTGGTATGGTACGAGTACAGCTTTCGAGTTTAAGTGGTTGCACTTACTGTACTCGGGTACGGTATACTCGAGTACCGTAGTGCTGGCATCTTGGGCCATCGAGAGGCGTCCTCCAACGGCCAGATCGAAGAGTAGGGGTTTTCGCGCCTGTAGATTGCATCATGGGGGCTGAATGACCCCGTGCTCCTTGATCCACCTCGGAACAAATGTCCCGATATCGCGATAGCAAGGTACTCGTACAGTAACAAGGCAAGGATCGTATTTTTACTACCCGTATACAAAACTGTTCTCGGGTAAACATCAAACCGCCTAAACCCAGTAGCATATCACAAGTGCATAGCCACATAATTTGCGGGGAACCTATCACGATCCACTCACCATCAATATCGTACTATGGTAGGTATATATAACTCGTCCCCATAGCCCCCGCCTGGGGGTTGGACTAGTCCTTACTCTCTTCCCTCCGAGTACTAGTTTAGTATGGCACCACATATCTTGCATTAGATCTTACATTACACCTCGTATGGACCGACCAACACGGAGAGACTCCTGTAGGCCCTGAAGTGTCTCTGTTTGCTCACTCAATGGGAAATGATACTCCGTATGTATGTCTTGGTCCAAGCGGTACGGTACTCCACTCCTAGGTGTGGTACGGGTGCGTGTAAGGGCTGTGACTATGGAAGTGCCCGAGCTGGGGTGGGGCAAAATATCAGCATAATGATTCAATCGTGGTTCCTGGAGCATGCGTTCTACTGACGGACTCGCTCCGTCGCCACGCATGCTGGGTTTGGTGGTACTTTTGGGTGCCTGAGTACCGTATAGTACCCCCTCTAGAACCGATATCGATGGGAGCTAATTGAACCAAGAGATGTGGGTATTGGATATTGTATCTTGAGTACCGTAAACAAGAAAAACCGCTAGAAAAAATGCCTCATTTTTGTTATTCAGTGTTGGGCGTGAAGATCGCGTGTGGGTGGGAGGGGTTGTATCTGAATGTGTTGTACCGGTATGAGTACTTTAACGGTCCTGGATGGCTCGAATATCAGCTGTCTTACTCAAGTGTGATCCCCCGGAGTGGAATTGGGCGGTACCCGTATTTTGCTACCGGTGTAGGTATACCCGGTTTAATAATATCTATCAGCAGCAAGCGTAGAAACCCGAATAATTGGACTAAGCACTAATTTAGGCCGTTGGAGTTGCACCCTGCACGGAGTTTTAGCACCCTTTAGTATTTTGTCTCGGAGGAGCTGAGCATTCACGGATCCTCTGTTGGGGTTTCTCTCGCCCCTTTTCCAGAGCAGGGCCTTCGACTACATCGCACATAGCCCAATTATTCAAATCTCTACGGTAGCAGGTTGTATAAGCCTATCGGTACAAATATCGCGTTACCATGACGCATGCTGCTAATCCACCTGCTGGTGGGTTAACACGATTATCTCGAGACAACTTTCGTGTTGCTATGGCAAGCACAGCCTAGATGTCCACCACATCACGGAGTGAGCCTCTCACACGAGGCATCTCTATCCATACTGGCACGGAGCTTGATAATTTGAGATCAAAGGCCGAATTCCTAATAGTAATGACAATCTCCGTGAATATTTTAGGAGCCGATAGGGTAAAACTTGCATTTGACGATACATGTGCTTTTTGGGCGCAGGCCTATGGTGGTCAAATTTTCCAGTAAACCGATTGGCCGCTCTAGCCGGTTGGGGTTAGGGTAACTATAGCACTAAATCTCCCTTCCAGAATAGCGCAAGTTGGCTGCGGTATTGGTTGGTAGGATGGTATAAAGTACTCATTTTTGTAAGAAAGATGTTCAATTTTGGGGTTTATTGGCCCCCAGTCGGTTTGCTCTCTTCCCTCTCGGAATTGCAATTTCACGCCTATGGTGCCTCCCTCTCCTCTCAGAGAGCCTACTGCTTGCATTGGGTACCATTTCCTCGAACAGATCCACCTTCTCCCTACTCTTTCCTTCTACTTCCTCATCATTACCGTCACCTCACCAAGCTCCTCCACCTTCCTCTCTTCACAGCTGCTCATAATCCTTCCTACCGCATCTCTGACTCCCTAGCATAAGCTGTTTGAGGTGGGGTATGATGAGGCTGAAAGAAGAGCACTAATGGATGAATTAGTGAAAGTGCGATCACAAAAGGTTCAATTCCCAGGGGGCATGGAAGGATGGTCAACTAGGCGATTGATGGAGATGCTAGCCAATGACGGGCCGGAGCTTTATATCTCCAAAGCAGTTAACAGCTCCGAGAACCAAAAAAAAAAACACAAACGCGACGAAAACATACTACCGTGATCCTCGGTGATCCTCCAACAATCTAGGACCCTCCAGATACCTCATGGTCCTCCATGAGACCTTAAACAGGTTACCGTATGCCTAACAGCATAAGGTGTGAAAGAAACAAAGCAAATCCCCCATACCTGATGCCCCATGGCAACGGGTATCAACAAAACCAAAAACCTGAACCGCCCTATGACCGGATATCCCCTAGCCGTACCCGTTCGGTTGAGCTGAGGTGGGCCGGCCTAGAGTGCGCACACCCGGACCGATAGAACGGCTCCAAACACTACCCGTCCGGACGGAAAGACTCTGGCACACCGGCGATGCAGCGCGCAATTCGCACCAAGGCCGTCGGTAGCGGCTGTTCACGGCCGCCTGGATATTTAGAAGCCCCGCTGCAAGTCACCATATCAGCCTAAATTTACTTTGTAAGCGCTTGCTATATGGTATTTTGTCCCCGGGGAGAAACCAAATCGGAGGGAACAGAAAAAGAGCACGTTGTTTACCCGTGCTCTACATAAGCGCCTCGAGTTTTGGGCGAACATCTTTAATAGTCAAATTACCCGAGGACCTACTGTAATACGGTACCTGTAGTGCTTTCCAGGCACTTGGCACAACATCAGGAGAACTGATAGCGATACAACCTTCCACCAAGGGTAACTTAGCACGTACTTCTCCCGGGGAAGAAGTGCTGGAAAAGAGGGGGGTATATTCTTTATCGTCGCTCGGGTACGCAATGAGTTTTTATCATATATATCTTTAATCCCTGTTTTCGGGGGGAGTATCTCTTCCTAGGGGCAATTACGTAGGTGTGGAGAACAGTAGCAGTAGAGGGGAATTGCTAAAAAACTGCCAGCGCCCGTACCCGGGGCATCCTGGAAAGGTAATATTACTTCACTGCTTGTCTCAGACGACCACGTGAGGGCAGCCCGGAGTTGAGAATGTAGCTGTGTTATCCTTGAAAGCTCGAAACCGCTGAACAGGTTGAGGGATGTGTAGTCCCTGGAAGGTGGGAAATATAGCCTGTATGACTGGGGCTAGGCTGCTTAACTTTGGATAAGACAGAAAATATAATCCCCAAAAAGTAGCAAAGAAACGTAAAGGGAAAAAAAAACCTTACCCCTGGGGGACGGATTCTGAGGTAGTAGCAGGGTTTTTCGTCTGGCTCTTCCATGAACCCAAAGCAGTGGGTAATCCACGTGCGATACCCGACCCGAGAGGTCCATCATAGTCTCCAAGTCAGCTGATCGCAATAACCACTGCTGGATCGTTATCCTTAGAATTTCTGAAGTGTTCGATCCGGCTTTTCGCTGCGGGCGCCGAAAGAAGGCCGGCAAGTATATTTGAACGTATCGATCTTAATTGTTGTCAAATATGAATGGCCTGGTTACTGTGGGGAGGTTGTAGTGTTGAGGGTTACTACAGAGAAATTTGAATACAGGTACTGCCGCTAGTGACTGCCGTATAATCTTTCATGGCGGAACGGATACCGATGTAGTATTGTTTAGCGCAGATTTTCCTTGAGTAGAGTGGGGAGCCCCTCTTACCAAGACCCTCATGTCCCAAGATGTTAAGCTTGCAATCATTGAGGATTTCTGGGTTTTCATCGGGCGTGGATACTGTGATAAGGTAATTTATAGTACTGGGGGCTCATCCAACACCCACCACAATCACCGATAATCACTCTGTTTCTAGTCTGTAATTTAATAATATGCTCTAGCTCTTAGCCGGGTTAACAGCAGCAGAGACTGTCGGGTGCCGGAACTGGAAATGGGGGATAGATGTAACTCCCTTGCCGCATAGTTTTTGCACGCAAATATCGAATCTACCCTCTTGTAAACTTGGAGATAGTGCAGTTGGCAACCATCTACAACTCGTGAAATCGAAGTGGGGAGCTGCCCACCTCCCCTTTACCGCGTCTGGCCCCATGAAAAGAAAAAACTTCAGTAGAGGCCTATGTAGCGAGATAAAGCCGCAAAGAGATAAACGGATTATTTATCAATATGATACTAGCTAGTATGCAGGTGCTCTTAGGATGGGCTTTGACCGGAGTGAACGCTCTACGTACGGGGCGGGTTTAGCTGATAATTGATCATGAATTTAAAAACGCTCATTCCACAAAACTCTTTTCAACGTTGGGAACCTTTTGGTCTTTTCTAATATGAGCCTCCCATAGTCGTGTAGGCTTCTTCGAGCCATCCATACACTTTCAAGTACAGATCGATTAACTAAACTCCAGATAAAGGAGAAGAAAAATGGATAAGGGGGAGAAAAAGAGAAAGAACAATAACCGGGGGAAGGTGGGAGCCCCGATATAGTCTGGCCACGGGCTCAAACAAAGGCCTAGCGGCAAAAGAATTGAGGTCGTGGTAGTGGTATCGGCAAGCACAGATAGGTCTTCACGTCAAGGTATCTGGCTCGACCCGGGATACCGGGTTTCATACGGGTGCCTTTTTTGTGCCTGAACTCATTCCTCGACTGTTATTACCAGGGGGGTCTGTGTACAACCTAGTGGGCAATATATATATGGGCCTCGGCTGGGGTATAGAGTGAACTGTGGTGATATTATGAGAACACATGATAAATAGAAACCTAGATTCGTCTCTCCAATTCCGCAGGTTCTTACTGTTAAAAGATATGGAAGGATAATAAGAATTGTGGTTGATTTGAGGGGTTGTGGGGGCCTGGTGATTCGTGTGGGAGTGTTATCACTGTTATGGATCATTCCGGAGCTTAGATAGTTTGTGGGGAAGATTATTAGGGGACCGGCTTTCCTCTGTTGCCGCTGCAGTGTGCCGGCAAATGGGGGCATGGTTAGAAGCACAGAGATAGGTGTGGCGATCCGTGGGAGGACCAAGATGCATCTATTATGTCTAATATATGCTCCTATTCCTACCCCCTGTTTAGTGTAAAGTGTAGTATGAGGAGGGGAGGGGGGACGGAGTTGTTGGCCATATCTTCCCCGCCTGTCCCAAATAGTTCTGAAGTCCCAAGCAAATCCTCTCACCCTACATCTCCGCCCCCGATCCGTTAAGTTTATACGGATCTGTCCTGAGGTAGCATAGAAATCGCAGCCTGCATTGATACATTAGGACACAGACTTTGCATCAGGTTCTGTATTTCATACATCGGTAGTTTCCTTGTGGCGAGGGAGATATCCTACTTTAGGATCTGCAACGCGGTGCACACAGAAGGTGCCTCGAGCTTTTCTTGTGAGTGCAGTCTATTCTTGATTGGGAAAAAACCCCAAGTGCAAGCGGTATAGAACCTTAGCTGCTATATCAGCTGCTGAGAATGCGAATGCTGTGCAAGCCTAGAAAACCAAGTACTCGAGTAATTTTATTATTATAGCTGATGCTAAAATTTCTCTTCCAAGTTGTCTCCTCGAGTAATGCGAACTAAGACAGCCAATGGGGGAAGTAAATTGATCCCATGACTAGCTGGGTATTATTTATCCACAACGGCAAGGGAAGTGTCCACAACTTAGTGCTGTTCATGAGACTCGGAGCGGACTACACCACCCATACATACCACCGAATGTATGGAGTTTGACAAATCTTTTTGCTGTATGAAATAGCAGTCCGTTTTACAACATCACTACATCATGAGCGAAAGTAGAGCAGATAATGTGTGGTCCAAGAGGGCCACGAAGGCCACTTTTTTTTTTTTCCGGGGCACTCTATTGTGTTGATGGGAAATTGGGCAAGCGTATGTAATTCCTTTCACTGCGCATAACTCGATATTTTTGAACGCTGCACTGCAAGAGATTAACTGGTCATCTCCGAAGGCATCTATTAGGGGCAGGAAGTAAGGTATACATGTTCTGCCTATTCAAATTTTCAAACAATATCCATCATGACTTTATAGAGTGGATTGGTCCTTCGCTCGTCAATGAAACAAGGCTGAGAAAAAAAAACTCATCCATGCTCCCCTGGTGATTTGGGGTATAGATCGATAGACTCCTACTTTTAGTGATATGTGATCATCATTTCTCCCACTCAATATATCTGAGGATATGGATCGTGGGGCCCCCTACTGTACTAGCAGTGGCAGTTGGAGAGGGCGATCATAGCTGTGATAAGGAGATTGGTCTGCCTGGCCTCACAATATGTGACTAACTCGAGCTGATAGGGTCATCGATTAAGTTAAATTTACTTTGTTGCTCATAACCAGATCGCAACCGGGTCACCTATTCGCTAGTTCGGTTGCTCTCCAGACAGGCTGAACCCAATCCTATGCACATTCAACCCCCCCCCCCCCCCACCCCACCCCTTCGGTAGCATAAGCGCCATCAGACTCTTAGAACAAGAAGAGAAGAAAGGAAAAAAAAGGATGAGATGAACGCTCTAGTGCTCTCAACATATTAGCGACCAGAACTAGAGTCCAAAACTGACAATCTGGCAGGGTTGAAATCCACATTATTGTGGGGGAAACAATAGCTAGAGCTTAGCACGAAAATTCTGTACGCCGATCGCCTTTGCCCGCTTCCGTTGGACCCCTAGCAGCCCCTCTCAAAAAAAACAAGAGGAGAATCGAAGGTCTTACATATCCTAAAGTTAAGGGGGGGTATCTTTCTAATGAGAAAGCAACACAGCTGACCGCTACAGAAAGAGGTAGCTGATTTAAGGTTCTGCGGATAGCATCTTGATACTGTAGCGAATGACGAAATTTGCAAGTATTATACCGGGCTATGAGAGCACAGTTGCAAATACAAATCTACTAAGCTTGGTGTTGGAAAAACTGACCTCCTTGAGCTTCCACATAAAAGATGCCCATTCCTAACACAAGCGTCCCCACTTTCTACCACTAAATCTTAGAGAGAATATAGTGAGTCCTTAGATAGCACGACCTAAGACGGAGATCCACATAATCAAAATCTGGGTCGCGGGGACTGTCTAGAAATCCCAGGCTTCAGGGTTCTGTAGGCAGAGCTCAAACAAAACTCTCCTAAGGGAGCATTTTTCATGGGAGTTCCACACGGCAGCCATTCCGGCTAACTCCATTCACTTACTGCAGTGTTCGGCGGAGGTGCAGGCAAAGTTCTTCATGGTGGACTTTCTTCTGATCACTATCTGGAGAATAGTCTGTGCGTCCTTGCGCTGGTTGGCCAAACCAGTGTATCTCGCCTTGAAAACCAAGTCGGGTCAATTTCTTTTGTCACCAAGGTCACCCGACTGGCTAGAGCGCATATTGACTTCCCCTTCGCATGAATCTCCAAATTTCTAAATTCCAGTCATCGGCGATACCGCCAGCGATCATGAAAGTGCGATAGGATATTGCGGATGATTCTGGAAGCAATAGGAGCACATAGGATCATTCGTGAGGGCTACAAATATTCAGGCAATTTAGGAGCTTACCGAGGGGTTCCTCTAGATGTGTTTTTCCCCCGTTACCAGGGGAATGTCTGGAGGAGGGACATCATGGGGGAAGAGAGATGTGTGTGGCAGGCTTTGATTCTGTTTTTTATTAAACACCCATCTTCACAGTTAGTTTTTGAGAATGGACGAACAAGCAAGGGAGTTTCTGAAATACCCTTCTCTCACATAGATGAAGCGAGAGCTTTTCCGGCTGTTATACAAGCGCACTATTTATTAATCACCTCACAACCGTTCAAACCTCTCCCCGCGAGAGATACAGCAGGTGCGGTATCTCCAGCCACATGAATTGGCTACGGGAACTACTCGCGAAGAATGGTTTCTCAGTGTACATCAGCAATCTTCACGAGTGAGCTTTTCATCGGCGATCTTCAGCGTGGAGATACCTCTGTAATCTCGAAAATAATATGATGTTCTAAGCGCTAAGGCAATTCGTCTACTACTTGGAGAATTGGACTAAGAGTTCTGTAGTTGGAATAACTTCCCATCTTCTCTAAGTTAGGGAGGTTTGAGGCTTACCTTTTTTGGTTTCCCAAAGGCGCTGACCGGCTGCCCCCGCCCCATGCACTACCGTACTTCCCGCCCCCTTTTCGGAGCAGGGAATTTTCTCATTGCTGATACTCGAGTACTAATACACCACCTAGCGCACAATTCAATTGTCCCAGCCCCCTCGCCATATCTCCTACGAGTACAGTACAGTGCTAGAGGGAGGGATGGATTCCGTGAACACAGGGGTAGAGGTTGTCAACGGGCCCAAAGACCAAATATTCGAGTTTATCCAGTTGGTAGTTTAGAAAATCAAGGAAGATCTCCGCTTTTAATATATATATACATCTGTGCTTGTTGTGCATACGGCCAATAAACCTCGTTTTCATCGCTCCAAAATCCCGTTCACGGACTAACAATGGTGTCCCAGGCATACCCTGGAGGGTCTATCAATTCAGGCAAAAAAATTTGCCGGGCTTGAGTCTGGCTTGCAGGAGCCCAACTTGAAGGAGGGGCAAGAACTCAGCCAGTGACTGCAGCCAGCCATGAATGGTGAAAAACATGCGCAGTGTCGACCGGCACATGAGTAACACATGACCCCACATGCGCAACCCAACGGACAGCGTAGACAAAGCTCACACAATTGCATAACTTAACTCCAAAGTTCCTCATTTTTCATTTTTGCAAATCCCCTACTCCCATGCAATATTGGCTCCGATCTCAAGTCCCTTGTGAGTAGTATCAAAATAGTTTTTCTTAAGAAAAGAAAAGGCCCTGCTGTTGTATACTAGTTTCGGGTTAGCATCTGTGAATGCAATTGCTAACTCGCACCAGAAAATTTTGCCTTCTAGCTCTTATCATCATAGTATGCGATAACAGGTGTGTTCGTAAACAGCTATCCTCATAAACATCACCCTATTCCAAGACCCACCCACATCTATTCAAAGCACCCAATCTTGCTGATGCGCAATAGTAGCCCGTTCAAAAACCTTTCTGCATTGCGGGTCCATCTTGGATGCTGAACTAGTGAGATACCTGTACTCGTATTGGTAAGCGGTAATTGTGAATTCAACCATTATTGCATAATTCTAAGATCCAAGGAAAAGGCAAAGTATTTTCATTATCAGCCTTGCTCATAAGTGCTATTTAATTGTGAGAAGTGAGTAATCACATTGATTATCCCGATGGTAGGGAGAGTTTACTTCTCTAAAACTAAGATATTAAAGCAAAGTTCATTCATACTAGTTCCACCTGCAGGGTAGTACTATATAACTTGAAAGAAGTCTGGACATTATAATTTCTGAATACTACAACTTGAGACCCGCTACCTACATCATGCCTTCTATTTTTTCTGGAGCCCGATGCAGTACTGAACCACCAACAAATTGCGATCAGAGCCTTTCCTGGTGCAGTCAATGCGAGTCCGTGTTATGTGGAGTCTGTTGGAAAATACAGGTTGCCCACCGACCAGCGACAGCTTCCGGAGCAAGAGCAAAGAAGAAGCTGCATGAAAAAACCAATCTTGAGATTGCCGAGTATATTCTTGCCATTCTTGAGCCCAACCTGACCGATGATGAAATCAGGGATGCTCATATTTCAAACGTTAGGAGCAGATGGTTCGGGATGGAAATTGATAACAGACATTCAGTGCAGGCCCTTCTGAAGAGCAAACGGTTTCTGGAACTGACCTCTGGATCTGAGATTGATCCTGCTTTACAATATCCATGTCTGGTGTCTTTTGTGGGGGAAACTGGAGGGGGTAAAAGCACCGTAATTAATGCGATGATGAAGGTATTCTATAAGCACATTGCTAGAAGATTCCGCATATGGTTGCTGACCAGAAATAAAGTCTATAGGAGCAACAGAGATTGAGGGAGTTACACCGGTTATTGGAAACCAACCTGATAGTCCAACCAGCGCTGATGTTCACCTTTTTCTGGATCCAA
Source organism: Tuber aestivum (assembly GCA_900010015.1). NCBI lineage: Eukaryota > Fungi > Ascomycota > Pezizomycetes > Pezizales > Tuberaceae > Tuber > Tuber aestivum. The sequence goes on along the minus strand of LN891007.1, from coordinate 59,846 downwards.
AAACCATCAACACCACTCGGCCTATTTGCTTTGCAGATTGTGAAGGCTTTGGTGGTGGAAATCGGGCTCCACTTTGTACTAGAGCGAAGGAGAGTTACAAAAAGTTCAAATTCGCCCACTACCCACATCGTACAAAGACACGCAAGAGGAAAATCGAAATTGCCGAAAAGTACACCCGACAATGGGCAGTAGAGAAGCTGTATCCAAGGATTCTATTTACATTTTCAGATGTTGTTTGCCTTGTGAGCAGGAACTTCCGGCAAGTGTGACTTTCTGAAGGACAAGGAGTAACTTACTACTATGCTAACAATTGTTGAGTCTGGTTGATACCACTGAGTACTATAGGAAGCTTGAAACCCATATTGTTGATCTTTTAACTTGGGCAGACAATGCTTTCGAGAAATCACTAAATCAACCAATGCTACCTAATGCAATCATTATTGTCAATGGATTAGAGAGCAATGTATGTTCAGAGTCTCTTATACTGTAGATACTACTACATATCGGATTTATTACTGTTTCAATTCTAACTTTCATATACTCTAGGACAATACAGGAAGTAATTGGTGGGATGTGGATTGGGTGACACAGGACCAACTCAAAAAGCTTAAGGACCGTATCAGCATTCCTTCAAGTTGCGAACCATTAACTCCCCGTTTGACTGGATCTGCCCAAATTCATTCGGAGGGAATCATTTCACGTGCTGCTATAATCCCTGATTTTGTAGGAAAGTTAGCAAATCACTGGCGCACAGAGCAGAAGAAATCAATAATGTCGCTGCAGGATCTAATTTTATGTTACTACAGCGATTTCAAGATTATCTGCATACCTTCTGCAAATGATCCACCCCATATCATCAATCAGCAGTACAGTAAGCTACGTGAGCTTATTGTCCAGGGAGCACGATGCTCCGAGAATGCTAGGAAACTGGCAGGACTTCTAATGACGGGTGAAGATCTAGATTACTATCTGGAACGAGGCTTTGACCACTTCTGTTCCTCAAAATTACCCTTCAACTTCTTGCAGGCTGCAGTGCGGGCCAAGCCTGTTCCTATAACATTCTCTGATCATCTCCTCCGAACATCTATTACACTATTGAAACAACAACCAGATGATAACGGAAAATGTCTTCTCGGAAAACTTGCCCCCATTTTTGCATCTAGTATATTATTAGATGTAATCAGAAAGAAGATTCCCTATAAGGGTAAGCTATTTGATTCAATTATTCCAAATCTATTTCAGAAAATAATGTCTAATAGCTATTGAGATAGGAAATACAACTCGCATATTTGAAACATATCGTGAGCAGTGTGAAACCGCGCAGAAGGAATTGTACCAAAAGTATTGGTGCTGTGAAAAGAGAGATCATAAGGGTAGAAGGTGCGCCAACAGACAAAATGGACACCAGAAAGGGCATCAGAACTACAAGGGAAGAGTTTTTGGAGCCGGAGCATTCTGGGCAGAATCTGTGTTAGACAGTCCGGATCTGATTGAATTTTTCAACCAAGAAATTACGACTGATTTGGAAAAGAGATGCAACTATTGGGAAGCCAAGCTACCTGAAATACAGAAGGAGGGATTTGAAGAGGAAAAGAAGGTTGCACTCGAGACTCATATAGCACTATGCTGTGCAACTCTTTATAGGCACCGTGGACCCTACATTTCAAAGCTGACCAGCCACACTACTTGCTCTTTCTGCCTGATATCGACACCATTGTATCCACTCTTCTGTGGACATGTGATTTGTCAAGAATGCCTTGAATGCTTTGGGAAAAGGGAAGGGAATAATTTTGAGTTGATTCAGTGTCCTCTCCATACCCGCAGGCAATGGGTACCTCCCTGGAGAGTGACTCTCAATCCTCCAACTTCTGGGCTTCGGATACTCTCCTTAGATGGGTATGTTTTATAACATTTTATCTTCCGTACTATACTGTTTACTTACATTGTCACTATCTACTACTAGCGGGGGTGTACGGTCAATAGTTCAACTTACTATTCTCCAAGAGTTGGAGAAATTGATTGGTCTAGGTATCAATATCGTAGACTTCTTTGATTTAGTTATAGGAACCAGGTATGCTATTCACTCTCCAATGTAGTTGTAGTATAAGTTATTAGCTAATATTTTCAGTGGTGGTGGAATTGTTGCAGCTGGGCTAGGAATAGGGAAATTTTCCATTGCGGAGTGCATCCAGAAATTCCGACAAGTTTCCAAGCAAGCATTCGTCAAGCGGCCTGGCATTGGGAGTATAATTGGGCCGGTTATTGAAGCACAGCATCACAGCAGATACAGATCTGTAAATCTAGACCGAGCACTCCAAAATGCCTTTGGGGAAAAGAGTCTACTCTTTGGAGGCCAACGGGATCCAACGGGAGAGCCAACTACACGAGTTGGTGTCTCCACAACTACATCTACTGGCAGGGCATTCCTTTTAGCAAACTATCAGCGATCACCACTTACCCATTGTATGCTTATTAGATTTTCTATTTATAATACATGGAAGTGCTGACTGTCTGCAGCAATTGTTGGCCGTTTTTCATATGAGTTTTATAGAGGGGAAACAGCAGAGGAAGAATTGAAAATTTGGGAAGCGTAAGTGACTAATATAATTCCAATTTACACCTACTGAAAAGTTAACTTTGTGCAGTCTTCGTGCAACTGCAGCCGCTCCAAGATATTTCAAATCATTTTATCATAAGCCTTCCGGGCATACATTCGACGACGGTGGTATCAGATACAACAATCCCGTTCTCCTTGCAAATACCGAGCGCAAAGTAATTTGGCCCGAGAAAAGGGACAGAGATCCGGATATCCTACTCTCAATTGGTACTCTTAAGAGCACCCAATTTAGGTCCAACTCAAAAGTGGCTGATAAGCAGAATTCGAAACCAAGGCTCGGTCTGCGTCAATATATACGAAAAGTATGGAAAATTGCTGCAAATGCTATTGAAGATGATTTAGACTGTGAGAACACATGGCACAATTTTTTTGACAGTCTAAACATACCAGAAACAGGTGAATATCGGAAGAGAAAATACTGTCGACTTAATCCTAAAATTCCTGAGCCACTGCCTGCCCTAGATTCGGTGGCAAGGATGGATGAGTTAGAAAATAGAACCCGACAGTATTGCAAAGAATCACCTGAGGTTAGGAATGTGGCTTTGACACTAACAGCCTCCCTCTTTTACTTTGAGCTGAAAGGTGCCAAAGAAAGTCCTCAACAGGTCGGGACTCGGATGTGGTCATGCAATGGTAAGACATAGTTCCTATTTATTAAATATAAGATTTACTAAAGGTCATAACAGGGGAGATTCTGTGTAGGCTTCCTGCGAATAGTGATTCTCTCATGTTGTTATGCGATCGACTCAAAAAGCACAATACCGGTAACAACAGCCAACCTTGGTTCTATATTGGCAGCGAGAACTACGACTACGAACCATTATACGAAACTCCAGATTCTATCACGAAGACAATCCAGGAGGTGTCAGTGGGTGCAAACTTCTGTTTACCTGTAACTTTCGAGAAATGGGGATCAGACTCATCATGCGGGATATATGTCTCCCTTGGTGGGAGTAAGGGTGAGGGGAACCTCATTAGCGGTTTCCCAAGAAATCCACTTCAAGACAAAACTTGGCGTATGAAAATCCCACCATTAAATATTACTGGATCTATCAGCTGACCCTAGTCAAAGCTCGCCATAAAACATTTCAAGAGAATGAGGGGAGAAAGACACCATTGGCAAACAGGGGGAGGAGGATGGGGAGGAGGACAAGGAGGTGGAGGACGGACAGGAGGAGGGAATGGAGGAGGAAGAGAAAGGGACCTTTCCTCTGGGGATACGCCCGAATTCGGCTCAGAGTGATGGCTATACCACTGAACTCATGAGAAGGTGGTCTAGACCCTTGCTAAAAAAGTCCCAATCCCTATCCAGAATGCCCGACTTGAAAGCGGAATAATTTTCTTTCCCCACCGTGCTTGATATGATAAGGTTGTCCTGGAATCTTGGTTTATTTTTGTATGAGTTTGGCAGTTTTATATATTGATAAATTGACTATGTCCAATAGCACTATATTTGTAGGCGCGGATCACTTGCCAGCCTGCTATGCTCACCGTTAGCCTAATCGCGCGACACAACTCGTACCAGTAAATACCACAGCCAGTATCCATTGATAAAAGTATTTCTCCTGTACCCAGGGACGACCTTACAGTAGCACTCAAGAAAAATTTTCGCTCGTTGGAGTTCAAGGTGTTTCTTGTTCCGAGAATTGAGTACTTTTGCTAGAGTACGAGACGGTTGGAATTGATGCTGGAGCGTAAGGACTAGACTGATACGTTTTAGTTAGTGACAGCTCAGAGGTAGCCAGAACAAACGAGTTAATGGTGGCCCGTTTTCTAGTTTTTCTTGATGACATTACAATGGAAAGTTTCCTTACAAGGAGCGCCCTGCTGACTCCTGGCGCTCTGAGCGGATTCCCCCTCCAGGAACTACTTTTGAATGCTATGCGAACCGGAATCGTCTGGTTGAATTTCATGATAGAGTAAGACTTTAAGAAAACGTCACTTTGGACGGAGAAAGCAGTAACACCCTAGCATGAAGTTCAATCGACTTACGGTGGCCTGTACAACGTTAAGGAGTTCTGCTCCTTAAGTTAGTGCAAAGGATGGTGGCGACCATCGTAAAAAATTCTGAGCCGAATCCATTTGTGCAAGAAAGTCCGGGGCCAACATCGGAGGATAAGGCGAAATTGCCCCACGGCAAGGAAGAAGTTATTTACTCACTACCTAATCAACCACTACCAAGATCGCACTAATGTGAGAGGGATAAAAAACAAGCCGAGGGCTCCATCTCAGTTGGGTAGAAATGTGTATTACGTGGAATATAAGAGGGATAACGAGTGATGAAGTATGTCCAGGGAACCTGGCTGACATGAAAGTCAGGCGAAAGCATTTCAACCCCCGGCCGCACAATACATACTAGGATGGTAGCGAGCCAAAGGCGGGTTTCTGCCTCTTAAAATGACCTAGGGACACTCCCCTCAGGGACAATTCCATAGTCCTCAAGGTTTATGAGGCTATGTGAACGATCTTAAGCAGTACATAGACAATACGACAATACTAGACGAAGAGAAACGATCTGTTCGAATGAAAGAATGAAATAATCACGGCTGCTCGTAATTTCGTTCGCTTACCCTCCAACGCGTACCCCCAAAAGAAAAGAGTAGTTATATCCAAGCATACCAAGTCCCAAAACCATCTCGTATCAGCCATACAAAACTCCCTATTTCTATGATATCCTATCATAAATAGAGGAAACAAATAAAAATAATATCCTCAGTAATCCCCCATCGCAAAAGAAACATGTAGTGAGAAATCAGGACCCCCACAGCTCTCCGTTGACAATACTATCATGCCCACGCATGACCTACAATCCCCATTTCTATTCTGTGACCGCCCCCTGCGCTCCGCCGCATCCATATGTGTTTACCACGGAGAACCTTCTGGCATCAATAGGCTAAGCCCTTAGGCGGCGAGACCAACTTCCGCCTTTATGATGAGATCTTCATGACGAATACTATTTGATCCACCATTAAGACTAATAGGACCCGCAGGTTACAGAGGCCGATCTGACAGCAGAACATACACCAGCAGGATGAATAACTATCTAGCAGCTAGTCGAAACCGGGAGAGATAATCAAGTATGGCAGCTCAGGCTGCTGACACACCTCAGAAATGATCTTAGGAACAAGAGATAATTATCGGCAGTGATTATGATGTCGTGACAGGGATAATATATACCAGTGCGTCTGTTTATCCCTACTGTGCTTGACAGAATCCATCTACTGCCACCATCTGCAAAGGGAGAATTCATGTAGGAGGTGATTCCGGCGGAGGTGTCTTGAGCATTCACGATGCCAAGAGTTTTCATCCAACAGTGAGATATTGGGACCTCATCTGAGGACTACTTACCCCACGGAGAATTTAGCCAAGGAATAAGAACAATTTTCACCGGAGGGTTAGAAATAAACCTTAAATGATGCCGATTGAAGATTTCATCGATGATGGCCTATCATATCTCTGTGGGCTACCTCCAAAGATAGTTTTCGTATTTCCGGTATGCATCCCAATCCATAAAGTACAAGTGCCCACCGTACGTCCCATATTGTCCGGGAGCAGTGCGATGCCTCAAATTCTCTATCGTGAGAAAAATAAATGCCACTTACAGTACCAGCAGCTATTCTCGCCCAGAGTTGGTTGGTCAGGTAGCCCTTGGGGCTCCCGAAATCCATGCACCTTTCTCAACGTGCTTCAAGAAACAGCGTGATCTACTGTGCAGCTAGTTTAATAAAGTTATCATCCCCTTTCAAGAACGATACCTACTAACAAGGGCGGAATAGCAAGAGCATCCAGGCATACGTCTAGATATGCGAGCCTTTACCACAATTTGCTTTCCCTGAATAGTAGGAAGAGAGTCCTAGCGAAGCGTTTCCGGGGACCAGCAGCACTCGAAATGCGACCGGTACCAGAAACATCCAGCCGTGCTGCAGAAAATAATTGGGACCAAAGGCTTAGCCCCCCTCTCCTGTCTGGGTAACGCTTGGCACATGCCGAATCCTCCCTGCGCTCTGGTTATTTACCTTAAAAATTTTTACATGTGGCTGTGTAACGTACTAATAATGTTGAAACCGGCAGGAATCCGGTCGCCCCCCCCCCCCCCGGCACTAAGATGGATGTTAATAAATTCCAAAGTGTCCAGACACTCTATGAACAAGTGAGTACTGTGGACCGCTAATTGATGCATCCCATCCAAGTTGTGGTATAATTCGCTGAGAACGAGAATACGAAATGTCACCTATATCTAACAATCAAGTACCATACTCGCCCTTCCAAAAATCCAGAAATCTCGGCACAGTTTAGGCCCAGTAGACCCCAAGACTTCCAAATAGTGACACTTTTTGGAGTGACCAAGTTGAGCCATCCGCATGCCTGCACCTACAATAGCTGGTTCTGTCCAGGCATGGTCTACCAGTGCCCAGAGCGCAATAATTGGCACCCATCTGCCCCATCTATTGGCCTGCACTTCACTGTACTGTACTCTGTACCAGCACAATCGGGGAAGACCCAGATATATTCATGCTCCGTTCAAATACACAGCCCGCTACTAATTGGTCAAATCTCGGCGATCTGAGCCTACAAGCCAGTCAGAATGGACTGCCTATCCGCATGGGTCATGCACCGGTAGTTGAGTATTCCGTGATTGTGGGCCCTTTCCGGCGTCCCACCGGGATTGTTTAATGAAGCTTTTAAGTTGACCAAGACAGTGACACCACTCCTTTAAGCCGGAGAGCTGGGCTGGTCGGGTTTCCGTTCTCTCTCCATTTGGGCCAATATTTCTAAGACTCTTGGGAACGCAGAAGCCCCCCAGGCCCTGCTGGACCGCACTGAACTTAAAAATTTCCGAAAACCAATATCATACAATGCCCACTGAAACAGGGATAGGGGGATATACTGCAGTAAGCGGATTTGTTCGGCCCAAAGAATAAGTCGCCGGGGGAACGAAAGCGGAAGAGTTCCACAGCCTTAGCCCAGCCGTGCTCTGAGGATTTACCGCATCATACAGGTACGGTACTCATACAGTACCGGTACTTTCAGAATTCCTCGTGGCTCTCTACAATCTCCTTAAATGGTGCGACAGGGGAAATATTGTGCCGGCTCTGTCAATGTCTAAGACAGTGATGAGGGGCATATGCACAATCATGTGGCTAATAGTGACTATGGTCTAACATTTGCGCACCCGCGAATTTATAGCACCAGTTCGTGGTACGGATCTAACACTTTACCGGTACTCCAGCACAAGTACTTGTAATTAAAAAAACGTGTCTATCAATCTGGATCTCAGGCACTTGGACAGAACGACACCACATTTCCACTGTCTCACTAGGGTACCGGCAGTCCGGTAGTTAATGAACTATATTGAAAAATCCAGTGCCGCTCGGTTTTCCAAAGCAACAACAAAAGGGAAAACTGCAGGGGGGGGGGGCTTCTCCTCGGCCCAATCCTCTTTTCAAAATTCTTCATCGTTGCTTACTCATTATGTAAGATTTTTTTTTTGGATGGCCATACTGAATTACTCCTGATCACAAACAAAAAAGAACTGATACTTGGCGTTTTTTATAGCAGGATCTTACTGTACAATCTCTCGTACCTCTCCACCGCTACGAGGAACAATGGGGCGAAGGGAAAATAGGGATTTCTCACCTTCTGATCCCGTCTACAGCAGCTCAACTAGAGAAGGTGTGCCTAATAAGGAATGAGTGGGGGAATCGGCTCCGGGGCACGTGGGTATAGGCGGCGATTGGCGGGCAAGTGCCTATACGGTAATCAAGTGACCAACATGCTTTTGCATATATCCTGTAGTAACTGAAATTACTTCTCCGTTAGCCTTCTTCTTCCCTAAACAATAGCATAATAAAGGACCCTAGGAAAGTAAAAGGTATAAATGCGTATATCATTTTCCGCTTTTTTTTTTCATTTTACTCAGGAAAAATGAAGGGAGAGCCCAGTATAAGGTCCTGGGTTTGCCTCAGAAGGGAGGGTTCTTACCCATTTATACTCTGTAGAGAGCTGGAAAACAAAGCATCTGAAGATGCTGTATCTCCTGGCCATAGATGCCACCCCTCACACCAAAAAGGTTTAAGTGTGTGATCTTTTCATACACCTACCACCCCTACATATAGGGGTGGCACGGCCTAGAGTATAGTTGGCCGTAGAACGTTGTGGATATGGGGACCTGAATTCAGATGGAAGGAAGACAAACGGGAGGGTGTACGACGTACCATAATGGCTGTTTTCACGAGCAATTGGGAATTGTACAACTGGAGGGAGAGAAGGGGTTGCAGGCCATTGAGAGCTGATGTGGGAGTATAAAGTCAGTCGCAAAATTATACTCACTGAGGTGTGCGCAGGAACCAGGACATGCGCAGAGGAAGGAAGATAGGTGTGGTGATCAATGGAAGGACCGGAATTCTCTGATTAAGTTTTGTGTATACCGGTAGTTCGGTTTAGGGAGAGAAAAGGGGCGACGGCAGAAGTGGGGCAAACAAGATAGCAGAGCCCCTGATCATACAGTACCTGGTACCTTTCTCACGCTGTGCTATCCGTCAGTCACCCCGTGACCGATTTCCCCTTCAAGGATTTGCAAGTGCGAAGCCTGCCGTAAGGAAAAAGAGGAAAGTAGCAAGGAGGGAAGAAGCTCGGGAATTAGTGTGCGTGTCGGATAAAGTGCGGCACCAGTCACCCGGACGGTTGGTAGGAGAGAGTAAGTTGACCTCTTTCTTTAATTTCTTTCCCCCTATAGTGCCGTGCTGTACCGCATTTGACACAAGGTTCCCCACTGCTTTGCACCTTCGCTCTTGGATACGGACGGGCACCACTATGAATTTCTCATCAGTACTCCAAATCATGGGGGTGGATGGTCTTCCATCTACTACTCAACGCGACGCTGTTTAATGTCTTCAGAATGGGAAATGAATAAGTGATTCACTTAGTATACTTTATGGTCCCAGGGCGCCAGATTTCCGGGGGAATACCGTCACTTGGGCCAGGACCAGACGCGCAACCCACGTTCCGGAGACTTTCAAAGACGTCGAGTGCTCCTTTTCCCGGGCTGGGAAACAATAATGAAGTAGAATATTTGAGTCCGAATTTAATATGGGTGCTCAGATGTGTACAGACAATTTGCCGTACAAATTTTCGAACCCCCTGTCCGAATCCATTTCGCCCTGTAACATACTTGTACCAGTAGACGCACCAGCATTGTTTCAACAGACACCAGTAGAGTACGCGTACAGTACGCTGCTCAAGTAGTGGGTTTCCTCCTTCAAATCCTTGCTTTGGGGTGCCTCCTGCCTGCGACGGGTCGAGATTTCCCTGCACAAATTTGGGCTTTGGGGGCGGGAGGACGATAGGATGCTGCGGACGATTCTGGAGGAGACGGGAAGGCGGTAGACTATTTTGGAGCTTTAGCGATTTACGGTTCTCCGGACATGTCTTTCCATTGTTATCACGGGAGTATACTCGAGTACCGATATAGAGGGATGAGGGATTCGCAGAGGAAGAGAGATATGTACGGTTGTATGGAAGGATGCGAATGCTTCGATTCCGTTTCGCACACACTCCTATCTTTAGCTTTAGTTTGGTTCACATGGAGAGGAGAGAGACGAACAAGGCAAAGGAGTTTCTGGCCATTCCTTTCCCACCCGGCGCCAGGGCCCAGAGTAATACCTCCTACAGTACCACTGCCCTACCTGTTGGTCACCCCACGATGATCTCTCTCCTTAACATGAGCGACTCTACGACCCACGGCAGCGCGTTTGAAGTGGGCTCAGAACTTGCCGGAGACGAGCGGGCGGGTGGAGAAGAAAGTTGTGCTTGGAAGAGTAGTCAATAGAGCTCCTGCCCGTTCAGATAGCGCGGACTGATTCAGGGGATAAGTGTTTGTGTTTGGTGATGTGGCTAGGATGTGTGGCTGGTGTGTTTACTTTGCATCTTCTGTTGGCAGGTAATCCGGGCGTTGGGGCTCACAGCCGTGATCGTGGCGATCCACGAGGAAGCTAGCCGTTAACACGCGATTGTGGCTATCCCATACCTGTATCATGATTGAGGCTCCGGGGAGTGTTCCGCGTCCCCATGTCCCCGGCCCCCTCATCAACCGAGTTGGACAAAACATTATCAAATTTTATCCCCCTTGAGTTCATTTCCTTATCTCTTTACATTTCAAGCTCCGATCCCACAATCCTATTTTTATCCTCCTCACTCTGACGGCATTGGCGTCACCCCCGGGAGCCCAACAGTGAGTTCGTTTCTACGATACTGCTGAACTTATCTCCCTGCCGCCTTCACGGGACGGGTTGCATAATGTGATATCACTGTTCAGTTTCCTACCGTAGTTCATTTTTGCAGTTTATTTTCCCAGTTCACTTTTTTCAAGCGTCCATTTTTCCGGTTCGCAGTTCACGAACTGTGAACCGCTTGTTTGAAGGGTGTATCTCCTTTGATTCCCATACTCCGTAATGAGTAAGTTACCTCTTTCTCCTCCAATTCCTAAAGCTTACTAATATCAAGGATTGTAGTTGAGGGATCCAGGGTAGGGTGAAATTTGTTGTCCTCATTTCTGTCTCAAAGCGGGTAAAGGCGGACATCTAGGGAGATGGGAAATGGCGAACGCGGGAGACGCGGGCTGCCCGAGCCAACTCCGACCCCTTCACACGAGAGAGCGACGAAAACCCACGAAATCGACATCGTCAGATTACCGGTAGTTGCTACAGGGGTGCCCCCTGAAATTGGGGTTCGAGAACATCATCCTTCGCCAGCCGGGCTCGGGGTAACGAGTGTGCCGTCTCCACTTAAAGACATTTTTGCTAAGAGTAGTACATTTAGGAGAGGTATAACCATTTCTTCATTTAGAGGAGAGAGTTTATCGCATCGAGGGCTCCCATAAGTTTCCATTCTACCTTAGCGTACCCAGTAAACCATTCATCGCTGTTAGAAATTTGGGGCCTGAGTTAGCCAATCACCGTAGGGATCACTAGGTGGACAAGACATTGTGTGAGTATGGTCACAATTTCTCGCTAGCCATCGCCTTACCCACTCATGTGCGAGCCGTGTGGGGTGTTGTGGCAATGCGGATTGGACATCAGCTTGTGTTCTACATAGATGGTTTATCGGAAGGTATTTCTTATCCAGACGCACTCCGGGAGTAAAAAGCCCAGTTGGGATTGATTTAACAAACCAGTTGTTGCCCGTGTGGTGCAACCCGCCGGAAGCCGAAAGGGACAACAACACAATGCCGAGAACAGGGCCTTTCATCCCAGAAGGGCTCACCAGGTTCTAGCGGGAAATCTGTAGGGAAGGTTGCATCACCCCAGGTCCTCCGAGGATACAACCTCCGTATTTTGAGATCAACACATCTCTACGTCCCTCCACGCATGGGACAGTCAAGAAGATCGGGAAGAGCGGCATGCGATGCAGTGACATTCGGCCAACCCGGCTGTTTTCCAATGTTGGAGAGCACTCTGTACTCGTAGCAGGAGTTTTCCGCCTAGCCTAGTACTACCAGCACAGTATCGTAGTCATAGGAGCGCGGGAGGGCCAGCCGGTACTTGCACGATAGCGTCAAGCTTTGTGGTGGGGTTTCTAATAATACCTGTTACTAGCCCCCCAAAGGGTTGTGTGCTGGCCAAGCCACAAAGGATCCACCGCCGGGGAGGGTAACTTTAACCCTTGGCGCTCGTGGGTGGTTTTTTTTGAAAAACTTTCCGCGTGCTCTTGCAACGTCCAATCAGGGTACCGTATGTTGTATCCCTGTCTCTTTCGATTGGTGGGTCCAAACCCCTTGCCCAGTGCTGTACGGGTACCGTACTCGTGCTCATGTACGGTACAAGTACTGTACCTTGCGAAGGCCAGCCTGCAATACCGTGCTGTGCTCAAGCGGTTTGTGATACCAGTCAATTCGTCAGGGAAGAGCCCCACAACGCACTGCAGATGACGTGTGAGACTAGGGCGAGGGGTCGGACAGGTGTAGAAATTGCTTATTTCCTCTCCAGGTCCAGCTGCACCCGGGAAATCCTCTCCGTTCAGATTCATCTGGCTGTTTTGGGAAGTGCGCCGTGCATTGTGGATACTGATGAGGTTAGACTACTTTTCGCCAAGACTCTTTTAACCATTTTAGCCCACCCGCAGGTGGCCCCTCCCCGTCCCAACAACCAACGCCAGAAGCCAGCGAAAAGGGTTAACCAGTTTTACTCACCCCGGTACCGTACTCGACTACCAGTAGGATACGAGTACCGGTACTTGTGCTCGTACTGTACGTTCCGTGTCCAGAACTCGGCCTAATCATCCAGCCCCCCCCACCCCCCGGCAAGGGACCCCTACAGCACAAAATCACTGCTCGAGTGCCCGTAGGGAGCCCTAGGAATACTTCTGCGTTTCTTCCTATTAAAGCCCACCGTGGCAGGCCGCATATCAACGATCTGGGGTAACTTTCCTCCGGCCAATTGAAGGCGGGGGGTGGCAAGGATGCAGCCGGCGAGTGATATCTTGTGATATTAGTAATCGGGAATTAACTTGCCAACCGGGCTGAGCGGGGCTGAAAAATGCTAGTACGATACTTTGGAACTCCCTACAAAAACGCTCGCTGGCACATCCGGTACAGTAGTGTAAGCTGCCGCTCAAAGCGAACGGGAACCTACGATAACGATACGTACCGTACTCGCACTCACCCATGTACTGTACCCCCTCACACCGCAGTGACAAACGACCATTACCACAGGACATACAGGTGCCTTACCCAACCCCCTACTAGGGCCTTGAGGATCGGGCCTTGACTTATCCTTGACTTACAGGACCGTATCGCCCCCCGCCCAGCTGCCCACACACCCATGCTCCTGTTCAGCAGGAAAAAGTGCAATTTTGGCGATGGATCACACCATCATCTCGAACGTGCAGAACTCGATTCGCTTGTTGGTTCCCCATCTGACCCGGCTGGATTTTTGGGGGTTAAGGTTTGCGGAACCCCGCTTTGGAAGTACGGTACGGTAAGTTACCGCTCCTGTTGCTGGGGCTGAAGGTAGGGGACTCGAGTACGGGTTGTGGTTGCTTGCTGCACGTATTGGTACTCGAGTACATGTATGAGTACGAGTAGTGCTCGAGTAACGGTCTGGGAGGGGGAAGGGAGGTGAGTTAGATCCGGGGAAGCATATCTGGGCCTATCAGGATGGGCTATACCGCTTTCTGGTCCGCCCGGGGTGGCGTAAGGTGTGGTGTGGGGAGGGGTTTTTATCACGCTCGATGGATTGGGAAGAGAGGAGCAAGTACCGGTACCGATGCTGCACGGGTGTACAAGTGCCAGGGATAATGTTTTCGCACAGTTAATTTAGGTTAACCCGCAGAATAATCCCTGTCTTGTACGAAAACATCTCCCCTGGCACTTGTACGAGCAGGAGTATATTTGGGATGCGCATGGATTATAGGGCTAGCCGAGATTGGCGGGTGTTGGTCTAGGGTAGCCCTGTTTGTTTCGCTACCGTTCTTAATTTATCCTGTTCGAGAAATTTTGCGAGTACTCGAGTAACTTACTCTGACCATTTGGTTGGGGTGGCCAGAACTTGCGGCTAGGCTGCTTAGTCATGTAGTTCAACCATCCCTGCTGCAGCAACTACCGTACTGTATCATACTCGAATACCGTAGTTTCTTCACTTAATTTCTTCCCGACCAAGCAAAAGGTGCCACCCCCGATTTCCAGGATCAGTACTCCAATCACCTCCAAAAGTCGCACTCCCCCGTTTTGAGAAAAATAAATGTGTAAATTAACCCATAAACTATGCTCCATCTCCTGCCACGGCCATCCTCAATCGTCATGGCCGTGAAAGGAGGGGGGCTGAACATTATTCCCTCCAGCAAGAAACCGCTCAACCACATAATACAGAAAAATAGATATCTATCATAAATCAAGTCCTATACCAGTTCGCCTCGGGGTCGTTCATGCATTCCCCCAATCGGACATCTATCCCAATTAGCGTTGAACACTAGAACAGGACAAGAAAGTGCGACATACGCTGATACCCACTTTGAATACCAATATCAATCTGGTACTCTGTCAGCGAGACCACAGTTTGTTCGTGGATGTCATGTCTATTTCTCCGGTAAGTAATGCGAATAAACAATCTTGAGTAATCGAAAGAGGGAGGGGGGACAATACGCAATAGACATGAAGTTCATGTTTGCCGGGCTGGTGCCCACGACCTCATCGCGGACAATACGCTTGGAGTTCTCGATCAATTGCGGGGAATCGTTATTGTAGTCGTCGGTGTTCAAGTCCCAGATTATCACGTGGTAGCCTAGGTCGGCCATTGTTCTTCGGCAGGCGTTCTCGCAGCGGATATAGGGTGGGCGCATGTAGGTTCTGATACACTATTAGCTATGGATCGCCATCCTATGGGGCCGTGGGAGACTTGCGGGTATTTGCCGACTATGGTGTGTGTGTGTCAGCCATGCGGATAGAGTACTGGAATGGAGGAACATACTGATTGAAACCAATGCCTGCTCGAGTCTTGTCATTTGGAATCTCCTGTTGGTCTCACTGAGGGTATCCATGTCCAAATGGTCCCAACTATGCCGACTATTTTAGCATAAAATGGTTATACCTAGGGAAGGGTACATACGTATGGGAAGCAATTTGATGACCCTCGCTATAGGCCCTGGCAATGATGCTTCTCCACTGAGAGCCCGGAGCGTCAATCGCCCCTTTGTCGAGATTGTTTCCCCTAGAAGCGTATTAGTTGAGTTTAGGGTTCAACTATACTAGGGGTAAAACGTACGTCACAAAGAATGTGGCCTTTACCCCCTTGTTCCTCAGAATGTCTAACAAACGCGAAGTGTAGATCCAGGGCCCGTCGTCGTAGGTTAGTGCAATTGTGCCCTTTTTAATACAACTGAAGATGTCCATGCCGTAGGGCAAGTTTCCGATCTTTGGACGAGTACCAGATGGTGGTGTGGGTGTAGGCGCAGATGTAGATGTAGATGCAGGATTAGTGGTAGATGTAGGTGTTCCTGTAGGAGTTCCAGTCGGGGGTGTTGTGGGGGAAGAACTGGATGATGAGGCGCCATTGCATCTTCCATAGGCGGGTTGACATCCGGTACCACAGTGGCCGAGAGTCTCTCCACACCAATTGTACTGTGAGCAGCACTGGTAGGTACCCGGTAGTGAAGTGCAAGAGTAGCCGCTGAATTGAGCCCCGCAACGGCCGTTAGGGGAGTCTCTGGAAAATAGTGGCTCCTTTGGTAGCCCGGAGACAAGGGCAAAAGGGAGTGAGAGAAGGAGCGAAAGCAACAACTTATTGGTGAACATCTTGGCGGAGACTTAATGATATTACCGGTACTTAGGGAATGATGGGAAAGAGCAGCGGAGGAGGGAGGGGCTGTATTTATTATACGTACCACGGCAGGGCAGGTGGGAAAGTTTGGGTATACTCCCACCGTACTGATTAACACGGGTCTATCGCTGCTCGTGCGGCTGGGGTTCAAGTTGGACATCTGCGCTGGCAATTACCATACAAGGTATCCAGCTTCAACTCGGCCGTGCTAGTATAGGGATGGGGTCCACAATCGTGTAGGGTACTCCTCGGGTATGCGTTAATGTCTGCAGACGGTAATAGCTTGTGCTCCAATTAACCTCATATACCGGTAATTAACTCTAGATTCAGTGGTTTATCACAATCTGTGTGACGTCGGAACTTGGGCGTGTCGGTTACGAGTACAGGTACAAGGAATTTTCTTCCTTGTTCTGAGACATACTCAAGCCACTTGACTCTTCTGCCTATCAGGTTAAAGTACCCAATCATCTGGGGTATGGCTACACGAAGATATGCACGAGATACTGCAGAACAAGGAGCCGTCCAGTATTCAGATTGAAGCATTGCACCAACAATACCTGTACGAGTAGTGCAACTTGTATTCTTGAATTCTTGAGGTGTAGTCGTACTCTCTTCGCACATTCAATTGTAACCGAGGCAGAAAGTTTTTCATCTACCAGAGGTTCTATAGCAGAAGAATGGACAGCCTTTCCAAGGTCACCAATTATTATATCTCAGTTGAGCCGAAGTCGGGCACTTGGCGCGGTAACTCTCCTACACTGTCCCGCTCCTGCTCGCCCGCGAGTAGGTTCTGGAAAATTGACACAAATACCGCAGGCGAACTCCAGAGTAGGTTCTCTCCCCTGCAGAAGCCATTGCAACTGAATCCATAATTAGCAAAAAAAAAAAGACAATCACGATTTTGTACACGAGTTAACGTGGTGCGTTGGTATCTCCATAGACAGTCGGGTCGGAAGAGGGGTAGACTTCGGCCATGGCTTGGCCAACACGGTGGGAGCCGATATAAATGTTCATCAAAAAGCAACAAGAGAGTTGCAATGAAGCTCTCAGGATCTGAGCTAGTCCTTGATAGACACAACACTCGAGTATCGGTGTCGGCACGTACGGCATCTCTCTCTTTTTTTCTTTTCGCTTCAGCTTGGGTACCGGCGGATAACGCCTCTAAAATCATCGTTTAGGGCTTTCTTGTCTCTCTTCTTCCGCCCTCATCCGGGCCAGCGGGAAGTTCACAAAATCGTCCTTCATTTTGCCCCCTGACACGGCCAGAGCTTCCCTTGTATCATTTCGGGTACCCGGTTCGATTAGGATGCGAGTGATACTACGTGTTCATTCAGGCAGGGCCTACCAGTTTGTGACAGGGGTCACCGACAACTGAAGCAGTCAAAGTATGGCGTTCCGCCTGGAGGATTGATTCTGCAGGACCTTACTTGAGCTATTTAGTGATATCAGTAGAAACACCACGAAGGCAGTGAAGGAAAAAATTGAAGTCTGGAATAAATAAATCTATCGACGCATGCGGCTAACAAACGACAAGTCATTCTGCCAAGCCTAAAGATCCACTCTTTAGGCGAATTCCCCTCTCAATCGCGCTCCTGGGTGTGAAACACCAGCGCCCGGATTTCGATACTTTCTCTCAGCCTCGGATTCTTCGGCGAGGTAGGGTCCCTGATGGCGGTATGCGGTGTCACTTGCGACGCATTAGCACACTGGAGTTCCAACGCCATTTTAGGCCCCACCTCTGGCTCTGTCTGTCTTGCTATCAAAACACTTTATCATGATAACTTCGTCATTCTGTTGCCTTGACTTATAATACCTGCGCCCCACGTTCTCAGTAGCCCTAACCCGGATCCCAGTTTTTAACAGTTGTATGCTTACCATCTATGCTCTGGATTGTACAACACACTGTATGTTTCCCCTGTGTGACCAGGATATACCAGGTCTGTGACGACAAGGTCCTCTGGTTTAACCGAGCGGTAGTCTGCCACCGCTAGCGGGTGGTCTTCAATCGGCCCAACCAGTGGCCTCCAGACACTGCCAGTAGAGTCAATATTGTCACGGGGGTGAAAATTCTCTAATGCACTGCGAGGGATTTACTTGATAATCTGCACGCGACCTCTTAGCAGCTTTTCCGCCTCATCGGGGAGGTGACGCTTGACTCTTCCAGTTCCGGCACTTGGAGCCCTGAGAATGTCAGCCGTGAATTAGCGAGCAAGTATCAGGTGCACAAACTGGTCAACATGGACTCGCAAAGCTGGTTGCATTGTTCCCACCAGTCCACGACCGTCGCCAGCGTGCTCCGGTATCCTCTTGCGTACAGTATGGTCGAAGATAAACACTCTGTCGGCACCGGTATGAGTTTTAAGCAACTCCTCGACTCTCGGATAGTATTTATTCTCAATTTCCTCATCACGGCTATTCCTGATATGCTGAATCATCTCATCAGGCACAGCGTCTTGAAGGAATTCGAACCCGCTCTTGTCCAACGAGAATAACTTTTCATGGCCTCGGACATCGGTAATCTCGTGGGGGTATGCTTCGTGTTCCACATTACTCGATTCAAAGACTCCCGGAACGGTCACGCTGACGAATGTGGGCTTTGCGGTGAAGCCGGGCTTCAGATACCAAAGGTTTGTCCGAACTGAGTTCGGGTTCTTGAGTATTACGATTTTATCGTACTCGCTTGCTCTTGTGGTACTGGCAGTAGACATTTTGTGTGTGACGCACTCGGCTATCGGGGTGTTTGATGTGAATGTCAGGCTTCCCCTTCCTTAATTCCACAGGGTGGTTTCGGAGGAACCAACCTTTATAAACCCATCCTGACATTCGCCTCCGAACAGAGGAGGAAATGGATTTCGAACCTTCGGGGGCAGAACCACGGGTTGGCATCATGGCTCCGTCCGAGTCGCGCTTAGGGGTGTCGTAGCCGATCGAGGCTTGTATTGCTGTAGTTCATCTCCCGAAATAAATTGATTGGAAATGCGTCCTGGTTGGACGAATGGGGAAGCTCGAGACAGTCTTTTTAACTTTTCGGCCAAGCGTGCCTTTTCGTGCTTTCCTGGTGTTAATTCCCCCTTTGGGTATAAAGGGTGCTTTCTGGGAGGCTATGCAAGTTCAGGCATCCTAGTGTTGCTCCCCACCTGTGCCGGCAGTGGTCCGATTTTCCGGGAAAGAGTCGCACTAGTACAATACGAGTACCTAGCATTATCAACCACAGCGTAACTCGGGGACATCATCGTGTGCTAAAGGATCA
Source organism: Tuber aestivum (assembly GCA_900010015.1). Taxonomy (NCBI): domain Eukaryota; kingdom Fungi; phylum Ascomycota; class Pezizomycetes; order Pezizales; family Tuberaceae; genus Tuber; species Tuber aestivum. The sequence goes on along the minus strand of LN891007.1, from coordinate 40,669 downwards.
ATGCCCGAACTTTGACTTGGGAAATACTGAAGGCAGCCCCGCCGTATGATACCAATGTCTATGGGACGGGATAGAGTATAGATGTGAAGGTTGAGGGGGCTTCGTTAACCGCAGGGTGCTGTAGTCTGTGGGACCTCCTCACCGCTTTTCGGAGGGCTAGAGATAGATGGTTGGGCTTCCTATGGAGTAGAAGGGGATAATGCTTGATTTTTGTCGGGTGTTGCGTCTCTGTGCCCGAGAATCGGACACCAAAGGAGTTTGCGAAGGGTGTTAGGATTCGGAAGGTGGGGCAATTGTGAACTTGAAATCGAGAAATAGTATTATTGTGGAAAATCGGGGACTTTCCCAGTCTCCATTCTGGCAGAGAGCTGGCGGTTAGAAACACGGCTTGGGGGGGGGGGTCCTCTCTTTTTTCTGAGGGTTGATCCGTAACTGGGCTTTAGAAAAGCGGAGAAGCAGGTGCACAAATGAGTGCGGGGGGTGAAGGTAAATCGGAGGAAACCCAGAAACTGGGCTAGTGATACCTATATAACCCTTTAGAATATGAATGAGCCGCGCCATCGCACTCTCCCCACTCAGAGGGCCGGACAAAAGGACTCAAGATCGGGGGAGGACAACCTAACCCCGGTATCGAACATGCCAAATTAGATGGTTTTGTATGTTAATTATCATGTAACTACTAGGATTATTGAACCTGCAGCACAACATGTAGTCCATCTCTGCCCCGCTCCATGCTCCCATCGAGCCAAAATATCACAAAAGAAGCAAAATCTGGAATGAACTGTACAAGTAGATATGCATGCTCATGAATGTGGTGCCCGAAACCGACCAAGACACCATTCAACCCCATCCAATCATGACCACCTCGCAAACCGTGACTCCAACCCCGCACCTAAATGTCCAAAGAGCCTTATCTACCGGTATCCCCATAAGCTGTGTGGGGGCTGTACCCCGGATGGGAGGAACTTGGGCCTCAAACCATTTGTCCCTGTTTCTAGGGTAGGGTATTGGCACGACCATCATCGTCAGGGGGTTCGTACTTAGTGGTTGGGGGGGGACATTTTTTGTTATTCTTGGCCTTAGTCCTCATCCCGAATCCTACCACTCCGGTGATGAAGAAAGAAACCCTGAAGTAAGGTTAGTCTCCATCCTTTGGGGCTAGATGTTGTGTGGGCAGCGGAAACTCACATGGCGACGATAGCAGCCCCAAAAGCGGCTTTGTAGAAGTAGATAATAGGAGCCTCAGTCCCCCATGCGTCAATATCGGAAAGGAACTTTCCAATGAGACTAAAGCCGGCAATCTACATCGCTGTCAAGACGAAATCCCAGATGAAAGTGAACGTCAAATAGAGGGTTTTTCGGTGGTAGGTTACGAGAGCTGTGAGAGAATGGATGACAGAACTCAAGGCCTGTAAACCAAAGAGTGCTATTAGTCGGGACTTCTGCCCCGGGCTGGGCAATTTTGACTTACCGCTCCTATCAATATCGACAGCCCGATGAAAGGAGACAAGATATTGGCATTTGTGATTGCGTAGTTATCGGGGTTGTCATGTTCGTCGGTGTTTCCTCTTTGATCCTGGTGGAATGAAGAGACGGTGATAACACTCTTTTCCTGGCTAGAGGATGCATCCTGCTTGCCCGAAAAGTGCCCCTTGATCTTATATCCCCATCGTAGATAGACTGTTGCACTCAGGAGGGATAATGTGAGCGTAAACTGAAAGGCTCTGAAAAGTATATAAAAGGGCGACTTGGGCTGAGAAAGGTTCCTTTTTGCCATCGTATTTGTAGGGGAGGAGGTGAAGGAGAAGTTGATGGTATATCGTTTGGGAGGAGTAGGGGATGGCAATCAACACTGAATGCCCGGTAAGGACGAGAAGATGGATAACGGTATTTTATCGACAGCCGGAGGAGGCGCATGGCATACAAGAACTGTACAGCCAAAACTCATTTGAGCAAAGCTTACATTCCGATGCACGGGTATTACGGGCGGTAACGCGCTTACGGGGCGGAGTCTACCACCTCATAGCGGTAGCGGTATCTGTGGTACCGCCCCTCGCGCTGTTCTTAGCCGGGGCGCTGTCGTTTAAGCCTGGGGGAGAATGGAGGCGTTGATGTATTAGTAATGCAGTGCTTGCTTAATTTCCAATATTAGAAAAATTAGCCTCCTCTTGGCTAAAGCCCAAGATTCTCACCGCTCCGGTTGATGTGTGCGGCGACATGATTGCATGGGGCAACAACTTACCGTACAAGTACAGTACTCGTACCATTACCTGTTTCTCCTCGACTGCTGAAACCCTCGGGGATATACACGTACAAGTACCGGTACGGTACCAGTACTCGGGTGCTCCAGCCCCTGACAGTGCCTAGGACAGGGATGGATAAGCGCCAGGCGGATAAAACAGGCATGGCTCTTTGTCTCCCGAGGGGTGTTATTGTGCTCGCTAGAGGTGATGGCGATGAGATCCGGCAGGGGTGATAAGCTAATACTCGGCTTTAATTGACAGTGTTTCCGGCCATGGTGCTAAATCCAAGCCAGGATTTTGTACCGGAACGGCAAAGCCCGAGCGCAGTGATTGTTTCTTGCGCTCTGTTCAAACTGCTCACACAATACGGTTGCTCTCACTCTACGATATTGGCCACACAACACCTTACCTATTCTCGACCACCTGTGCAAATCCCACAGAATGGGTTTCTTGTACCTAAGCAACGAAACGGTCATTGAGCGAAAAAACACCCGGAGTGGCTTACCCTGTTGCTTTGACCGTGATACTGGTATGTCGTTCGGGGAGAGGTGAGTAAGATGTACTACCGGTAGTACAATACTTATTGCGTGATGTCGCATAATTGATCACTTCAACGCTCAAGGGCGGCTGGGGCGTTAGGGGTCCCTGCGGCGGATAATCACCATCGCTGACCCATGGCACGGGCCTCAAGGTGAGCCGGGGTGAGTAGGTACTCGTAGAATCTGTTTTAACTGGGACAATCGACAACAGGTGACCTAATACGGTATTGTAGGCGTGCGTTTCATACAGAGCAAGCTCGCTGCTGCCCCCCCCCCCCGTCTAGAGCCGGGAAGAGTCGGGTGTCGTTTGTGTGAGCGTATACTCTTGTAGGTGTGTCGTAGCCGGTGGACCTTTTTTTTTTTCCTTATTACCCTCCTGTATGGTTATCTTTGCCAAGTTATTCATAGTATCTTTTATTTTTTGCTTTGTTTTATTCCTTGCTCTCGAGTAATTTTTCACTCTCTATACATTGAATTCCTTATATACTAGATTCTTGGTGTGATTGGTTCCTTGTAGGTGTTCCATGTTGAAGGTCATGGAAGGATGTGGATTGATTGGAATGGATTGTAGAAGGTTCGGAAGTCTTGCTGTATGAGGTTGTGAGATTGGCGGAACAGATTCATTGAACATGTCTTTCCTTTGTTATTACGGGAGTGTGCGGCAGAAAGGAGAGCATACATGGAGAGATAGAGATTGGTGTGGTGATCGATAGAAGAGTCAGAGTTTACTGTTTGTGTTTTCATTTATACGTCTGTTGTTACCATTAGTTTGGAAAAGAGGAACATAGCCATTCTTTTACCTTACCTCTCATAGCTGCTCGGTTTACTGCCATAGTTTCACACATTTTGTCCACTTCGTCTTCCATTCCCCGCTGCGCATTGAGTCCTCTGACACCACCCACTATAATATTCCACCCCATTAGGAATGGTTTCCATTTGGTCAAGCGCCTGAACGCTAGAGTTGATGTCTGATGCCTAGATAGAGCAGCGATAGCTGGACGAATAGCGAGCCCATGTTGGGCAACACAATTAATAATAATACCGCACACACTTGGTTCAGAAGCAAGAACTAAGAAATCATCACGCAATCACATAGCTATTGATCTAGCCCTTGAAATCATTAGGTCCATTATGAACCATCACCCTTCCACGTTTGATACTTTTGGTCAATAGCAGCCCAAGGAAGAGCTCTCCAAGTCCTCACAAGCATCCATTTGGCGCGATTTGCTACCACTGCAGTCTGTAATATACTCAAGTGGACGGATTGAGGTCGGTCCATTTTTGGCGGTGATACGTGTTATTTGCGGGTGGGGGTGATCTGTATGATACACCGAGACGAACAGTGTTAGGGAAACTCCCAGCGGTGGATGACTGTACTGCAGGGCTTTCATTTGGAGACTCGAATCCACTCTGGCGATTACCCGTTGGGGTATTCTTGGCCTTTTTTTTGGGCTTCGTTCTTTAAACCTTGGCCGTGTTTTTTCTCTTGGTTTTTATCAGCCATGGGGTCCTTCCCTTGTGCAACGATTGTACCGTAGGATGTGCGTGCCATGTGCCGGGGATCGTGCCGCGAATTTAGCAAAAAAAAAAACAAAATTGCATTGGGGAGCATTCTTGGTGAGAGGTGTTTTCCGAATTGTGGGGAAGGCTCACACTTTGGGTACCTCCAGGGTAATTCCTATAATTTATCTCAGCCTCTACTTGCAGCAAGCATCCATGAGAAAGGGAGGTGTGGTAAGGCCAGTGGTGACGTTGGGCTATAGTTAGAGTACATGGGCTTTGTTCCCCGGTAAAAGTGCTACTGTAAAATTAGGCTCATAATGGACCGGACATGTTCATTGGAATGGTGTTTTGTGGGGTTTCTAGGGCACTTGGGATACTTCGTTATAACCGTTACGACGGCGTGAAGCCGGCAACCCACAACAGCGGGCTCTAACAGCGGCCAGGGTCGGTTGCATTCGTTATGTGCGGGATGTTTTTTTTCACATGTATCAAGCGTTGTGTGAACTCTAATCATCTTTTGAACACGACTGAGGTTATCTTACTCACAGCCCCCCCCGCGTGCTCAACCAAAACCCTTTGCATGAGGGTGGAAGAGTGCAGCCGTCCTTAGTGAGCCTGCGAACTATGGCGGTGCCCGGAGGAATTCCTTATATCTCGCTGGAAATCCGGGGATGCCAATAGCACTCCCAAGACCACAGTGATTCCTGTGTTGTGTGTGGGTGTCGCGGGAAGTTGATATGGCAGGTCACCGATTGTCGATATTGTGCATTTGAGTCCTTTGCTGGCTATACTCCAAAACTTGCTCTTTCTAGCCCCAAAATACTCCTGATATCACAAGACGAGATCATGATTAATCACTCGTTCATACCTCATCGAGGTTCAACAGATAACTTTGGGGCGCACGATATAATGCAAATGCGATATAATAATTAAACCCATTGTCCGCCGTGAAAGTCAGTGTGAATAGAAACCTACTCGGTTGCGACTGAAGCCTTATGTTTAAGATTCTGTTGAACAATCCTCGACTCTCCGCTTGTTGGCGTCTAACATCTTACTGTGAGGAAGCTTGGTTTAGCAGCACGCCCGGCTGAGTGAGCCCCTATGGTAGGGGAGTGGCATTGCACGGCATCGGGACCATTGCTGGACCAGTTATGACAGATAATACCATTGTTGAGCTTAAACTAATAGCTAAATACAGAGATATATATTTTGAACCCATTTGCAACCAATAAAAAATCTTCACTAGGCTTACCTACTTCTCCTCAGAGAGGTAGAAATACAAGTCTTGATACCTTCTTATGGATATATCAAAAATATATCCCATCACAGTCATTAGAGTAGCAATATACTATATACTATAGGGCTTTACCTTTTAAGATATTATTTTCTGGAGTTGTAGCAAACGCCTGCAGTCTACGGCTCGGCGGTAGTGGAAATGTATCGTGTGATTCGAACACTATTAGAAGGGGTGGGGGAGGTTAGTGCGAGACCGTGGGGGGATAAAGTAGAAAGCGGATAGATAGAGAGCACGGATCGTTAAAACTGGTTTCTAATCTTTGACATCTGCCGGAGACTCCTCCACGATCACTATTCGAGGCATTCCGGCACATCTATGACTATTGACATTTCTTGTGTTCCAAGCACCATAGCTCGGATTCGGATGCACTCTGGTCGCAATATGGAGACTCTATTAGCAGGAATTTACATTCTTGCAAAGTAAAGCTTCTGTGGAGAGTAGGGCGGGTAAGGGGGCAGATGTCGCGGGTGAGGACGACGTTGTGCAGACAGCTCTTCCTACGTCTAAGAAGGAACCTGTTTTATATGGATTAATTCCGTCGGAGGTAAATGGGGCCATCTCGGCGGTCCAACCTTGACCGGCCTAGAGCTATTTGTCCAGTTCTAGAGCTCTAGAAGCGTCAGAAATGGGAGATATGGAGGGCGTAGTCACTGGTTTAGATAGCAAGGAATATTCCCCCGCGGTGGCGATGAGGCTGGTGGTGCTGCGGACCCCGCTTTTTTCATTGCATAGCGATTCCGGCGCCTGGGGCCTTCCATTTTCTCCCGGGTCTCCTGAATCTTGCTTTAGAGGCCCGATATCCCTTTGAATCCGTTTCACCCCAGGCCCCGCGTCGGAACGCCATGAGGTCGTGGGGGGTGTTTCCGCTTTTCGTTTTTGTTCCTGTGCTTGGGTGTTGTATGATGCTGCTTTGCGGGAGGGGCTTAACTTCGAGAAAATTTCTGCTCCTTTCCTCTTAACTCGATACATATAACTATTTTTAGAGGGGTTAATTCCTTGTCTTGCCCTCAAGACCTGTAGGCAAGTTATCCGGTGCGAATCACACGGAGGGGGCAGAAGATCCTCCCTTTATGGTTGGTGCACGGCCTGAAGGAGGATTTTTCATACAAGTGCAACAGCCCCAGCTTAGTAGTCTATCCATTGTCCCTCGCCTCGTCATCACATCCTCATTACGCATCACTCGGGTTTCCGGCGATCTGCTTAGGAGAAACTGGATCAGATAGTACGGTAACATCAACGGTGTGGGGAAAGGTAGGCCTTTAGACCGCGATAGTTATTGTTCAACGTATGGCATCTGTCCTACGGCACTCTCGATGTCGGACTCGTGGGCTGTCGGTGAGATAGCTTTGGCAAGCGGACTTAGCTGGGTTGAAAGTTTCTTGGCGCCATTCAAGGTGATATCTTTGCTCAATCAAACACGTCCTAGCAATGTTCGCGTAAAGTTAGGCGCTTGACTTGATTATAGTATTATCTGTAGGAGGTTTGGAGGGATGAAGTTAGTGCGATTGATAGAGTGAATATCGGGAGCCTCCCGACACGGGCTTTACAACAGTCTTCTCGGTAGTGACGTCGGGTTGTCTCGGTGAGATTCTGGTATTATCGCTTTTATAAGATACCGAATGAATGCCGGCCGTGAGCATGAATTCCCGAGCCCACGCGGGGTGCCGGTGCGGATTTGTGGGAGTTGTAATATAGAAAAGAAATGTCCTTGGCTTTGGGGCTTCTATACTTTCTTCTCTATCTCTATCCTCACTTTGACAATTTACTCTCGGGCACTGTTTCCTAATCACTCACTCACTGGTCGACATTCCTTTTTTCACTATGTAGTGGTTACAGGGTCTTTGGCGTCAACTATCCGTAGTCCGTTCTTTTCTTCCTAAGATGTTGCCTCCGAGAGGGTTATCGGTAGTGTGTGTGCTGAGAGGATATCTTTGCATTCGTGCTACGGGATTGCCCCAGTTTGCTCCCGCTCAGAAAGAACCCGTGGAGCATTTAACCGGGCATCCATCTGCTCCCATGGGGCGGCCTCCGGCTCAACAACCTCCAGTCCAACCGCCCGCAACCGCCCAACCGCTCCCCGCTGTCGAAGAGCCCGCTGTTATTCAACCGCCTGCTCCTGCTCAGCAGTCAGGGGCAGTCCAACCACTATTCCATGTTAAACTTCCTGGCGCAGTTCAACAACCCGACATTCCTCCTCCAGCGTCAGGAGCTACTCCAGCTACTAGTCAGTCGCCACCGATGCCGGTCCCACCCCCCTGCCTCCACCACCGGGGGTCAGCCAAACCCCATACTAACCAATGTGGCCGTGCAAACTCGACCGACAGGATCAGACTCACCGAAACCCGGCTCAAAGATCCCAGTCAAGTATCTACTCCTTTCCCTCCTCTAGATCAAGCTCCGGCGCCACAACCCCCACCGGGAGCGTATAACTCCTAGGCAAGCAATAACGTCGTGGAACTCTGTAACAAGAAGTGGTCATCTATTGTTCATCTGGGGCACATGATTCTCCGTTTGTCAGCTCAGAGGAGAATGGATTTAGTGTTAGCGAGAATCAGCACTTTTATTTCAAGGTTCAATGAGACGCTGGGGTTCGATTATTGCAGGGGCAAATTCATGGTGAGGACGACAAGACTATGCTGTGGCATTCGAGCTGTAAGCTGTTTGCGGAGGTCTGTTAGAGAACTATCTAAAGAAGGTACGGGAGTGGATGGACCAGCACACAAGCGAAGTGGTCACGATACTCTTAGTAAACAATGACAGAATACCGGTCAAGACTATCAAGGATGCTTCGACAACCTGATCTGACCCGTTTAACATATGCCCCCCCGACACAACCTGCACTCCCGCCGGCCCGCTGGCTAACCCTGAAACAACTCATCATGGCCCAACGCAGAATTATAGCATTCACCAGTGCTGGTGCGGACATCGGGAGTGTTCCATGGCTCCTGGATGAATTCTTCTACGTCTTTGAGACCTCCTTCGAAGTCACCGATCCGTCAAAGTTCACCTGCGCTGCTCACCGTCCTGGTAGCGTTGGTGAGTCAGAAAGGCTCCGGCGGGCACTCCAAACCAGGATCCCCTGAATGAACGGATTCCTCTATGCCAATGTTTTCGATAGTAGGGCTGGAAAGTGGGTGAGTGGAGGCGAGGCGTATAAACCGAATGATACATATGTTGCGACGTTGAACGGAGACTAGCCCGGAATGCAGGGTAATCTCAAGCAGGGCCTCCCTCAGTGCATCGCTGAGTATAAGGGGACTGGCGGGTTGGTGCTGGTGGACCTTCACAATGAGGTTTTTATTCGAGTGGGAGTTTATGGTCATCGGTGCTGACGGACTGGACAGGGGTCACCAATCAACATTCTCGGCGCGGCGAATGGGGTTTCCAGCTCTATAAACAGGAGGGTTCCGCCGCCGACGCCCAATTAGAAGGCGGAGGGTGGGGCTTTTAAGCAGCTGGTTGGTGATGTCGGGGGAGATAGAGGATGTGCGGTTGTTGATCGCTTGGTGACTGGGGGTGCGAATTTGTTGAAGAAGACTGGGTTGGGGAAGAGATTTAGATAGTGGTATGCGTGAGGAGACTTATGTGCGAGGTGGGGAATACTTTTTTAACCGTTCTTATGTTGCATTATAGCTCTCGAATCTTTGGCAAAAAGGTATGCTTGCAATCGATTCTTGTGGGATCATGAGGACTATCAATAGCTATAGCATAGGCAGAATAGGGAAGCAGCCAGAAAGGGGGATACACGCCCAGAAAAATTCAAAACTAGCTAACATGAAACTAAAAACCTAGCCAAAGTCAATAGAGGAAGAGGGGCACCACCTAGGCAAAGCTCTCGGCGGTCATTAGCGAATGGAGATCCTTGTCCGTCTCGGCCCATTCCCTCTCAATAACCTCTGCACGGTTCTGATTCCTTGGCTTGATAGAGCACTCAAACGGTACAGGGCGCGACAGAAACCCATTGGTGAAAGCCATATCATCAACCGGAACCTCCGCCCCATCGGGCCTAATATTCGGCCCAATGTCGTACGCCCACAACATCCTCGAGATAGTGATGTAGAGGGAGTTCTTTGCAATGTGCCTCCCGGTGCAGGCCCTACGCCCGAAGCCGAAAGACAGATATCCGAGCGTCTCGTCGTCGTAGCGGTCGGGATTGTAGTCGTTCGGGTTCGGGTACACCTCCGGGTCCATATGTATCCCCCAGACATTCCCCACAATCCAGGAGCCCTTCGGTATGCGGTAGCCGAGGTATTCGTCGTCCTCGGTCACCGCGTGGTAGAATGCGTTTACAGCGACTGGACGCCAGCGCAAGGTCTCTTTGATGACCTTTTGGATGTACGGGAGGGAGGCTTGGTCCTGCCAGCCTGGCAGTCGGGATTCGCCGACGACGCGGTCGAGTTCTTCCTGTGCGCGGCGGGCCACGTGCGGGAATTTTACCATTGCAAGGATGAAGACTTCTAGGGCGATGGTGGTTGTGTCACTGGCTGCTTCATAAAGAATTCCAGCTGCTGGGAGTTAGCTTGCTTTCTCCCCTCCCACACATGAGGTACCAGTATTTACTTTTCCCCGACAAGGGAGGTGGAGATACATACCGTCATAAGAAATCTCTAACTCTGACATCCCTTGCGAAAGTGGAGAATTCTTGTACACCTTCGCCCAATTCCACCCCTTTTCCTCCAAGGCCTCTCTCATATTGGCGAGGTGCAATTCACATTCGATCTGATGGAACTTGAGGCCAACCCGCTTCCACTCGGCAAGGCACTCTGGCAAGAGGTCGAGGATAGGGAAGAGATCCACCCACCACCTCCCCACGGCGCCAGCTTCCGTGAAGTTCCGCATAATGAGGTCGATCGCCCGGAGTTCCTTCTCATGTGCGGTGACCAGGCGTTTGCCGTAGCCCAGGGAGAAAACAAGTGACGCGGAGTAGCGGTGGAATTGGCGGGCAAAGTCGTCTGGTTTCTTCAGGAGGGCGTGGATCATGTGCTTGCTTTCGAGGTCCTGCACTGGTTTGTACTTTTGGGACATTTTCGGCGATAGTATTGTTGCTTGAAGCCGGTGGTGGGCGTTCCACATCTCTCCGCGCATTAGGAGAGTTCGGTATCCTGGGTTTGTTGGTTAGTATGAGTACGCGTGATAAATCTGGGGTATGATAGAAATTGGCTAAAAGGCCAACATGAAAACAAGGAAGGCATACCGCGAGAAATATGCTTCCCACAAACTACAAGATCCGGTCTGTCGGAGTATATCTTCGCCCGCCTATCCAGCAGGTCCCGCGCAGCCTTGTACGTCCCCAGGACAATAATGGTGTGCGATCCAAACCGAATCTTGAATATCGGGCCGTACTTTTTCGTCCATTCTTGTTGTTGGAGCCAGTGGTATTTGGAGGCAAGCTGGAAGATGTTGCCCAAGATTGGGAGTCCGCGGGGGCCTGGGGGGAGTGGAAGTTGGTAGCGTTTTCGCTGGAAGAGGTAAGTGGCTATCAGAATCGCTAGGAACGATATTAGGAGTGAGAGAGGCCTTGTAGTAATGGGTGAAGAAGCGCCGCCCCCTGGGGTTTCGGTACAGTCTCCTACGGTGCACATTTTGTCAAGGGGGGAAAGGTAAAATGGACAAACGAGCAAAAGCAGGAGGAGCTGTAGTTAGAGGCGATGAAGCGAGAATCGACCTGAGGCGAGCCTCTTCATGAAATGCAGAGAAAAAACTGGCCTGTCCACTGCTAAATTCCCAAGTGGGTCAAGTGTGACGCGTTATATCTGTGGTCCTGGACGCAATGGGGGTCCTAGAGGGGCCCAAAGGGTTTACATACATATGAAATGGGGAGTGCATCGAGATCTCGGATCCTCTTCCATAATTATGCAGTGGCAAGCAGGATAGAGAGCGAGTAATGTTACACTCCTACTGCTATATATACAGGATAGGAGCAGATGGGATCACAGCCGTTGTATCAAAAAATTTAACCTCCCACCTGCCCCCGATCACCGCCCCCCCTCCCTCTCTTTTAGCTGGCGTCTCATGGATCTGCCAACTCACGGCAGGGAGAGAGAGCCTACCGTATCCACGCCGGAATACGATACCAACCAGTTTACTCGAGTATGGTGGTACGGCTCTCACCTTCCTGTCCTCACCTACCGGCACTTGAGTGCAGACACCCTGCAAATATGTTCCCGAAACGGAGTTGCTCTCTCCCGAGAGCCCCCCCTACCTGGGCCAGCAGAATGTCCGCCGAGAGGAAGACTGTTTCACTGAAGCTTTCGTCGGCTAGCTTGATAATACAGCACACTAATTGCTTATCGCCACATTTGCACCCCCAATTCCCGGATGTCATTCAATTCTGGAGAACAAGTTGAGTGAAGGGAATCCAGGTTATGTTAAACCAGGAGATGGGGAGCGGGCGCCATATCTCTCCTGTATTTTTCCAGTCACTGTGTAGAGTGCTGCCACGGTTTGAAGAAGTGGGGAGGGTTAGACGTATGGGGAGGGAGGGAGATATATGATTTAATAGGTCAATAGCTATTGTTGAGATATCAAACTAGTAACACAAGTTGCCAGCCCCGCACTAACTGCCGGAACTGTGGGGTGGATCGCAAGTCGTGTTGAAGGGTGCCCAAAAAGAGCAGCTACCATACCCCAACCCGGTGGGGTTCCCTCTCTATCTCATTGAGGTCGGTATTCCTTTTTGTTTTTTTTTGTGAAAGCCGGGGTACTAGCGGGAGGACAGGTGTGGTGGGCGAGCCGGGAGATACTGTACTCCAGGACGGTGCCGGTACCCCGTAGTCGGGGTAGCGGGGATAATGGGAAGAGTAGGGGTCATGACTTGTTAGCGAAAGCACCCTTAAGTTTGCAAGTAGGAAGGAACAGTGCGAGGATTGATCGCTCCATGACGATCCTCAAAATGTCTTGGTCCATTCCTGGCCTGTAACTGGAGAATTGGGTTAGTGGTACGAACCATCTGAGGGGGTGTGGGGCTAGCCTGGAATAGCGGATAATTATTTTTTCTGAGAAACATGTGCAGACAGACGCAAACATTGACGGCCGAGTATGTCACGATAGAGACGTTAATTATCATACCTCGAGGACGGGAGTAGGGCGGATGTGTTTCGGGGAAGCGGGAATAAGGCCGATGAGGCAGCAACAAAAATGTCGGGCCGGTGTGCCTCCTCGCTTGATTGGTCCGACTATTTGTATTCCTGCACTATGGTGTGGCGCTTACAAAGCCTAGCGAACCGGATAACATACTTGTCCCGGGCAAGAAGTACAGTCGCACCCCGGTGTCCCGGACGGCCAAAATCCTGAGAATCCGTCCTGGACAGCGAGTCATCCTGGAGAACAGGTTTGGTTTTGGTGTGAAGAAATTTATAATTCATAGAAATTCATCCGGGACAGCGAAGAATCCGGGAGAGCGAGGTCCGGGACAACGGGGTGTGACTGTACCGGAAAACTGAAATGGAAAAAGAGGGATATTTCAAGGGGCTAAGCCATCTCAAGGAGGTCGGTGTACGAGGCTGGTAACAAAAATCACCGGTAGGAACCAGTTCTCGTCATCGCAACAACATCATACCTCATCAACTTAAAATGACGTCTACTCCTCCACGAAATCTTCCTTCTGGTGAATGGCATACCCCAATGCGAGCCAGAGTCCTCACTTTACTTGATGTCGGTTTATCGCAGTCTGAAATTTCACATCAGACAGGTGTTCCACAGCGAACGATAAGTGACTGGAAAAAGTCACAACAGTCCCGAAGGCAACAAAAGCGGTCTGGACGCCCACGCTGCCTCGACAAGCATGATATTCGTCGCTTGATTGGTTGCCTCCGAAGTGGCTGGGAGGGGCGACAACTCTGCTGGCGAAAGTTGGGTCAGGAAGTAGGGTTAAGTGCTTCTCCGGTAACAATCAAGCGAGCCCTAGAGAGGGAAGGGTACTCCAGGTGTAAGGCTTGTAAGAAGCCATTTATTAATCGGAAGACCCAGCAGAAGCGTAAAGCCTATGCTGCCGAACATATATTGAAGCCAAAAGATTGGTGGAGAAAGCATATGTACTCAGATGAGTGCTCGTTCGATACGTCCCGACGCGGTAGTACCTGGGTTACACGACTTCCTGGTGAGCGCTACCATGACCACTGTATGCAGCACACATTTTACAGTGGCCGTAGCTCCTTTATGGTATGGGGTGCAATCAGTTTCAATTGGAAGTCTCCCTTGGTCTTCCTACGTGGCTCAGGCCAAAAAGGAATCGTCGCTGAGGACTATCTCCATCAAGTCCTTGAACCTATTGTCACTCCAGCCTATATGAACCTTCTCGAGTATGAGGCTTCCCCAGAAGCTGAATTTGTCGAGGACCAAGCCCCAATCCATGGGACCTTCGCTATCCTAATTGAGCCAAAAAACCAATTGGGTATCCCACTCCACCATCGTCCACCTTGTTCTCCGGATCTCAATCCCATCGAGAATGTATGGAAGGTATTGAAGCAGAGGATCAAGGCACGGAAGGTCTTTCCTAAAACTATTAAGGAAATGAGAGAGGCGGTACAGGAAGAGTGGGATCGTCTAGAGCCAAAGACTTGGAACAGGTATATTGATAGTATGCCTGAGAGAGTTTTGCAGGTCAAGCAACGGAAAGGAATGCAAACTGAATTTTAATGTCTTTTATTTGTTCTTCTCTAGCCTTTCTACTACTTTTTGATTTTTTGAAATTTTCTTCTACTTCTGTTGTGGAGATATTGGCGTTGATGGGAGTTGGTTGATAGTTTTGAAGGTTGTGTTTTGCGGTTGCTAGTGGTGATTTTTGTTACCAGCCTCGTACATGGTGATAAGTGTGGGTAGGGCTGGAATTCTCATCGAGTAAAGTACCTCCGCAAAAGTGTTGGTGAAATGGGCTTTTTACACCAAAAACATTGAGTTTTCGCCACTGGTAGTTCAGGAACCACAAAAGATTTTACAACCTGACTTCTGGTATGTAGTTACAATAATCCCACCCTACTCCAACCCAACTGTTAATAACTTTGGGGAAGAATTGGAGAAGTTATGCAGTCCTAAAGTTTTGACTTCACTGAAAAGCTACGTTTTACATACAAAAATGGCATAGCAACAGGTATTGTCAACTTTGGAGACTAGTAGCTTAGCCCCATAGAATAAATTGACAAAATAAATGATGTCGGGTAAAAGCTGCAGTTAAGGTGAAAATAATTATATAGGTTGTTAGGATTATTTGAAGCAATTCCAGGTCTGGGGGTTGATCAAACCTGCCCATTTTTGGTGTAAAAAGGTCATTTCAACAACACTTTTGCAGAGGTACTTTAGAACAGGAAATATCAAGTATTTTTGTTGGATAGAAAACAATATGAGGCACTTCAGTAGGAATTTTTGTGTTTCGTTAAACTATTAGACCTGTTTAAGGAGTAATATATGTATACAACCAAGGGGTTATGAAATAAAGGCCCTGTTTAGCATGTAGGAGTTTTTAAAATACTATGGTATTTGTATATAATGACTCTATGATAAGGTATGGCAACATATGTCTAGACCCATACATGTGATCAGGAGGTTGATTGGTAGACTAGGGGGGCATATTTAACGTGTTCGCACGGGGGTGCTAATCACACTTCCGGGTACAATAGGAGTAGCGCACAAGTTGATCTACAACTGGTGGGTGTACTGCGCTAAGGGAGGCTCCGAGAGGAAGATATAAAGAATAGGGACTTGAAGAGGTAACCGTTCAACCAAGTATATTAGAAATACTCTGTCCGTCGAAGTCTGCTGTTCCTCTAAGGGACTCAGCGGTCTTTAAATACAAGCTTCGTCCATGTCCTGCATGGACGGATTTCCAAATCCTCCACGAGCAACCCAAAAAACAAACTGAGTATCAACGGATACTTAAAACCACAAGTAAAACAAACTGAGTATCAAAGGATACTCGAAACCACAAGTAAAACAAACTGAGTGTCAAAGGATATCGAAACCACAAGTAAAACACACTGAGTATCAAAGGATACTCGAAACCACAAGTAAAACAAACTGAGTATCAAAGGATACTCGAAACCACAAGTGAAACAAACTGAGTATCAAAGGATACTCGAAACCACAAGTAAAACAAACTGAGTATCAAAGGATACTCGAAACCACAAGTAAAACAAACTGA
>LN891006.1:537275-549390 GCA_900010015.1 Tuber aestivum | reverse complement strand
CCGATTTCCTGCTTGATGCGCTCGGCAGTGGATTCGCCGATCAGGCTGCCGTAGTTACGACGCACGGAATAGCAACATATCATACCTTTGGTAACAATCCTCAACTCTTGTCTTTCCCCTGTGTTGTGGTCGACTTTGCACCACTTTTACCCCCCCCCCCCTCCCTTCCCTACTCTGCCGCCCCGACACCCTCGGCGGTGAGACGAAGGAATAATTATGCAGAACGACGAGGTCTACCAGGCCACTACGGCAATCTTGAGGTCTCTCACGAAGGGTGACTACCAGAGCCCCGGTGATGATCCCAGAATCTGCTTACCTGGGAACGACACCTTTGAGAAGCGAACCCTAGAACGAGAACTACTTTCCTTTGTCCATCGATTCCGTCATTTAGAGGCAAAGGCTGCTACTGCCAGTCGGAATTTTCCAGATACACCAAATGAGAATGGTGCTCCATCGTCCCCCTTTGGTCTCGGTGCCACGGGCCGTAATCTTTCTCCCATCCCCATCAATGGTGCCTTGACCGGCGGCCAAAGGAATGGCGGTAGCCCAGCAAGCGATACCAGTGATCAGTCTAGTCAACTCGAAGTTCTTCATCAACATGTGAAATCTCAAGAGCAGGAGATTCAGGAAAACCGGAAGATAATGAGGAATTTAATGGAGGAGGCACAGAAAGCCAAACAAGCTCCACAATTACCAATAGACGAAGCCTCTAAAGTAGAACGACTCCAGAGGGAGCTCAAGAAGTCACAGCAGGCTAATGAGGCTTTCTCGAAAGCTCTCCGTGAGATTGGGGAGATTGTAACGGCCGGTACGTTTTCACTCATCACTCTGAAATGGATTCTGTGTGATTGCTTGGAGACAATCACTGACTTTTAGACGAACGAACCGACGATAGTGGCTAAGGGGGATTTGAATAAGAAGGTCACCGTTCATGCTATAGAGATGGACCCCGAAATCACTACGTTCAAAAATACCATTAACACGATGACGGATCAACTGCAAACATTTGCCAGCGAAGTGTCTAGGGTTGCCCGGGAAGTGGGAACTGAAGGGCGGCTCGGTGGGCAAGCCAAGATCGCGGGAGTCGAGGGAACTTGGATGGAATTGACCAACAACGGTATTTACACAACATTTACACGTTTTACGTCCTTGCCTCATTTCTTCTGCGTTGTCCCGGAACGAGGGGCCAGCGCGGGATGGAATATAAAACTATTGGTTGCTGACGTGCGCTATGATTAGTTAACGTCATGGCTTCCAATCTCACCAACCAAGTGCGAGAAATTGCGGACGTTACCACTGCCGTAGCCAATGGTGATCTCTCCCGAAAGATCCATGTGCACGCACAAGGGGAGATCTTAGAACTCCAGCAGACTATCAACTCTATGGTTGACCAACTTCGTACTTTTGCGTTTGAAGTCACTCGGGTGTCTCGGGAAGTCGGAATCGATGGTATCCTCGGTGGCCAAGCTGAAATACGCGAGGTGATTTCCCCTTCATCGCACACCATTACGGAATCAGTCCTAATGATATGTTTGCGATGTTCAGGTCAAAGGAACATGGCGAGAGCTCACGGACAACGTCAACGCTATGGCTGCCAATCTCACGGATCAAGTCAGAAACATAGCTGCTGTTACCACTGCCGTCGCTGAAGGAGATCTAACCAAGAAAGTGAGCGCATTATGCAAGGGAGAAATCCTACAGCTCAAGGAGACTATCAATAAGATGGTCGACCGTCTTCAAAACTTCGCTACTGAGGTCACAAAGGTTGCTCGAGAAGTCGGAACAGAAGGCAAGCTTGGTGGACAGGCTCGTGTTGAGGATGTCGAGGGCACATGGAAGTCTCTTACCGAGAATGTCAATAGTATGGCTCGTAATCTTACCACCCAAGTGCGGAGTATCGCCTCTGTTACCACTGCCGTGGCGGAAGGAAACTTGTCGCGGAAGATCGATGTGCATGCTCAAGGGGAAATTTTACAGCTTAAAGACACTATCAACAAGATGGTCGAGCGTTTGCAGAACTTTGCTACCGAGGTCACCAAGGTTGCTCGAGAGGTCGGAACCGATGGTATCCTGGGAGGGCAAGCAAGGGTACGGATCTCTCCTAGGTAGCCCCCTGTGATGAGTGGTTTGTTAACGACATCCCATGATGCAGGTTCAGGATGTTGAAGGAACATGGAAGGATCTCACCGATAATGTCAACATCATGGCCAACAATCTCACGACACAAGTGCGAAGTATCGCCGATGTAACCACCGCCGTGGCTCAGGGCGATTTGAGTCGAAAGATCACCGTGCACGCTCAGGGAGAAGTGTTGGCCTTGAAGTCGACTATTAATAAGATGGTGGATCGATTGGAAGTCTTCTCGCGAGAGGTCAAGCGGGTAGCAAGGGATGTGGGGATTGATGGTAAATTGGGTGTGCAGGCCGAAGTGAACGATGTCGATGGCTTATGGAAGGAAATCACCAGCAATGTTAATACTATGGCCCAGAATCTTACCACCCAAGTCAGAGCCTTCGGATCCATCACTGCCGCCGCGGCAGATGGGGATTTTAACCGCTTCATCACTGTTGAGGCTTCCGGGGAAATGGATGCTCTCAAGACCAAGATTAACCAGATGGTGTTCAATCTTAGGGATAGCATCCAGAAGAATACCGCTGCCCGGGAAACTGCGGAATTGGCGAACAGAACTAAGTCCGAATTTTTAGCTAACATGTCGCACGAAATCAGAACACCAATGAATGGTATTATCGGAATGGTATGGCTAATTTCCCCGATGGAAAGCGCTGGTCAAGAAGTAGAAACTAACATTTATCCAGACGCAACTAACTCTTGACACCGATTTAACCCAATATCAGCGAGAGATGCTAAACATAGTCCACAACCTTGCCAACAGTTTATTAACTATTATTGACGACATCCTCGATATTTCAAAGAGTATACCCTCGAACCCCCCATGGCGCTATTCATTTGTTTCTTTATTAATACCCTTTTAGTTGAGGCAAACCGTATGGTCATGGAAGAGATTCCATTCTCGTTGCGTGGGACTGTTTTTAATGCCTTGAAGACCTTAGCCGTCAAGGCAAATGAAAGGTTTTTGGATCTCGTGTACTGCGTCGATAATGTCGTCCCAGATCACGTTGTCGGCGATTCTTTCCGTTTAAGACAAGTAATCTTGAACCTTGTCGGAAATGCCATCAAGTTTACGGAGAGCGGGGAGGTCAAATTAACCATCCGGCAACACGACCAGTCGCGGTGCTCGGATAAGGAATATTGCTTCGAATTCTCGGTTTCGGATACCGGTATCGGAATTCAGTCGGACAAGCTGGATTTGATCTTTGACACCTTCTGTCAAGCGGATGGATCGACAACCAGAAAGTTCGGTGGTACTGGTCTTGGATTGTCCATCTCGAAGAAATTGGTCAACCTCATGGGCGGCGATGTTTGGGTCAAGAGCGAATACGGCCAAGGAAGTACCTTTTACTTTACCTGCACGGTCCGGCTCGCTACCACGGATCTCGGCTTGATTGTGCCACAACTCAAACCTTACAGAGGACACCATGTTCTATTTATTGACAAAAACCGGGAGAACGCCGATATCCCCGAAATGCTGAGAATGCTCGACTTAGTGCCTATTGTAGTTCACACAGCCGAGGAAGCGCCACTACCGGATCCAATAACCAATGGACGGAAGGGGGTTATGTACGACGTCATACTGGTTGATTCTATGGATACTGCCCTGAAACTGCGTACATTGGACGAGTTCAAGTATATACCATTAGTCCTCTTATGCCCAGTAATCAAGGTTTCCCTGAAATCTACTCTTGATCTGGGCATCACATCTTATATGACTACCCCCTGCTTGCCAATTGATCTCGGTAATGGCATGATCCCAGCATTGGAAGGAAGGGCAGCTCCGTCGGTTTCCGAAAACTCGCGGTCGTTCAACTTGCTCTTGGCGGAAGACAACATTGTCAACCAGAAATTAGCTGTCAAGATTCTCGAGAAGTATCACCATACAGTTGAGGTGGTGGAGAATGGCCTCCAAGCCCTGGATGCAGTCAAGAACAAGCGGTATGACGTTATTCTCATGGACGTCCAGATGCCAGTAATGGTGAGACTTTTATCCCTCCGTATTTGTGCCCTTGAAAGATCTCACAGTTCCCTAGGGTGGCTTCGAGGCCACTGCAAAGATCCGGGAATACGAGAAGGATGCCGGGTTGCCACGGACACCCATTGTTGCCCTAACGGCTCATGCTATGTTGGGTGACAGAGAAAAGTGCATCCAAGCACAGATGGATGAGTACTTGTCGAAACCATTGAAGCAGAATACACTCATCCAGGTTATTCTCAAGGTGATTCTAGAATGCCATCCCACTTACATACAACAACTAATAGTCATCCAGTGTGCCACCCTTGGGGGGCCGCTTCTTGAGAGAGGAAGTGGAATATTGTGCTCGATCCCCGACGATAGCGAGCGAATCAGTCGAGTTATCAATGGTGCAACAACGCAGATAAGGCCTAGACCCATGCTTGAGCCACGGACCGCAACGGCAAATTCACCGATTCCGGGTGCGAGCACCTCAAGTCCGCCCCTAGAGCATGCGGATACGGATCCCATTGAGCGGGTGAGCCAAGATGTAATCCTTATCGTTGTGGAGGATGAAAGCAAGATTTTGGGACGAATCTCTGCAGTACTAACACCCTTGCGTTTTGATAGTCTTTGTTCCGGTCCCTAAGCAGTTAGACGCGCATCCCGGGGGGTGGGCGACCCTTTTTTTACTCCCTTTTCGTTTCCTAGTTGTTACTTTTGGAGTGGAGTTATATGCACGAGGAAAGGTTTGATGAAGTCCTGTTTGCATTTATCTTGCGAGCGAATGAGCCTTTCCCGTCGCTGCGGGACACTGTCGGTAGGGGTTCTTCATTTTCTGCACGTTAAAATTCTGGCATATCTTTTCCCGAACCCCCCCCCTTTTTTTTGGCCGGTATACAAACCGAACAGAGGGTTGCCTGTGGGTGTTTCTATTTATCGATTTATTGGAAACGTTGAAAATGGGTGGACGACATGACCGGTCCCTTTTCCTTTCTTTCGTCATTTGGCCCTCTTTCTGTGATATCTAGTCATAGTGGATTGGAGATGTTGATGATTTATCCAAAGAAAATACCGGGGGCCAACCCATATACATGTTTGCTTATTGAATTGTTATTTGCTGTTACTTTATGGTCTGCTTTCGGCTCGGTTCGGGGGGGTTTTTTTTATATCCTTTTCCCAATTTTATCTGGGTTAGTACAGGTCTTTTTTTCCCTTTTTTTCCCTTTTTCACATTACTTTCTCAATATACCTTATTGCTTGCTACCGCCGCTGCATATCCGTATCTATTCTTAGCTTCGTTGTTGATCCTTCTCCCTTCTCATTTTTCTCTCTTCCCTTCGGCTTATACCATGCATCTATCCTATCTACCAACTAACTCCTTTATTTTATCTCCTAATTTCAATGAACAACCATCCTTTATCTTGTGGGGCCATCCCTCCCCCTTCCCCTTTTCCCATTGCAAGTGAAAAGTATATGGAAGGTTCTTTCTTCCTTTCTTCCTTCTTGGTGTGATTTCTTATGGGCGGATGAACGAATGGATGGATTTGAAAAGGAAGGCCATATATTACAGTAATAGGCTGCTCCCGGGGTTTTCACCGGCTCTGTGCTCGACTCCTGATGTTTGGCTATTTTTGGCTTGCCCACGCTCCTTATATGTGATGTATAATTCAATGTGAAGTTTGGTATTTTATATATATATTACCGCATTATTTGGCGAGAACCGGCAGGTGTTAGTACGTTGGATTAAAGAGACGGCTTGGAAGGAATCTCAGATCAAAACATGAGACAACGATTAATAATTCTTAAGATGTCAGGGGATAGTTTCAATGTCATATGACAAGACATTTCCTTCTCCAGTGTAATACCAGTATCTTACATGGCCTGAGATAATTCAACTCCTGTTATTTGCCCATCAACATGTCTCTCATATCAGGAATTAAAGAAGGTTTACCTGTTTATCATTCAGGTTTAGATTAACTCTAAGCCTCCGGGTCTGTCCCAAGAACTCCTATTTTATAAAAGATTCACTAGCCTCCAGTCCAGCAGAAAGGACAAAAATCAGGAGATAGAATAGGTTATACATTGTAGTCAGTATCAGAAAAACCACAAAAGTTTTTTAAGCAAGAAAGGAAGTTTACTGCATACATACTTAGGAGTTTAAACTTCAAGTTCTTTCATGATCTCACCACTCTCAGGATTCTATCGGACCTTTAACCTTTTGCCATTCAAATGAAATTGAGGTCTGCTGCACATTTCTTGTTTCTTGTTTGACTTGGTAAGGATAGAAGAAGCCAAGTAGTATCAAGACAATTATTAATAGACTGAGGAGATCTTGTACCAATTCAAATATGAGGAGATATCAGTAGCCTAAGTTAGAGGAGAGGCTTTACTTTACATATAGGTTAAGGAGAGATGAGACAAAAGTACCACCACCCAGTTGGCTCCACTGAACTAGTAAGGGGTACTTTAAGAAGCACTATCTAATATTAGATATTGGTACTTTTATTGTCTCAGATGGATGGCTTTTTTGGATTCCTCTCTTAGGATAATATCAACTTACAATTTCCAACAAACAAAGATTAGAATAGTTCTTGTCTTAATTGTAATAAAAGCTCTCCTTGAAAGATGGATCCTAAGGATGTAACAGAACTAAACTTTAATATTAATCACCTACAGCTCTGGCAAATGTGGGAGAATAAGGTAACTAGTAATTAATATTAGTAGGCTACAGCATCACACAATTAATAACTTAAAAGTTTATTAATTATATGGGAGTAGGAGAGTTCTCCTGTAAAGTTAAGTAGTCACATTTATACTGAGAAATACTTTCTTATCAGTTTACTCAAGTCGGTACGAGTATGTTCTTTTCTACTTAAGGTTATTGAGTACCATTTTTGTAGCTCTGAAGAGCTATTAGTATTAGTCCACTCTAGCTGTAAGCTTCTGTATTAGTAACAATAAATCCTGTACCAGATGTACAGGAGGCACATCTAGAGGCTGAGTAGTTCCCTCCCTATATCTGCTATATCATTTGTGTCTAGTATTATATGAGTGTGTTTTTATTAAAACCAGCATATGGGCACTCAACCCCCAAAAATTTCTTTTGGTATAACCACCTAGATAGACCTTTAGAGCATACTCCCAATAGCTCAGAAAATATTCTAGAAGCTCCAATGACCTCTGTAGCATGTTTTATGTAGAAAAATATGAAATATCTCAAAAATGATTTTTTTCTATAAAAAAATACTACAGCTCTCTCGCTACATGTAGAACCTTTTTTTAAATCAAATGAGTACTTAGTTCATGTGCTATTTATTATTAAAGTCAAGATACTTTTTCTGTAAAAATGTGTTGCATGAAGTACTTCTTAAATCCTGATGATAAGTAAGCAATATGTGAAAGTACAAACCTATTCCAAATGCCTAATTTCTGAATTATAATTGCTATAGAATAAGGCTAGCTTTGGGATCTTCTTCTATCTCTATTACTATTACAATATTTTACTGTTTTCAATTTGTTTCAATTGATACTTTTAATTTCCCCCTAAATCTCTCTTACCAACTCTAAATTTGTTACAATGTTGAGCTCAGATGATAGTGATTGGAATGATGCAAGTGATAGTAAGTTTCCCAAAGTTAGAGATAAAGAATATTGGATTATAGACATAGAATGTACTAAGAGTAAACAAGGTGCTTCAGAATCCAGTTATTCAAGTGAGGTATACTCTGATAAGATGAGTGCTGATGAGTTGAGTGAGGTAAAGGTATATACCTCTAGTTTGAAATAAGAGATACAGATAGTCTAATAGTAGTAACTAGGATGATAACTATGAATATCATCTACAAAAGTTAAGTAGAGTCTGTCATTGTCCACTGAAATGTAGTGAAAAGGCATCAGTAGGCCAATTGCGTAGCTGGACAAAGTCCAACTATGCCATGCCACTCAAGCAAACAAAACTTCTTGCCAGTTACTTGATCTCAGCAACAATGGAGATCACCAAAGTAAATCGTAAAAGAAGCTATAGTCAGCGTTCTTTTCTTACTCAGGTAAGTTCCCCAGGTATTAACCAAGGTGAAATAGGTTCCCAGTGTCTAAAGAGACATCATTATATACTGCCATTTCTTGGATCAGTTTGTCGTCAATTGTTTGCCTGGTATTGGAGATTGGGACGCTATCATCTACAATCTCTAGTAAAGCACTTCCAGCAAACCCAAGATCCGATTCCTCCTGTGCATTGGCATAGCAATAAGCTATCTCATCATTCCCTTTCAACCGAGGTATCCCAGAAGATGAAGTCATTTCTCAAGACATTAAAGGAAGATTCAGGGGAACTTGTAGCTACAAGAAGCTATAAACGAACTATGAAGGATGGTAGAGTAACAACCACTATTGAGCTAGACAATCAGGTTCTTCTACCTTCTTTCTATACCTATCGTGGACTCCATCGGGAGTTCCAGAGGTTGAACCCTGGGGTAAGTATCTCCCATTCTGGCTTTTGGCAATTTTGGAAAGGGAGTGAGGAGTTTAAGTCCATGAAAATTCATTCACCTGCTAAGGACATCTGCGACCATTGTACAATTCTCAAAGCCAAGCTGCGGCCATCAAAATCACAGAGTACTCTAGATGGCGAACAGGTTCTGGCTTCAGAGGAGTAGTCAGAGGCAGAGCAAAAGCTAACTAAATATCGCAATGAGTATCGCCAATGTCGTGACTTCTATGAGGCTACAATTTCCTAATCAACACAATATCTCCAAGATACAGCTTGCCACTCTTTTGATTTTCAGCAGGTGGTTGAAATTCCCAAACTACCCCAACAGCCTGGCCAATGGTATTTCTTCTCTGCATTTAAGTTATACTCTTTTGGGATAGTAGATGAAAATCGCAATGATAGCTGCCACTACCATTATTTATATACAGAGGCCCAGCAGAGGAAAGGTCCTAATCAAGTTGTTTCTCTACTAGATACCTATTTGAAGTCAGGTGGAAAGCTTAAGCCACATATCTACCTGTGGGCAGATAACTGTGGAGGGCAGAACAAAAACTGTACTATGATATTCTATCTCTGCTGGCTAGTCCAGCAGGGATTAACTGACAGTATAGAACTGTGCTTTCAGATCAAGGGTCATACAAGGAACTCAGTGGACCGTGGATTTAGCACAGTCAAATATGCTACCTCAAGACGCAGTATTTAGACCCCTGATGACTATAGTAAGACAGTTTTAGAGAGTACTCTTGCTGGAACTATAAAACCCATTAACCTCTTTGAATCTTCTGCACCAAATATTTTTTGCGACTGGGAAAAGGTACTCAGTACTGTAATAAAGCCACTAAAAGGTATTCAAAGCTTTCAGGTATTCCTTTTTCTGAAAGAATTCCCAGGAGTTGGCTTAACGAAGGAATTACCCTTTAGTAATTGGCAATAGTTTGATTTAAAAAAGGCTGGTGTTGATGAACTACAAATTCAGAATATAGTGCCTGAACTAATTCCACCGATTGGACTCAAGCCTGAAAGACACTATGACATGTGGAGTAAGTATGGTCCCTATGCTCCAGACGATATTTGTTCTACCTGGCTTTATACAGAGCCTACTATAGATACAATTCAATAGGCCAAGGCAGTCAAGGTAGGAAGAACTAAGAATAAGACACTTCCTCCAGCAACTGAGAGGTCAATACCCAGTAGATCAGATACTATACTCTCTAATACACTAACTACAAGTACCAGTAACAAGAGACTACGGCAAGAACCAACTCCACAACCAGATGGAAATAATACTTCTATCTCTAGTGTTGGAGCAGGGGTTGATACTAGTATGGTTGCTGCAGAACTAGTAGAGCAAGAATTACCAAAACCTAGAAAGCGGGGAAGACCACCAGGATCAAAGAATAAAAATAGTAGAAAAACCATGTAAATACTATTGTTTCACATAATCTCTTGCATAGATCTAGAACTTATATATCAAATAAAATTTTAACCAAGTTACTTTATTTTTAAACTTTTTTATCATGCTAGAGTAGTTGATTTATGAGAGAGAAAAAGAAAAACTCATTTATCTCAAGAATGTTTTTCTTTGGTTGCCACCCCTCAAACTCATTTTCCCAACAACAACCAAAAGTGCCCATATGCTGGTTTTAATAAAAACACACTCATATTATATATATTGTAGAAGCATCAAAATAAAGATTATTTGTAGTCATATTAGTTCTATAATACAGAGTACAGAAGGAAAAGCTTCAAGTCTCTGAGTCAGAGCATTATACCCTCTGCATTCTAGATGATAACTCCATAGATATCAGTACTAGTTAGATGTTCAATATACTATTAGAAAGCCATCATCAAGTAGAATCAGAGCACTGAGTGTTGGATACTATGCCTACACACTACCACTGGAATTTGGCATTAAAGTTAGTACCTTACTAAAGTAAATACTACTTTCCTAACAGGCTGTAACTCTACCAATATTGGTGCTAGGCAGATGTTCAATATACTGTTGGAAGGCCAGTATCAGGTAGAATTAGGGTGTCAAGTATCTGATGCTGTACCTAAGGGACCCCTGTGGAATCTGGCATCAAGGTCAGCACTCTACCAACACTCAGTCTTGGTGATGACTACTAGTATAACTGACTGTAACTCTACCAATAATGGTGGCAAGTAGATGTTCAATATACTGTTGGAAGGCCAGCATTGAGTAGAACTATAGTGCCGAGTATCAGATGCTCTGCCTAAGGGATACCTGAGGAATCTGGTGTCAAAGTCAGCACCTCCTCAAAGTAAATACCACTTTCATAATAGGCTGTAACTCTACAAATAACCATGCTAAGTAGACATTCAATACAATGTTGGAAGGCCAGCATTGAGTAGAACCAGAATGTGGAGTGTTGGATGCTGTGTTCTAAGAGCACCTGAGCAATTTTGTGTTAAAGTCAGCACTTAACTGGAATCTCACTAACTGGCACAGCAGGTAAAGTAAACCACAAAGTCCAGAAAGCAGGGGAGGTGGTTGTTGGAATACTGTCCCCTGCATACCTCAACTCTGATACATTTCATCTTTCTTTTGTTTGATCCCTTATCTCCCTGCAGCTGAAAGTTTCTTTCTTGTTTCCTTCAGGTTTCCTTCTCGTTTCATTTGTTTCATTGAAATAAAATTTTCTTCACCCTTGATAGAGGTGAAAACTTTTCACCCACACAGGTATGGCATAGGAAGAGGCAAGTCTTATAAAAAGAAGCTGGTGAGCTAGTTGGAAATCATTATGTGAACATTGAACCTTTTATTCTGTCCAAGTGAATTGCCGATCTCAAACCGATCAATCTATCTACTACCACAATTTCTGTTACACATAGAAGCGTAATCGGTGCAGCACGTGACTAAATGCGTAAGGTCATGTGTTCGACTCCAGGCCCCACCATAGTTATTATGATGATATCATATTATCGCACAGAACGATAAGGCATCTATGCAGCCCGCTCCTCGGAGATACGAGGCATGCGACTGAGGGGTTTTTTCTGGATAACATAGAAGGAGCTCCGCTCTACAATTTAAGACTTAGTTGGTTCAGATTGGTCGGTTAGTTCTAGAGCTACGACCTCTGCAAGTCTATATGCAATTACAAGAAGTAATATGCATGTCCCTTTAGCTCGCGTAAGCTAGAGTCCTCTGGAAGACCTAGTTACGATTGGTTAATAACTACTCACTGGTCGAGTTAGTTATCTTCATCATGCACTCTAAGCTATGCACATAGTAGAGTCATTGATAAGTCCTTTGACGGAGCTGATCACTCCACTCAGGAAGAGAGCGGGGAAGTTAGTTTTCAGGATCAAACGGAGTTTGCACTCCAAAGACACTGGAGCGTTAGTATGGCAGGTACATAGTCAGTAAGGGATTGGATGTAGGCCGCGACCACCCAGACGCGGAATATAAATATCGAGGTGCCTCCCTAGCTTTTAAGTCACGCTCCGCGCCCTCTACTTTCCTCTCGCTTGAAAACATTACCGCATTCGGCCAGGTAAAACTCCAGGGTTTTGCA
>LN891006.1:510804-531644 GCA_900010015.1 Tuber aestivum | reverse complement strand
ATACTCCGGCACCCGACTCACGATCTGCTGCCTTCTTCGCCTCCCTAGGGAAATCCAGTAGCCCGTCTCCGTTCCCTTCATCTTCCTTTCATAAGTGATAGCACAACCCATGGACCCAAATTTGGTGGACCGATTGCCGCCAACCCCTTCTTTCCTTTCTTTTCTTTCCATCGTTCAACATAACTGCTTAGGGAGCTGGAATGTTTTTCTTTCCCTTTTTAACAGCCTCGCTGCGCTGCCATCCCCTCCCCAGGTAGTGGCCCTCCAAGACCCCCCCGTCTGGAGAGGGAAGCTACCGTCCTTCTCCATGTATAAATGTTTCTCCCCCCCTGTCGCCTCAGGCCGTAAGCCTAAGGTAGCCTTCTTTGTCTATCAGGAGCTCCTTGGAGCCTACCCTGTCCTCCCTTGTTTTTTTGATCGGCCTGACTTAATGGCACTGGATGTCCACTCGCCTAAGGGTTTGTTTTCATCATCTCTCCATGTTTTTCGGATTTACAATTTGTACTCCATTAATTTTGTTTCCTCTCACCGTCGGACTGTGGCGCCATCGGATGCTTTTCCTCTCCATGATTTTCCCTCCCTCACCCTTGGTGACTTCAACCTGCACCACCCCCTTTCTGACCCCTTGCGCCAGTTCTCAGACCAAGACCTGCTGGTGTCCTCCCCCTACTTTGAGGCTGCCTCCGAGGCTGGCTACAATCTGCTCAATACGCCTGGCATCTACACCAGGTTCCCCTTCGACTTGGCCACAAGGCCCGGTGTACTTGACCTGGCTTTTGCCAACAAGCTGTTGGCTCCTTTCCATGATTCCTGGACGGCTGATCTCCCCTCTACCGGATCAGACCACGTCCCCATCCTCATTAAACTTTCCACGCCCCTGATGCACAAGGCCCCCCCGAGCCCGGACTGGGACAAACTGGACTGGCCGCCGGTACTTGAGATCCTGCGGGGGGTCGATGTCCCACCACCGCCTGCCCTCCCTACAGCCTCCGCCCTTAGCTCATGGTTCGATCGACACCTTGGTGCCCTCTCAGCCCTGCTCCTGGCCCCGGCCCCACTAAAACGCCCTTCACTGAGGTCCAAGCCTTGGTGGTCCCCCCTTTTGACCTCGCTGCGCCGTGCTTTCAATGCAGCTGCCAGAAGGTCCCGCTCCTCCCCCTCTCCCACAATCAATACCGAGGCCCGCGAGGCCCGCTCCCTCTACTTCAAGGAGATCAAGAAGGCTAAGGCCGAGCATTGGAGAAGCTTCCTTCCCAAGGTTGACTCCCGCTCAGTCTGGACGGCCAAAAGGCTTGCCACTGGAAGAGCCCCCGACCGCTTCCCCTCCTTCCCCGGCCTCTCCTCCCCCGAACAGATCAACTCAGCGCTCCTGGATCACTTCTTCCCTCACAAGACTCCTACTCCCACCCCACCCATCCTCAGGCCTTTCCGTGACTCACACCCTCTCACCCCCGAAGAGGTACAGAAGGCCCTGTCTAAGTCATCAAACTCGTCAGCCCCAGGCCCGGACCAGATCCCCTATGGGGTCTGGAAGAAGGTCCACGCGGCTAACCCCTCCCTCCTTGTTAATCTCCTCTCGCCGTTATTAGCTTTTGGCTTCCACCCTCCCTCCCTCAAAAAGGCGAATGGAGTCGTTCTCTCCAAGCCAGGTAAACCGGACTACTCCTCCCCCACCTCCTTCCACATCATTGTCCTCCTCCAGACCGTTTTAAAAATTCTAGAAAGGATCGTTGCCTCTCGCCTTTCCCAAGTGGCCCGCTCACGCGGCCTAATCAACCCAAATCAGTGCGGCTCGCTCCCTGGACTCAGTACCTATGACGCCTGCGCCGCCCTCACCCACAAGATCCGATGCCTCCAGAGGCCCGGGCTCAAAGCCTTGTCACTCTTTCTTGACATTAAAGGGGGGTTTGACAACATCAACTCAATGCTACTCACTACTTTCATGAAGTCCAGGGGGGTGCCTCCATACATCTGCGCCTGGGTTCAGTCTTTTCTTTCCAATAGACATTGTCGTCTTCTCTTTCAAGGGTCTCCTAATGTGTTCTCTCCAGTGCAGGTGGGCGCGCCACAAGGGTCTCCTATTTCTCCTCTTCTTTTTGTCATCTATGTGTCTCCTCTTCATTTGAGTATTCCCAAGGGGATTATGTTTTCTTATGTTGATGATTTTACTGTAACGGTGGCCTCTTCCTCTTACAGGCGCAATGTTCAGCGCTTACAACACTACTTTTTGGCACTGAAGAGAAGGGCGGGGGCTATTGGCATGTCCTTCTCTGGGCCCAAGACCGAACTGTCTCACTAGAGGACCTCGAGGGACCATGGGGCTCGTTGCTACACTCCAGTCACCCTGGATAGTGCCCTCTTCCACCCTGCCGGGCTGGTTCGCTGGCTCGGCTACTGGTTTACCCCTAGCCTGGAAACCTCTCCTCATTTCGCAAAACGTTTAGCGCTTGCCCAGGGGGCTTTTGCTATTGTAAGGCAACACTCTCCTCCCGGCAAAGGACTGCCTCCTTATCTCAATCGAAGGCTCGCTGTAGGGCTCATCCTGCCCATCCTCTCCTACGGGGCCGATCTTCTGGTTCCCAACGCTTCTTTACTCCACAAGATGGAGGTCTTCTGGAACTGGGTCCTCCGATGGGTGACCAACTGCTTCCACTCCACCCCTACCTCAATCCTCCCCTGCGAGGCCTGCATTCCCCCTCTGGTAGTCCTCCTACCCCACAAGCGCCGGATGGCGGCCCTGAGGATGGCCTGCTCCCCTCCCGAGATTAACCCGGCTGCAGCCAGGCTCCCCTCGTCCTTTCCCTCCGCATCGGCGATAAGGGCCCCGGACTCCAACCGGGCCCTGTCTACCGGGCTGAAGGGGAACGCTTACCCCCTGCTCTGGAAGACCCCCAGGCCCTCTCCGGCCGTAAGGTCCCACCTGCCTATTGACGGCATAGCTCACTCCATCGCTCGAATCGCCGCCAAGGGGACTCTCCCAGGCCTGAACAGGCACCTGGTCCCGGGAGCGGTCAACAATCTCTCCTCATCTCAGAAGTACTCCCTCCTGAAAGCTACTACTCGGTCCCTCCTCTCCCAGGACTGGGCGCTTCAGGCCCACCCTCCCCTATACTATCCCCATCCTCCACCGGAGGCCCCACACCCCTTTATGGGACTGGAGCGCTTTCTGGCTGGAAGAATACATCAGATGAGAGCTGGAAAGAGCTATCTAGCTGCCCATACCCCCTGGAACGAGCCAGACAAACCCACCATTTGCCCAGCCTGCGGCCTAGAGCCGGAGACCATGCAACATGCCATCCTCTCCTGTCCCTCTAAGGCCGCCTCGAGACTGCTCCATATCCCGGGAGTTGACTCTTTGGGCGGTGAGGCTCCCCTATGGGCTGATAAGGACCTCTTATGGGGCCTGGCGCGATACATCTCCGATACCAGAACAAACTTTCCCCCCGCAATGGGCGGGGGAAGGGCGTCGCCCGGCACCAACCTTGTTTCAGATTGAAGGGGCTATTCTTTCTGTTATTCTTTCCTCCTTCAGTTCACTTTTCACGCGTTATGCTTTCTTTATGCGGGAGGAGGCTTGTCTTTCCTTTTGTGATTAGTCGCCCTGGCGGGCGCAGTGGGTTGCATTACTCACAGGCGGGGATTGCTGGTGGAGAGATATTTTATTATCGTTTGTTGTTTTTGATATTAAGGTTTTGTTTTTGCCATAGCTAGCGCTCCATGCAGGTTCTTATACCTTAACAAAGAATATATGAGTTAAACAAAAAAAAAAAAAACAATCCCTAGCTTTTAAGTCTATCATCAGCGACCGGAGAAGAGATCTTATCAATATAGTCGTTCTATATTACTTCCATCTTTACGAGCCTTCTTGACTATCTCCGAGACAGAAGATTACAGGGCCTAGTGTATACTCACTTGACTTCAGAGTTACCTACCCCCTAACAATTTCATACCTGAATTCTCCGAATTCTCTACCTGTTTTCTTCAAGTTATGAGCCCTGATCGACGCTCTCCAAGTCAATATCCTCCTCTGATCACTAATCTCCAGAAAACCGCTTCTTCAATATTCTATTTTACTTTCTAACCACACTTGCCTCCTCAACTATTGAGTCAGAACCCAATATGTAAAGAAAACAACCAACACCAAGAAGAAAGAATGTCCCAGGACTTAAGCAACAATGCATATACCGACAAGCAGTTCTGTTGTCCGGTCCTAACTGAGAAAAACTATCCAATGTGGGAACAGAGCATCTAAATGCATCTGATAGCAGAGAA
Source organism: Tuber aestivum (assembly GCA_900010015.1). Classification (NCBI taxonomy): domain Eukaryota; kingdom Fungi; phylum Ascomycota; class Pezizomycetes; order Pezizales; family Tuberaceae; genus Tuber; species Tuber aestivum. The sequence continues at coordinate 527,372 of LN891006.1, read as the reverse complement.
CTGCTAGGAAATCATAATGGGTAAGGAAGAGGCTCCCAAACACCCTGTGCTTGCTGATGGATCCTCTCGGGCTGTGGAGTCAGCACATGTGATAGCCTTAAAGGAGTTTAAGGTTGAGATGACTGACTTCACCAAGCAAGCTGGAAAGGCTGGTTCAATTATTAACTCCACTCTCTCATCCGGTATTGAGTTCTATGTTAAAGACACAATTGAGCCTAGAGAAATGTGGGAGATTCTTAGGAATAAGCTTATCCTGGTAGATAACTGGGGACTCCAGCGCACTCTGAAAAGTGTTGGGAGCTAGGTTGAGAGGTACAGATACTCACACTTGGGGCATGCATGGTGTTCGAGGTGACCGGGTCCAGGGCAGCCCTGCCCGGGCACCGGTATATATGTTTTCCTTCTTAGCTAGCTTTCCTTCTCTCTTCAGGTAGCATCTTTGATCATCCCTTCTCCACTTCTATCACGGTCCACATTCCACGTCACAACAGGTTATGAGCCTCTGCGCTGCCCTTGCCTTAGACCGGAAGGATTTTGTCCCATCTTTATTCCATCTTTAATTCTACAGAGCAAACTTACTGAAATGTCTGAAGTTTACGATTTACCGCACAACATAGGCCACCCGTTTCCCTTGCTAGGAGATAGCAACTTTGGTCCTTGGAGGCAAAGGATGTCTGATCAACTAAAGGAATTAGACATGTGGTGGATTGTCTCTGGCAGAGAGACAGCACCGGATCAGAATAGTACGGAACCGGCAGTGCAGACAGCCTACAACAAGTACCTACGGAAGTGCTTTCGTATAACAGCAAAGATTCGGAATGCGATAGAGCCACATATATGTGCTCTGTATACTTCGGATGTTTATGATGAGGATCCTAAGCAGCTTTGGGACAAGCTTTGTGAGGGTTATCGGAAGGCTCTGGGTCTTGAGCTTTATTATTTTCGGCGATCTCTCTTTGATTGTTCATTCGAGGCATATGGAACAGTGGCCAAGTTTGTTCATGAAATTGGCCGCGTGGTTGAATGTCTTCGTGAAGCGGAAGAGGACATCAAACTGCGGGAGAAAACATTCTACTTGTTGAATGGCCTGCCCCCCACTTGGGGAGAATGGCGAGATCTCCAGGCGACCATAATCAAACCCAACAAATCAGAGGACCTTATTGCCACCATCAAAGCTTGTGAGTCAACTCTCAATTGGGAGAAGAAAGACGATGCCGAAACTGTTCTGGCTGTTCAAGGAAAGGTAAACTATTATCCAGCCAGGAAGACAGCTTTGGGGGGAGCAAAGAACAAATAGGGAAAGGGTTCCAGTACTGCTTCTCAGGCAAACCAGTTGGTTGAGTGCTACTACTGTCATAAAAGAGGACATAAGAAGAGCGAGTGTCGGAAGTTCCGGACAGACCAGGAGAGGGGCCAGAATGCAGAAAGGGTTACAACAGCTGCGAGGATTGCATCTGTTGATTTGCCGACTGCCTCTTCTCTCTTTACTGCGATAGGTGCTGCACCATTCCCAGTGGACCATGGTCAGTGGTTCCTTGATAGTGGATGTAGTACCCATGTAACGGGAACTCGCGAAAACTTTACAAGTTATATTCCAATCATTAAGGGATACCACAAGATCCGAATAGCAAACAATTCCGATATTAATGCCTTAGGTCGTGGCGACGTTTCTCTGCGAGTTTGGGATGCAGGAAAGAAATGTGAGAAGATTTTAGTTCTCACGGGAGTTCTTCATGTTCCAGAATGTGGTCAGAACAGTTTGCTTGCAGTATCCCAGCTTCGAAAGTCTGGCCTTTTTGTAGACTTCGGTCAGTCTGGTAGTGCAAAATTGAGAAGAGAGAATGTCAAAGGGTCTTGGATAGAAGCAGCAGAGATTGATGGGCTGTTTGTACTTCAGGTATTGCCCCATATGATGGAGAACCACAGTGGAAAGAATGACATTATGGCTATGATGACAGATCAACAAGCTACGAAGACGTCCATACTCTGGTATTTCCGGCTCGCTCACCTTGGAGTAGATGCACTACGAAGGCTCTCAACTCAAGAGAACGAAATTCCCAAGCTTCCAGTAGTCCCTCGCTGTGTATGTACTGGTTGTATCTATGGAAAAATGATGCGGAAGCCTTTCCCCTCCTTGCCTGAGTCCTCACGCGCTGTGCAAGCACTTGAGTTGATACACAGTAATATTGCAGGACCAGTCAATCCTGTATCATTAGGAGGTTCACGTTATCTGCTTCTTTTTACCGACGTTTTACCAGATTCAAAGTGGGATATACAATTAAAAAGAAATCGGATGCTCTGAGATGCTTTAAGGAGTATAAAGCATTGGTAGAGAAGCACCATGGAGAACCAATTCGCAAACTTCGTACGGATGGTGGTGGAGAGTATACCTCTCAGGAGTTTACTCATTTTCTATGTTAGAAAGGAATTGAAGACCAGAGAACTACGCCATATACGCCACAATCGAATGGGTTGAGTGAGCGGGCCAATCGTACAATTATTGGTACTACCCGAGCATTATTACATGCGGTCAGTGCGCCTAAGGATCTTTGGGCTGAGGCAGCTATGACTGCCATCTATGTGAGGAACCGACTGCCTACAAGGTCTCTCAAGTCTGGTATTACCCCCTTTGAGGTATGGCATGGGCGCAAACCAAGTTATGGAAATCTCCGTGTTTGGGGCTGTATCGTATACACTCAAGTTCCTCTTGCAAAGCGAAAGAAGCTGGACCCAACAGCTACAAAGTGTATATTCATTGGATATACTCAGGCCTCATCCCAATATGGCCTCTTTGATCCATTGAAAAAGAAGGCCTTTACTGCACGCGATGTTATCTTCGATGAATCTAAGTCATACTACCCCGTGGATTCGACCATAGGGGGAGTACAGCAACCTTATTACGCTCCAGGAATGGAGCCGTGGGAGGAAAGGTTGGCATGGAATGATGAGTTTGATGACATGGATGTACCAGTAGGAGGAAATGTGGAAGCTGAGGAGACGGGGGAGAACAGGTCTGAAGAGAGTAGTGACGCAGAGGAGAAGCAAGAGGGTAGTAAGGATGAGAGAAGCGAAGGTGTGGGAGAGCCTTCTTGGTCTTTAAGGACTGGGACGCGGATGGTTGAGGAGTTAAGAGCAGATGGTACAAGTAGTTTCTGGGATGTGGAAGGGGGTGACCTTCCATCAGTTGCTCAAGGGAGTGGTCGTCAGTTCCGTTGTGGAAGGACACAAGCAAATGTCTCCTATACAAACAGTGCTATGCTGTCAGCAGTCTATATGGTTGAGGCTGGACCGAGCAGTTATAAGCAAGCAAAGCTGTCAGAAGAGGCAGACGAGTGGCAGGAAGCAGTTGACTCAGAGTGTGCCTCGATTGAGAAGAATAATGTTTTAGAGTTTGTTGAAACTCTACCTCCTGGGAAGAAGGCTATCCCGACAAAATTGATCCTGCAGAGGAAGTTGGATCCAACAGGGGCAACAGTTCGATACAAGGCCCGTCTAGTTGCCCAAGGATTTCGTCAAGTAGAAGGTTTAGACTTCACAAATACCTTCGCACCTGTTACCAGTTTGTCCAGTGTTCGAGTGGTTCTCTTGGTTGCAGCATTCCATGCCTTTGAAATCTATCAAATGGATGTTGTTACAGCCTTCTTGGGAAGCAGGCTTGAGGAAGAAGTTTATGTTACCTTACCAGATGGTGTCTTTGGTGGCTCTGGACTTGCACGCCTCAGGTGGAGTCTTTATGGACTCAAACAATATCCCCGGTGTTGGTATGCAACAATTGACTCATTTCTCCTCCATGATTTGGGATTTCATCGGGGCCGCTTCGACTGCTGCATCTATACCAATGATGAGGGTAGCATTTTGGCCCTCTATGTAGATGATATCTTGATTGCCAGTACTACAAAGAATGTTCGCAATATTCGTCAAAAGCTGAGTGAGAGGTTTGAGATGGTAGACTTGGGGTTGGTTAATCACTATTTAGGGATGATTGTTACAAGAGATATGCGGAACCGAAAAATTTATGTTTTACAGGAAGGCTACATTGACCGTGTCCTTCAAACCTTTGGTATGATGGAGTGCAAGCCTGTAGGAACTCCAATGGTGAAGGACAAGCCTGGTTCACGCCTAGAGGAAGAAGAGGCCTGTGATCGGAATTAGTATGTATAGCTGATTGGAAGTGTGTGTTGGATCGCGACTGGAACCTGTCCAGATATCTCTTATGCAGTTTCATACATGGGAAAGTTTAATGCCAATCCTTCCCACCTGCGCTGGGTATGTCTTAAGCGAATTTTACGCTACCTGTGAGGAACAAAGCAACTTCGACTTTGTTTGGGGGGAGTTGTGGCAGGTCAATTGAAGTTGTCAGGCTATGTTGATGCGGACTTTGCTGGAGACTCTAGTACCTTAAAGTCAACTTCAGGTTATGTTCTTAGACTGGGTTCCGGGATCGTCCAATGGCATTCAAAGAGACAACACATTACTGCATCGAGTACTGCTGATGCAGCATTTATCGCAACCACCTCTGCCATCCTAGAGCTTATTTGGTTTCGTCATCTCGTCTCTGAAGTTACGAGATCATTACTTCCTGTCAGCATACTGTTTAATGACAATCAGGCATCCTTGTCCACCTTTATCGATACGACCTACAAGCCTCATAGTAAACACATTGGGGTTAGAGTTTATCAGATACAGGAGTTGGTTGAGGATGGAAGGGATGTTGTGATGCAATATTGTCAAACTGATGGAATGATAGCAGTGTAACGGACAGGGTCTGAGGGTCGGGTAGCCTAAGGCACACCATGATCAGGACAGGCAAGGTTCTGGAGAGGAGGTCTAGGTGCGGGGGTACAACCGAAGCGAGTTGTACTAGGTTCGGGGTTCAGGGGCTCAGGGTCAGGGTTCAGGGGTTCAAGAGGACGCCAGATAGTAGAGGGTGTAATTCCTAGGTACAGGTGTCCAGAGGAGATTACCAGATTGCGTAAAGAAGGAAAAATATAAAGGGGCACACCCCTTTATATACTAAGGAAATCCTCCATGATTACCAATACAAAAGAAAGTCCTTGGCATCGCGCGCAGCCATGATTCCTCCGTCTGGTTCCTCCATCTTCCGTTGCGCGGCAACGCGTCCCGTTCGCCTATACAAAGGAAATTCCACTATGCAACCAAGGAAACCACATCCCATATATGCAACCAAAGACCCATGCATATTCCATCTCCATAGCCGGGTGGCCGTGACAAGCAGATGGCTTGACAAAACCTTTGGTACTTGGTAAGCATTTGAAGTTTGTTCATATGTGTGGACTTTATTGATGGTTGTTTTCTTTTACCTTCATATTTGTGTAACACCTTTTAGGCTTTGTTACCTGGTTTTCTTTTCTTTTATATGTGTATTTTGTATGCATGTGGTACCCGTAGGGGGAGTGTTGGGAGCTAGGTTGAGAGGTAGGGATACTCACACTTGGGGCATGTATGGTGTTCGAGTTGACTGGGTTCAGGGCAGTCCTATTCGGGTGTTGGCATATATGTTTTCCTTCTTAGCTAGCTTTCCTTCTTTCTTCAGGTAGCATCTTTGATCATCCCTTCTCCACTTCTATCACGGTCCACGTTCCACGTCACAACAAAAAGAGACTTCTACAAGATGAGCTATGATGGTAAGGAGCCCATTACGACATACATCAATCACCTCCAAGTCTTTCAACAACAACTCCAAGGAATGAACAATGAGATCTCCAATGATGAACTTGTTAACAGGATTATGACTTCTCTTCCAGCAAGCTGAGAACAAAGGATTATTACCTTAGATGACCGACATGACCTTATACTTGATGACCTTGAACGAGCCCTACGAAGCCATTAGGCCAAGCTTGCTGATGTACCAACGAGGGCCACTAAATCATTTACGGGAGCAAGATTTACTGGAGGACAACGAGGCAGAGGAGCAGGCTGTCGGGTGTGTGGGAGAGGTGGTCGGCTGAATGACCGTAGAAGATCTGATACCTGTACCAAGTCATGCTGGTACTGTCTGAACACAGGACATGCACAGAATGACTGCTTCATGAAAAGAAAGGCCAATGAGGGTAGGAGAGAGAGAATGAGAGGACAGCCAGCCAAGGACTCGGACTCGTATGGGACTAATGCTGGTGTCTCTCTTGCTAATGCTCATGTCCTTATGACAAAGCAGAAGTCAGTAAAGTATACCCTCAGTGACTGGTTTATTGACTCCGGTACTACTGACTACATGTGTAACGAATATGGAGATTTCTTCTCCCTCAAAAAGTCAGTTCCTTCCATCCATGTTATGTTAGGTGATAACACAGTAGTGTATGCCTACGGGGTTGGATCAATTTTACTAAGTCCCTAAATCCTACTAAACTGTGTGCTCTATGTCCCTGATTTGGGAATGAAACTGGTCTCTGTTAGTACTATAACTCACCTTGGATGCCAAGTCATCTTTACCGAGAATGGTTGCCAAATCTGGAAAGGAGATACCAGCTTTCTTTCCGCATCGCAATGCGGTAACCTCTTCCAGGTGGATCCAACTCAGTTTACTATTAATAAAGTAATGGTAAACCATTTTCTTAAGCCAAGCTCAAATCCACCAAATCCAAAGATGTCCAAAGATGAAGTCATCAATGTTATTCCTATGGTATTGACCGCAAATACATGAGCTGCCAATTTGCAACTTTGACACCAATGGCTGGGTCACTTTAATGTTAGTGATGTATGGCGACTTGAGGACCTTGTATCTGGACTTACCATCAATCGCTGGCAACTGTCTCTTCCTCTCTGTCCCACCTGCCTTGAGGGGAAACAGCAGCATTCATTTAATACGAGAAATCCTGCTTCTCAAGTTGCTATGAAACTTGGCCTCATTCACTCAGACTCCTGCAGACATAAGCAGCCGAGTCATTCAGGTTGCTGATGTGGTATTTGATGAGAATAGCTTTGGCAGGCATACCCACACACACTCCTTATACCCTTTGAGTATACTATTGATTGATGAGGTTGACTATGCTACAATTGGTGATTCATCTACTTTATCAAGTAGTATGCCGATCGCACAGAATACACTGGAGGCACCACCGCATTCTAGTTGCAAGCCCCTCCTCAAGGTCGTTGACACATCTGGTGGGGTCTTTGCTGAAACATTACAGGATCGGGTTGGTGATTCCAATAAACTGATACCTAGTACTCATGCCAATGACTTACCCGTGCCCATAGGAAAGAGCTTGGTAAGGCCCATTACCCAGTGTGGTATGGCACCGGAGCAGGGGGAGTCTACTACTTCCCACAGAGTGGATCCAGATGGGCACCAATCACCGACTCTATGTAGGTCTGCAAGAGAGTGGAAACCCTCCTTCTGGTTACAGGATAGTGTCACTTTTGTGGCGCGGGGCAGTGAGCATGCTGTACCCCATGACTATCACGAAGCCTTAAATGCTATGGATTATAAGAAGTGGGAGATGGCTATCAGAGAAGAGTTTAAGTCACTTGTTGACAATGGTACTTGGGAGCTTGCAGAGCTCCCTCCAGGAAAGCATGATATTACTTGCAAGTGGATCTTTAAACTAAAGATAAATAGAGATAGCTCCATACAATACAAGGTGTATCTTGTAATTCGTGGATTTGAGCAAGTTCCTGGCATTGACTTCTACGAAACCTTTGTACCTGTTGCTAAGTTTGTTACGGTTCAGGTCCTTCTAGGACTTGCTGCCTACCATGATTGGGAGATTGAGCAAATGGACATTAAAACTGTATTTCTTCATCCTGAGCTACAAGAGGAGGTCTTTATGGCGATCTCAGAGGGATATGAGGACTATTCAGGCATGCTATTCGCCCAGGGCATGTATCCCGTTCTGCACCCCTGGAAAGCTCTTTACGGTTTGAAGTAAGCACCACGAACATGGTATCAAGATATCAATAGATCCTTCCAGGATGCGGGAATGTCAAGGTCCAGCAAAGATCATAGTCTATATTTCTCGCATGATCTCATAATCATTCTCTACGTTGATGACCTTCTGTTATTTGCTAAAGATATCCAAACTATAGAAAAGATGAAAGGAAAGCTCGCTACATCTTACCATATGACTGACCTTGGTGGTATCACACAGTTCCTTGGTCTACAGATCATTCAAAATCGTTCTGTATACAGTATCGGCCTCCCTCAGTCATCCTATATCGAAACAATCCTGTCCCACTTCCAGATGTCCACCTGCAATGGCATATCAACACCTATGGAGTCGAATATCCACTTACCCCCGTGTTATAAGGATGAAGACATTCATGAGTGGTCTGAATACCAATCCAAAATTGGCAGCATCATGTATGCCATGCTTGGAACCAGGCCGGACCTTGCCTATATGATATCTACCTTGAGTAAATACAATGACTGACCAACTTACTCTCACCATATCGCTCTTCACCGAATCTTTCGTTATCTTCAACAAACTCGCAATATAGCAATCCAACATCAACACCCCAGCGATAACCGTGGGGTCTTTCCAAAACCAACCTGCTTTACAGACTCCCACTGGGCAGGTGACCAAGGTGATCAGAAGTCAACTGGTAGATATGTGTTCAACCTTTGCGCTGGAGCAATATCATGGAAAACATGCAAATAAAACATTGTGGCCACATCTAGTACTGAGGCGGAATATGTGGCATTGACTGAAGCTACTAAGAAAGCAGTATGGTTGAGATGCTTGCTAATAGAACTAGAATCGCGGACTATTATGCAACCTATCCTCAACCATACCATCAATCACTTTGATGGGCTTAATGAGCAGTAGGAGACTCTGCAGAGGAAAGCCAAAACTACTTAAGACGAATCCAAAATGCAATAGATATCTACGAAACCTCAGAGCATCTATGCCGACAAGCAGGAAGCAATTAAGCTCTCTGACAATTACCAGTTTCATGCCAGAACAAAGCATATAGACACTCCTTACCACTATATTTGAACTGTGCATGAAGTAAATGAGGTCTCAGTAGCCTACATATGGACCGCGGATATGATGGCAGACATTCTCACTAAACCGCTTACGAGAGAGAAGCACTGGAAGCATATGATAGGAATGGGAATGGTGAACCTGATGTGAAAAGAAGAGTCAGAAATTTCTTGTATTTTCTTTAATTTCTGTTTGAATGTATACCCGACACTCTTTTTCCCTAGTAAAGTATTTTTTCCCAAAGGGTTTTTTACTTGCAAGGTTTTTAATGAGGTCATAGTTAACTAACTGTTTATTATATTTCTTGATCTTATTTCAATCAGTACTTTGGGGAAGTAGGAGTGTTGGAATACTGTCCCCTGCATACCTCGACTCAGATACATTTCATCTTTCTTTTATTTGATCCCTTATCCCCCTGCAGCTGAAAGTTTCTTTCTTGTTTCCTTCAAGTTTCCTTCTCGTTTCATTTGTTTTATTGAGAGAAAATTTTCTTCACCCTTGATAGAGGTGAAAACCTTTCACCCACACAGGTACGGCATAGGAAGAGGAAAGTCTTATGAAAAGGAGCTGGTGAGCTAGTTAGAAATCATGATGCGAACATTGAACCTTTTATTCTGTCCAAGTAAATTTTCTATCTCAAACTGATCGATCTATCTATGGTTCCGGATGACTAGAGGTAGAGGTAGACCCAGTTTTCACACAAAAAGTATGACAATTTCAAGTGTCACAACAACCATAATGCAGTTATTTATCATTATTTAATATGTTTCTTTGCCCCACAGGGTTATCTTGGCAAAGGAACATATGAGCCTGTGTCAATAGAAAACCCACTCTGGGATAAAGTGGTTGTAAGCAGAAAAGTACATGACAACCTAAGTAACTCACAAAAGAAATTTGAAGCTAACATCACCTCAATAACAACATACCGTTTTGAACCACTACTTGCTATTCAAAAAAAACTTCATTATCAATTGAAGAGCTATATAATTTAGCCTATGACTAATTCTCTTATCCTTTGAGCTTGTGGTTTAGGGGTGAGCTTTTTTTTTGTAGTGAAGAATGTATTTGACCAAGTTTCAGTTTTTCCTATATAAAATGTTCTACAGAGGTCATTAGATGACAAATAATATTTTCTGAGCTACTGAACATATACTCTAGGTGTCTAGCTAGGTGGCTAAGCTTAAATAAATTATTTGTGGTTGTGGCCCGAGAGTGGGTTTTCTATTGACACGGGGTAATATTAAATAATGATAAATAACTGCATTATGGTTGTCGTGACACTTGAAATTGTCACACTTTTTGTGTGAAAACTGGGTCTACCTCTAGTCTTTTGGAACCATACTACCACAATTTTATACCTGAATTCTCCGAATTCTCTACCTATTTTCTTCAGTGGTAGGGGGCAGCCTGTAATGGGGAAGGTAGTATGCAGGATACTGGTAGGGGCAGAGCTGGTATGGGGTGAGTTGGTAGAGTAGAAGCTGACTAAGAGGTGGTAAAAAGGGAGTGCCTAGTAGCTGTAATTTTTACTCAGAATCTCAGGATGGTAACTACTCAGCGTTGCTCACTTAGGACACAATCTGGATGCAGCACTTCCTAACCTAAGCTCTAGGATGCAACCAGACTTGGCACCCAACAACCAGATACATGGAACATACCAGAGACAAAATCCTTTCTGCTTGTATCTAGATACACTACCCATGTCTCTGACAGAAGAATAATTATTACTGATAACCATTTTACACACCCCATTCTGACCCCACCAGATGTGGATACTGATATCCCCTATATCTAGAGATTCTATACTTTGTTCTCCTTGCATCCTGGGAAGACATACTTTCCTACCTCCTACATCCTGACCATTCCTGTAACTCTTTACTATTTCCTAATCTTATCTGATTCTCCTCTTTCCTATCTGACTTTGTCCACCTATGTTGTCTCTGATATCTTAATTCTACCCATAACAGGTAACATTATTGAATTTTCTAATTCATTTCATATGTATATTCTCCTTGATAATATCGTATATTCCTCTACATAGTATTATTTCTAGATACAGACATTACTACAGCTGGAGTATGTATTACGTATATTTCATTTAATATTTCATGATACGATTCGGGGATTATGGCCTACTTTTCTTATCTGGTGTTCAGGTTTATTTCTTATATTTTATACATCATTATGCATGGTCATTTGATTTACAATTATGTTCTCATTATCTGTTCACACCACCTCAAATTTACACATATTTTATGGCATTTCCTTGGCAGTTCGTTAGGGTCAAATACGTTTGTACTTATGTTTTTCCTACTTATGTTATGGTCAAACACGTTAATACTTATATTTTCCCTTACATTTCCTCTTAGTTATGTGAAGGATGTGCACCTGTATAAATAGGGGTTACCACCCCTCTCGCTTAAGGGAATTAAAGATAAGATCTACTATCAATCGACCTTCATATAAAACTCCTCCTCGCTTAACACACTCGTAGTATACTCTTTGTACTGTGGCGTATTTTTATACGAAGTTATTAAGATAGTACCGTAGTGTACACATTTGGTTAGGTTATGAGCCCGGTGCTTCTATAACTATACGACTTACACTCACGTGCTTCTGCTCAAACAGCAAAAGTTTCACTGTCACCGAACCACCTTTCATCGAAACAGAATCATAAAACGAAACATTTGCATACAAAACGAAACAAAGATTTCCCAGTAGAATATTTTCTATGAAAACTCTTGGCACAAGTCTTAGCAAATGAAAATCTCGGCCTGGCAAAATGTCTCAGCACCAACCCATATAATAAGGGGCTCCACCGTACTTTTCCTCTGTCTCCTTCTTTTTACTCCCAGCCTCACTTGCATGTCCTCCACGTATCCCATCTCCACTCTCTTACCTTTTCGAAGTCTCTCACCAAGGACACAGCTACGGGAGATTGGATTTGGTAGCACTAGGCTACCTGCTCTCTACACGGCTTCCATTTAGACACAGTACTGGTGAATTTAAAAAATTTGCGGTTTGTAACTTTAATTGTATAATTTTTACTTAGAATTTTCATCTCTGGCTAAAGGATCAGCTGCCGGGAGCTTTCTTTATCCCCCATTTCCACCACACAACGAATCTGACAAAGAAGAACTTGAGCAACAAGAGGACCAACCGCTACCAGTCCCTCCTCCTTCACCTCCTCTCCCTCCAGTACCTCCAACTCCTCCTCCACTACTACCTGCACCGCCACTGGGTGCACTGCCTCCACCTCTACCAACAGATCCTCCAGGTCCTGCCAACTCACCGGCGCAAATTCCTGCCAATACTAGGCGACCCTCGGCACCCAACTACAAACTGAGCTCAATCCCAAAGCTCACAGGCCCAGAAAACTATAGAACTTGGCATGACATTCCGGAATATGTTCTCACCTTATTTAATCATTGGAATATAGCAAGAGGAGAAGAAAGCATACCAGATATAGGAATACTTAAGGACAATAATGAAAGTGCTTGCGAAGCTTTCTAAGATCATTACCAGTAGGCCTCAGCCTACTTCCTTGAAACAATCGACCCAAAATGGCTTGTCTTACTGGCCACCCACAAGACACCACCCACCATTTGGACAGCCTTTGAAGATAAATTCGCTTATGAAAACAGCTCCTCCTTCTTTGACCAGCTAAATGCGGTCCTTGATTCTAAGTATGATATGTCTGAACCTATGCTGGACCACATCAACAAGTACAACACCCTGTAGAATCGCATGCAACATCATTGCTCCTCTGCTTCGGAAACCGACCGATATGCTCCACCATTTGTTTTTGAAAATTGGTATATGAGTCAACCAAAGCTAAAGCCACCGTTCTCCTCTGTTCCCTGCCTTAGTTGATGAGCAATATTGTTAACAACCTCCAAACCAAGGAGGACCTTACCTACAATCATGTCTACAACGAACTATTGGACTTGAACTCCTCAGTTAACTCTAAGGACGGTAAGGCGTATAAAAGTGCTAATGTCAAAGGAAAGGGAAAGGCTCGCAATACGGTCCACTAGCCACTGGCCGAAAGAAAGAAGTACTCCAACTACAAGAAGCACTACCTCTTTACTTGCAGTACAGGCCACTCCTGGAATGAGTATAACAAGCTCAAGGCCAATAATGAGAAGCGAAAGAAGAACAAAGCCGGACACTCTGCTAAGATCAGAAAGGAAGAGACATCCAAACAGGTCAGTACCTCTACCTCCTCACCTCTTACGCAGAAGACCACTTACCCAAACCAATAGGTTATCGATACAGGTGCAAGCTCACACATGACTTCGAACCTAGACCTTCTTATAAACTTCGAACCTTTACGAGGCACCGTTAAGTTAGGCGATGATTTGGTAATAGCATCATGTAGCCATGGAACAGTTGAGCTTAAGGCCAAAACATCTGATGGCCGGACAGCCTCTGTCTTTCTACACCAGGTTCTTTGGGTTCCCAAGTTGGGTTCTAGTAACTTGTTGTCGTGGCGTGCTATCATTGCTTTGGGAAAACGTTTTTCTTTGCGGAGTTCTGGGAAGGATATGTATGTTCTTAGGGAAAATAAAACAGAGGTTCTATGCGGAAAGCTTGATGGACAGGATTAGGTTGTGCAAGAGGAAAAGGAAACAGCAAGTAAGATGACATATAAAGAGAGGCATGAAGCCCTTGGACATCCATCGCCGTAATACCTCAAAGCCGACCACTACTCTAAGTCTCCTACTATTCCCACTATTCCAAAAGACTGGCAATGCGAAACCTGCATCACCTCCAAGTCAATTAAGTCAAAACCCAAATCAACCGAGAAACAATATGACACACCTTTCAAGTTAATTCACTCCGACCTTAGTGGATAATTCTCGAAACCCTCCTTTGGCAACTGCTGGTACTATGTTACCTTCATCAATGACAATACTCGCTATGCATGGATCTACCCCATAAAAGCGAAGTCTGACACGGTAAAAGTGTTCGAACAGTTTATCAAGGAAAGAACAACCCAGGATTCTACCATTATCAAGAGATTCCATACTGACAACGGAGGCGAGTACATCAATGACAAGAGGCTTACACTATTTCAGAAGTATGGAATTGTGCATAATAAGACTCCTCCTTACTCACATGAATTGAATGGTGTTGCCGAATAGTACATCCGTACCATCATCACATTGACCCGCTCTATGTTGACTAGACTTACCCTTAGCTATTAGGCCGAAGCAGTCTCCACCGCAGTCTACTTTAGGAACAGACTCTCTAACCAAGCCATAGGAAGCTCAACGTCCAATAAAGCTATCTACAAAACAAAGCCGTTGATCAACCACTTGTGCCCATACAGGACCAAATGCTATGTCTATATACCAAAGGAGAAAAGAAAACCTGGAACAAAGCTACAGCCTCAGGCCTTGGAAGGATATCTTGTCGGTTATACCTCCTCCGACAAAATATACCAGATATATTTAGCATTGCAACATCCGATCTCTCAGACCAGACAAATCCATTAGACAACTAAGATGATAATACGGCTTGATCCAAGAGGACCATCGGATCCAAGACAACCGACCCATACATCAGAAACCTTTACAACCCTCATACTTTCCTCTTTCCAGACTGCCTCGTACCCTCACAACAAGCCTCAAGAAATAGAAGATGACAACCAACATTTGCCACTACCAGAGGTTGAAGTACCTCCACCTCCACCCCCAGAATATCTAGAAGACTACGAGAATCCCGCACCTCCTTCTCCAACTCCAAAACCACCTGCACATAAACAGGAACAACTACCGGAACCTGAAGAAAGAACAAGGACTCGGTCTAGACGAGTCTCACAACCACCAGTTCAATATGGCAGAAAGGCTACTGAAATGCCAGACGAGGATCCTACCAGTTATCACCAAGCTATAAACAGCCCCTACCAAGACCAGTGGATCTCGGCTCTGGATTATGAGATTTTGGCCCTTGAGAAGAGTGGAACCTGTAATATTGTTGATAAACTGATTGGAGGGAAAATAATAGAAAGTAAGTGGGTTGACAGAGTTGAAAGAAATGCTAATGACACTCTAGAAAGGTATCGAGCAAGAGCTGTGGCTAAGGGGTTTGAACAAATGCCTAGCTTCAACTTTGAAGAAACCTTTGCTCCTGGCATATGTTATGAATCTCTCTGCTTCCTCCTCGCAATATGTGCTAAAAACAATGGCGACCGTGACAATTCAATGTTAAATCTGCTTTCCTCTATGGCGAATTGAAAGAGAAAGTTTACATACGACCGTTACCTGGGTTCTTTAATAAAGGCAAAGTATGGAAACTTAACCGATGTCTCTATAGACTTAAGCAATCTGCAAACTAATAGTATACTCTCTTTACCAGATTCTTGACCTCCAGAGGATTTACAACATCATCTCTCAACCCATGCATGTTCATTTATGATAAACACGACATCTACATTTCGATTTACATTGTCGACATCACTATCAACCCAGCTGATACCCCAGAAGCTACATCTCTCATTGAAGACCTGAAAATGGTATTCAAGACCACAGACCTACGGGAAGCCACATTCTTACTCGACTTGCACATCCCATATGTACCAGATGCGCTACATCCTACCCAAGAGCAATACATCAAGTCAGTCCTCAAACGATTCTCAATAGAAAACTCTAACAGCATTTCTACACCCTTACCAAAAGGCATTCAACTTACCAAAGAGACTCAAGACACACATATTCAAGACCCCTCCACTTACCAATCGATGATAGGATCACTTAGGTATCAGACTACTGGCACAAGACCCGATCTAGTATACACAATTTCTTTCCTCTCACAATTTTCTGCTTGCCCTACCGAACAACATCTCAAGGCCGCTAAACAAGTCCTTCAATATGTTAACAAAACAAAACACATTGGACTGTTCTATCCTTATAACGCAACTAAAGCTATCCATACCTATATTGACGCAGACTTCACTACTTGTCTCAATACCTGCCGTGCTTTTTCAGGATACATTGTACTTCTCAATGGTGCATGTATGTCGTGGCACCCAAAGAAGCAACCCTCAGTGGCATTATCAACAACCGAAGCCAAATATGTTGCAATGTCACTTGCCATAAGACAAATCCAATGGTTGCGAAAGGGTCTCAGAAATATCCGTCTCGACTTACCAATCACTTTACATACAGATAATACCAGTACAAACTTTCTCATAAGAAACTATCAGCTAGATGACTGAACAAAAGACACTGATATTCACTACTACAAAATATGCGAAGAAATCGATAATGACTTGTTTACGTTACGGAAGGTTGCCTCGTGTGACAACCTCGCTGACATCTATACAAAAGTTTTAGTGAGACCTGCACATGAATGGTTAATAGAACTTTTGAGCTATAGATGTAACGACCCTACGAAATAGAGCTATGGTAACCTACGTCTACGCCCATACAAAAGACCAAGAGGTTAGATGGTAGACGAGGCGGATATGCAGGCGCATATCTACGAGATATCTGATGGTCCGGAAATCTCTAAGAACAGAAGGTACTTAAGGAATAGGTGTACCTAAGTAGTAGTTATAACGTGACAATGCCCGTTTGTAACGGGGGCTCCCTCAGGTAGATGGCTCCCAAGGAGGCGACC
>LN891006.1:491737-508613 GCA_900010015.1 Tuber aestivum | reverse complement strand
CAGCTGATGTCTACGAGTGCTTGTATAGGTCATAGCATATGGGAAGAGAGTCATTTAGTTAGCTTTCCTAAGGGTCTCGACAGTTAGCCACTGACGAGACACCGATACGCAGAGGTTTTCACTCCGGCAGGTGTATTGGTAAACACCTCGCAGGAACTGATGTGCATATGGGAGATTTCTACTAGAGTGCGCTGACACCTATAGCCCTTCGGGGACACGGTAATGGTGCCGGGGCAACCTTTACGGAGAAGGGCATACTCACGTTGGTCGGGGTAACCTGATGGGGGAGTTTTTGGTATAAGTCTGACTACTTAAAGATTTTACGAGAACTCTCCTACCCCGACACAATCAACATCCTCTCGAGAGACTTTAATTGAGATAAGCCTGAGCTTAACGATATTAAGTTTTACCGTTTTACTTTTATTCTTCATACTTTTGCAAGAGCTGTGTTTGAGAGATTCGAAGTTTGGTGCGGTCGCATCCTTAGGAGCCATCTACCTAAGGGAGCCCCCGTTACAATAGATAATGAGGGGAGGTGATGAATTTTCTAATTTGTTTCATATGTATATTCTTTTTGATAATATCATATATTTCTCTACTAAGTATTATTTCTAGACACGGACATTATCAAAACTGGAGTATGTATTACGTATATTTCATTTGATATTTCATGATACAAGTAGGGGATTATGGCGTGCTTTTCTTATCTGGTGTTTGGGTTTATTTCTTACATTTTATACATCATCATACACGGTCATTTGATTTACAATTATGTTCTAATTATCCATGTACACCACCTCAGATTTATGCATGTTTTATGAGATTTCCTTGGTAGTTCTTTAGAGTCAAACACGTTTGCACTTATGTTTTTCCTACTTATGTTACAGTCAAACATGTCGACACTTATGTTTTCCTTTACATTTCCTCTTAGTTATGAGAAGGATGTGTACCTGCATAAATAGGGGTTACCACCCATCTTGCTTAAGAGAATTAAGGACAAGAACTACTACCAATCTACCTTCATACAAAACTTCTCGCTTAACATGCTTGCAGTATACTCTTTCTACTGTATCGTATTTTCCTACAAAGTTATTAAGATAGTACCGTACCATACACATTTGAACAAATAATTATCCTGGTATTCTAAAGCACTCCTGATAACTCTCAATATAACAATCTACTACCTATAGATCTGTATTATCTCCTATCCATACTGGTAGTCTCAATCTCTACTAGTACACTTTGGAGATTTCTGCACTAGTATTCCTTATACCTGAATATTTTACCTTGTGTACCCTTTGCATCTCCTGGTACTGGTTTCTTGGTCAGATTCTCCTACTAGAAATCAATCATGATTAGGATCTTCATGGCTCCTGGTTCTTACTACCAAGTATCAGATTCTGCGCCCACAGGTTGCCCAAGGAATCTGGCCTCAAAGTCAGTACTCTGCCAGAGTAAACATAACTTTTATAACAGACTGTAGCTCCCCCAATATTGGCGCCAGATAGATGTTCAATACACTGTTGGAAAGCTGGCATAACATGTAATCAGGCCGCCATGTATCAATTACTGTGCTGAAAGAATGCCCAAGAAATCTGATCTTAAAGTCAGCGCTCTTCCAGAACTGTAATGACCCTAAGTTATAGAGCGATGTCAACCTAAGTCTATGCCTATACATAAGACCATGAGGTCAGCTGGTAGACTAGGTGGGCATGCTGGCGCATGTCTGAAGGATATCTGATGGTCCAGATATCCCAAAGAACTGAAGGTACTTATGGAATAGGTGTACCTAAGTAGTGGACGTAATATGACTATGTCTGCTCTGACCTAAGGATAGGTTGGAAGGCCAGGTGAGTTTACCCTGTCTAGAAGAGTTACGTTACCCTACCATAAAGACTAGTTTCGTGTCACCATAGATATACTTACCCTTCCTTTGGGATACTATTACCCTGCCTTCCATCGGAAATGTTCTCGGAGAAATTCTGGGAACTGTTAGGATTATTAGTTATGCAATAATGATCGGCAGGGACTTGCTTACATACTAATCAGAAGACTATGGGAGGAGCTATAGTACTCTGAACAAGCTGTAACATGGCAGAATAATTCCTAACAGGTACCTGCAGCCCCAGGGTTCGCTCCAGGTGTCATGGGGCAAAATGGTTGAAGTTGCCATCATACTAGTTAAATGGAGTCTATGAAGACATATCCATAACACTGTATACGTCACTTCTGTCTGTCCAACCAGAGGCTGTTCACAGGATATATAAGAGGGCCAAGGTGAGAAGGTCAGGTACCTTCTCCAAAAAGAATGGAGTAGAACAGACCAAAACTGACAGAGTTAGCATGAGCTATCCGGCAGGGTCCCCAGAGTAGTCCCGGGTAGTGCCAGAGACATCTGAGAAGGTTTTACGCCAATCAAGCTTACACATGCCCCTTTGCCATAGGCTCTTTGTGGGTTGTTTGAGGACTCTAATAGCATGATACTTATCATGGTAAGTGGTGTGCTGGGGGTAAGGAACCATGGGTAGTGCCCACGGGTCCTGCCTCCACCACAGCTCTCTGCGAGAGCATCATAGACCTTCTAAGTTCACAGTCAAGATAGATAGAACTTAACTGGAAGACAGCTGATGTCTACAAGTGCTTGCATGGGTCATAGCACATGGGAAAAGAGTTATTTAGTTAGCTTTCCTAGGCGTCTCGACAGTTAGCCACTGGTGAGTCACTGATGCACATAGGTTTTCACTCTGGCAGGTGTATTGGTAAACATCTCACAGGAACTAATGTGCATACAGTAGATTTCTACTAGAGTGCGCTGACACCTAAGGCCCTGCGGGGATATGGTAATGGTGCCAAACAACCCTTACGGAGAAGGGCATACTCATATTGGTCAGGGTAATCTGATAGGGGAGTTTTTGGTATAAGTCTGACTACTTCAAGTTAAATATTATACGAGAACTCTCCTACCCCGATACAATCACCATCCTCTCGAGAGACTTTAATTGAGATAAGCCAGAGCTTAACAATCTTAAGTTTTACAGTTTACTTTTATTCTTTACACTTTGCAAGAGCTGTGTTCGAGAGATTTAAAGTTTGATGTGGTCGCCTCCTTAGGAACCATCTACCTGAGGGAGCCCCTGTTACAGCCAGAACTTGCTGCCCTGAATAGATAAATCGATGAAAACTCAGAGAAAGGATTTATTAGCTCTTCCACCTCCTCTACGGTATCTCCAGTACTGTTCATCAAAAAGAAGGATGATACCCTGAGACTCTGTGTCAACTACCATGAGTTGAATGAAGGTACTATAAAGGATGGTGGCTCCCTGCCCCTGTTAACTGAGACCTTCATGAACATTGCCAAAGCTAAAATCTACTCCAAACTCAACATCTATGGAGCCTACAACCATGTCTTCAAGAAGCAAAAAGATCGTTGGAGGACAGCCTTCCTTATCCATCATAGGCTTTGTAATTCCAACATGATGCCATTTGGTCTTACCAATACTCCTACCACCTTCCTGGTGTTCATCAACAAAGTCCTTCACCAGGGACTTGACCAGTTTTGCACTACATATCTGGACAATATCCTGGTATACAGCAAAACCGAGGAAGAATACAAAGAACATGTGCCCTGAGTACTAAAAGCCTTACAAGAAGACAACCTCTAACTTAAACTACAGAGGTTTGACTTCCATGTCACCTACACGAAATACCCAGGATTTATTATCAACCATAAATGTATTCAATTAGACAATGCCAAGGTAGAAACCGTTACCACTTGGCCTGTACCTGACCATGTATGCAAAGTCTGTACCTTTCTTCACTTCGGCAACTTCTACTCCTGGTTCATCCCAGCCTTTTTGCCTCTGGTACACCTTCTCACAATACTTACTATGAAGAATCAACCCTTCATATAGACCCCTGAATGTCAGCAGGCCTTTGAATAACTGAAGGAAGTCTTCACCACCACCATCCCTATTCTCTCCTACTTTGACTTCCTTAAGGAAGTAATTATTAAAACCAATACCTCCCACTTTGTCTCTGCTGGTGTCATGTCTGAAACAGGATACCAATGGATGTCTACACCCTGTCGCCTTCTATTTGCACAAATACAGTCCTACCGAATACAACTATGATATCTACAACAAGGAACTTATGGCCATGGTCAAAGCCTTTGGGGAGTAGCAATGTTACCTTCTCCAAAGACAAGTAATAATTCTAACTAGTGTTGTGTACTAGCACAAGCCGAGCAGACTTGAGCCAGACTCAAGCCCAGCCGGGCTCCAGACCTTCGAGCCTAGGGGGCCTCGAGCCAAGTGGACTCGAGCCTAAGTGGTCACTAGGCACGAGCAGGCCCAAACAGGAGTACACGAGCCAACTTGAGTTAGGAATTGGACTTGGGGATAGTGGGAAGGTTATTTGACTAGTTGTATTTGTTTTCAAGTTGCTATATACAATTTTTGGTTGATTTGAGTAATAATAGCAGTATGTAGAGGTATCATGGCCACTTTAGACTCAAGCCTCTTGGCAGCTCAAGCCAGCTCATGAACAAAACTAATCCTAACTGACCACCTTAACCTTAAACACTTCCCTACCTAGAGGTTGTTGAAAAACTGACAGGCTGGTTGGTCTGAATACCTCTTCCAATTCAACTACTAGATCCAATATCAACTAGGGAGCCTCGATGGCAAGGCTGATACCTTAACATATATAAAGGATGAAATGCCTGAAGAAGTGGAGGAATGAAGGAACCACTAAACCCAAGTGGTATTGAAGTCTCGGTCTCTAAGTTGGTTGTTGAACATTGCACTCCCTACTGGAGCGTCCCCTACCATAGAACTATGGAAAGAGGCCTATGAAGATGAGCCTCTATCAAAGTAGTTTCTCTGTACAGTTGACAATAGCGAACGAGACTCCCAACTATTATTCCTGAATGAGTACAAGCATGAAGAAAACAGGCTACTCTATCATAACCCGATTTATCTCTCTCGGCATGATGAGTTACGCCTACGGCTGATAAAAGAGTCCCATAACCCGCCCTTGGCAGACTATCCTGACTGCACTAAGACCCATTAACTTATGTCCCAGCATTATGTTTTGCCAGGTATGAGATGAGACATTGGCTGCTTTGTGACCAACTGTCACATCTGTCAATGAAGCCAAACTTCCCAACACCTCCCTTTTGGTATTCTACATCTCCTGGCGATACCTGACTGTCCTTGGAAACATATATCTATGGACTTTGTTACTGGCCTACCATGGAGTCAAGGAAACAATGCTATCCCAGTGGTGGTAGACCAGATGTCCAAAATGTGCCACCTCGTCGCCTGTTGTACCACTATCTACATCCCTACTCTTACTGACCTGTACCTGTGTCATATCTAGGAATATTATAGTCTCCCGAAAATGATTACCTCCAACCAGGGTACTCAGTTTACAGTAGACTCTGAAGAACAGTGTGTGAGCAACTCCAGATCAAATGAAAGATGTCGACTGCCTTCCACCCCCAAACAGATGGCCAAATTAAGCACATTAATGCTATTATAGCACAGCATCTGAGGGCCTTTGTCAACTACCAACAGGACAACTGGTCTCTTTGACTCCCGATAACTGAATTCATGGCCAATAACCATGCTTCAAAGTCTACTGGCTTGTCCCCTTTCTTTGCCAACCATGTTTACACCCTCTGCATAGACTTTCTGGACACCCCTGAAGAGACCTCTGATGAACTGGCTGCTTAAACGTTCATGGTTCATATTAAAGATATTTACAAGTACTTGAAAGTTGAGATCACCTTTGCCCAAGAGCAGGAACAAGAGTATGCCAAAAAGGGGAGACTCCCGGCCCCTCACTTTCAGGTCAAAGATAGCATTTGGCTAAACACAAAGAACATCTGAACCAAATGCCCTTTCCTGAAACTGAACAAGAAATATTTCAGTCCTTACCCTATCCTGGCTCAAACAGGGACACACACCTATAGGTTGGAGCTTTCACTGTCTATGAAGATCCACAACATGTTCTATATTTCTCTCCTCGACCTAGCCTCTCACAATCCCCTACCTGGACAAGCATTATAGCTGCTGCCACCTGTAGAAGTGGATAGAGAACAGGAATAGTAGGTGGAGGAAGTCTGAGACGCCAGGTTCATGAGAAACTATCTACAGTACCTGATCTGATGGAGAGGTTATGAGGAGGCTACTTGGGAACCTGCTAACTCAGTTAATAAACTCTAGGCTTTAAACCAGTTCCACAACTACTACCTTCATAAACTAGGACCCTTACCAGAGTAACACACCTCAGAGGACTTTGGTGTGAGGAGCGGGAAGCTAGTGTCACGACTACCCTGCTGTGATGTAGGAATGGGTATTTGGTTTTTGGTTCCATATATGGGCTGTGGTTTCCTTGGTTGCTGTGTAGGATTTCTATTGTGTTCTGATTAGAACATATTGCTGTACAATGGAACTTGGTGGAATCTAATAGAAGGGTCATGGCTGTGCATGACGCCAAGGACTTTATTTTGTATTCGTGATCGAGGAGGATTTTCTTCTTATATGAAGAAGTGTATCCTTTTGTATTTTACTTTCTTTACTCAATCTAGTATGGTTCATGCGGACCAAAACCATAACCAGGCTGAAAGAGAAATGTTACGTGGCTGTGCTACTATAGAGGTTAAGCCCTAACATTATTCATTCTAAAATAAGGTATTTGAACTCACTTTTTAGGATTTGTATAGAGCTTATTAAGAACAAATAACCTGATTCTGACATGATAAAAAGTTATAACAGAATATATTATTTAAAATAAAATAAAATACTATGATAAATACAAGTATAACTACAAATATAATATTATAATTAGTTAATTATGTTAGTCATAATTATTAATACATTGGTGACTTGGGTATTTATGCTGTATCATAATATTATTACTCTGTAGTATTATACAATAAAATATAGTAGGTCTAATACTCATGCTAGTAAAGATTTATAGGTTATTGGTTTCAAGATGTGTTTTATGTGAGGGCTTGAGACAAAAATAGAATTACTAATCCAAATAGTACCCTAACTTCAAGTGAAACTGTGGCTGTGTGTAACACATTTTCTTTATTTACACCAAAAATGCATTATTTCAAATGATTATACCACCAAACCAGATTGTTTAAATGATTTAAAAAAACCTCTACATTTTTGAGAAAGATAAGGAGAATAATGTAGAGGTTTTTTTAGCTTATCTAGGTAGCTGAATCTGATGGTATAATCGATTGAAAACTGCTAAAAATCTGGTTACGGTTTTGGTCCGCACGAACCATAATCTCCTTAGAACCCTTGTATGATGCAAAGCATCTATAACATGTACCACTAGTATTTCAAAATGAAATGCCTTATGTAATCAGGGCAAGGGTAAAGGTTCCATAGATAGAAGTTTAAACTATGTAATGCAAGTTCGGATCATACTATTGTTGAGGTTTTTGCTGTCATTATTTTGCTATCTTCTATCATCAGTAAATTGTGATTAATTGATGAATCCAACCTCATAACAGAAATCCTGCTTCCATCTTTTTTACTCCTATATTTCATATATACCTTAGCTATTAGCAATACAATACTACAAAGACATTACCAATGTCTGTTCCAAGTCATACCCTTGAAGTTCCTATTGATAGGCAGTTGAATCCTATTCAAAATCAGCACACTCACAGGATCAATCCAAATACACTCAGAACAAGAGCAAGGAGAGAAAGGATTAGACAACAGCAACTTCAAGTAAGTTTATATGTTTGTAAAATAAATAGTCGAATAATTAGAAGTACTATTGCTAAATATGAACAAGTAATAAGGATGGCACCTTAAAATCTAAGGTTCCTACAGCTAATGCATTACAGATTCGAAAACATCGGGACAAAAAGGCAGCTACCCAACCTCCTCCACCTCCAATACAAATCCCAGTCAATGTACCAAGCATTGTCTCTGAGACCAATAATCTAGTTAAGAAATTGAAACTAGACTATAGAACTTGGCCCAGGAGATGTATGTTTCATGTTCAGGCATGTCCAAGATGCCTGGAAATCCTGGAAAAGGCTTATAAAGCCATGGGAAAGAAGATATCTTCCCACAGGAATAAATCAGAAAATAGGCTTATAGGCCTTACTTTTCACCTGACACTATCAGGTTTATCTATTCTTAAGACTTCAAATAAAATGAGAGAAAGAGGCCTTGAAAGGACCTGATAAAGTTACTGGTATAACAGCTTCTCTCTTGTCATGAAAGAAGTTAGCTGTGAAGGTCACAGAGGGAGGTGGATAGGGAAGAAGAGTTCGGAACAGGATCTTAGCCAACAAGGTAACTTGGGTAAAAAAGCAGAAAATTTGGGAACCTGGAAGAGGAAGGCACAAAAAGGTTATCTCACGCTTGTATGATCCAGATACAATATTGGCTGTCCGCCAGTATATCCTCAAAGTGGGTGATAGTAAGTCTTAATCCTATCCTTAATTATATCTAAATTCTAGTTATAAGTTTAAAAATTGCTCTAAATAACTGACTTAAATAGAACTAAATTCCTACAATTTGGCTAAAGCAATTGTGCAATACTGGAAAGAGTCTGAATGTGATGAGGAGAATCAAATCATCAACCGATCTATCAACAATATTTCTCGCAAAGTAGAGAAGACTATCTCATCAAGTACAGCATCAAGATGGCTCCAAAGCTAGGATTCCGATATAAGAAGTACTGAAAGAGTATTTATAATGATAGACATAAGCGGGAAGATGTAAAAGAATACAGTGACAAGGTATTTCTTCCTCGAATGGAGTCTTATCAAGACTCTTTCATGGTCTGGGATGAGAACCTGCAAGAAGTCCCAAAGCCCCTTCACTAATCTGGCGAGCTTCAACCAGTAAGACTGGTGACACAAGACGAGTGTACCTTCAATTCAAATGATGGAAAGCATTATATTTGGGTTCATGCACAGCATAGACTATTGCAGAAGCAGGAGCGTGGTCAGGAGCTTCATGTCTCAGATTTTCCTACTCCAATTGGTCGGTTAGAAGATGGAGCTGCATGCACAATCACGAAGTGTGGGGGAGATGTTTGGTGGAATGGAGAGAAGTTACTGGATCAAATTGTTAATAAAGCAATTCCAGCTTTCAAGGTGCAATTTCCTGGGTGCCGGACCTTGTTTGCATTCGACAATGCAAGAAATCATCTCAAGTTTGCAGATAATGCCCTCCAAGTATCCGAAATGAATTTGGAACCTGGAGGAACTACTGTAAAGTATATGCATGACACTTATGTTCAAGATCAGAAACATCCAATGGGAGGATACACGTAATCAATAGTATTACCTGATGGAAGACCTAAAGGCCTAAAGATTGTATTGCAAGAGCAGGGTCTCTGGCCAGAAAATCAAAAACGTTGTCTTACTCAGTGCTCGATTAAAAGCAATACTGGGAAATCCTCTAAACTGAATTCTCAGTGTCTCCGTGGTGGATCCTGCTGTGCAAGGGCTGTTCTTGCTGCTCAACCTGACTTTCAAAATCAGAAGAGTCAAATTGAGGATGCAATTCTCAGTACTGGTCATGAGGTAATATTCTATCCAGCCTTTCACTATAAAATTAAGTTTATAGAGTATTACTGGGGAGCAGCTTAGTGGTATACATGGGAGAACTGTGAATATGATTTTGAATCATTAAAAAGGCTTGTCCCTGAGGTATTAGCTGGTATACCAAACCAGTTAATTTGGAAATATTCAAGAAAGATGGAGAGAATAATGGAAGCCTATCGGTCAAAAGTTATTTATGGTTCAAAGAAGTATGAAAATGTAGTCTGTAAAAAGTATAGGTCACATTGACGTGTCTCTGGTGTAGATTAACAAAAGTTAAGCACTATTTTTTGATAAATACTAGATCACAAGATAGAATAGCATTTCAATCATAATTTAATTGCTCGAATTGATATCAGAATATACAATATTCAAATTATCCCCAGAACACTGGAAAACAAGTAAGACTTGAACATTTGCCTTGCGAAAAGCATATTACTCTTATTCATTACCCTTACCCTGATTACATAAGGCATTTCATTTTGAAATGCCAGTGGTACACGTTATAGATGCTTTGCATCATACCTAGGAATTATACCTCTCTTCTACTTCATATCCTCTTGAACCCATGAACTCTGACTCTGAACTCCTGAACCCCAAACTTTGTAAAACTTACTTCAGTTGTACACCTGCATCTAGACCTCACCTCCGAACTCCTGTCTGCTCCGACCGTGGTGTGTCCTAGACTACCCAACCCTCAGACCCTGCCCTTTATAATATGGTTCGGGAAGACTAGACTCTACCCCAACTTTCAGTCAAAAAGTGTGATGGCTTGGCTGCAACGCCAAGTGTAACCCTTCTAAAATAGGCTACTCTAACTCTGATAGACCTAAACCCTGGCCTGTAAAATCATAAAATCTGTGTACTGTAGCAATATTATTTTATTTCTTTAATTAATTTTACAACTTATTTAATAGGCTTCTTCTAGCACTTCTATTTTCAATCATCTTGAGCAATGACCATGGATCCCCTACTTGCGGAAGCCAGCAATCTAATTGAACAAAAGTAAGCTGCTGTCAGAAAACGTGTACGAAAGCACCGAGCAGTGAAAAGATTAGCACATGCAGAACGACCACCCCCAATGTCGAGTACCGAGAGGTCACGCAAGAGCCGTCTTAAGAAAAAAATACAACTCAGTCACAGAGTCCAAGAACTAAATGCCTCTGAACCAGAAGCTATCTCGGACCCATCAGGATTACTAGCTAAGGATTCATCAACTGAGAGGACACGTCTGTATTGTTTATGCTAGAGGCTTCCTACAGGGTATCAGAAACCTGGTGCACTTACTAAAAAGGAGCATAGCCATCAATCATATATGAAGAGGCGTCAGCTGAGACTACAGAGTCAACAGGCAGTGCTAGCAGATAGAGAGGTAAGATGTTAGATGTTATATTTGATTAAGTATAACTCATGATTGGAATATAGAATTGTGAATTACGTAAACAGGCCTATCACAGCTGGCCATGCCTAGCAGGACCTCTACGAATTAT
Organism: Tuber aestivum; assembly: GCA_900010015.1. NCBI lineage: Eukaryota > Fungi > Ascomycota > Pezizomycetes > Pezizales > Tuberaceae > Tuber > Tuber aestivum. The sequence goes on along the minus strand of LN891006.1, from coordinate 497,531 downwards.
AAAAGAAGAGATTCTTGAATCTGCCTTGAGGAGGCTACGGCAAAAGATGAAATCCCAGATAAGGGACAAAGTACCCTCCAGTTTGAATTTGCAACTTGACTGGAATATGCAGCTTTATACATTTTTAAAGCTGCAGTTGAAGGCAGAAAGACAGTGGAAGTTGGCTGAACTCCTTCAGAGGCCAACTGAAAGTATTCAACCACCCCAGTCACGAAAGACATTAGCTCTCTTAGTTGCTACATCAGGAGGATGGGGTACATGGGTGATGAAGTGTATTCTGAAGCAGGAAGTACAGTATATTCGAACTGGGAAGCTTCCAGTCCCATGCCAAGGAAAGCATCCGAAAATTGCAAGCTGGCTTACCGATGAAGAAACTATGCTTGCAATCAGAGAGTACATATCACAAGCTGGTGAAAGTATAACTCTGCATTATTGATTTTTGTATTGAATAGGAAAAATAGAATAAAAGCTAATTATTGTTTTGAGTAGGAATGGATTTAGCTGGACTGGCAAAAGCAGTCACAACCTATTGGAGCAACACCTATGAGGGCAATGATGAAGTAACCGCTGAAAGAAATGAGTTGCCAATGATTTCTATTGCAGGCATTCATAGAAGAATAAAAAGGGCATTGAGCAGTCACTCTACCAGAGCTTGACTGTTAAAGTTGGGATGGGACTGGAAGGAGGTAAAGAAGGGGGTCTATAAGGATGGACATGAGCAGGAGGATGTCATGGAATATCGAGATAAGGTTTTCCTTCCAGGAATGAAATCCCTTCAGCCTACGATAATGGAATGAAATGAGAATCTAGAAGCAATTTCCAAACCGCAAGAGCCAGGTGTTAGGCCAATTGTTTTTATCACCCACAACAAATGCACCTTCAATTCAAATGATGGACGCAAGAAAATTTGGATCCACGAGGATAATGCTCCACTCAGGAAAAAAGGTCGTAGTCAAGGCCTTCATATTTCTGACTTTCTTAGCCCAATAGGCCGGCTAGGAGGTAGAAATGTTCGTGAGATATTAAAGTGTGGAGGTGATATCTAGTGGACAGAGAAATTGTTATTGCAGCAGCTGGTAGAGAAGGCAATCCCTACATTTGAAACTGCATTTCCTGGATGTCAAGGATTATGGGCATTTGATAATGCCAAAATCCACCAAAAGTATGCATCAGATGCCCTTCTCGTAGGGAATATGAACCTTACTCCTGGAGGAAAAAATACAGTTCCTATGAGGGATGGATACTATATCCATCTGGATGATCCCAATACAATATGCAATCAGTCAATGATACTACCTAATGGCTGCTTGAAAGGATTACGAATTGTCCTCCAGGAACATGGTCTCTGGCCACAGGGCTAAAAACTACTTACCCAATGTTCTATTCCAGGCAAGAGGCCAGGAGAAAGAAAACTAAATCCTGCTTGCAAGCATGCAACCAATGCACAGTGTTGTGCTCGGGCTCTTCTTGCATCACAACCTAACTTTCAGGCTCAAAAGTGTGAGTTGCACGACACTTTAGAAGTAGCTAGACATCAGGTAATATTTTATCCTGTATTCCATTATGAACTCAACTTCATTGAGTACTTTTGGGGTCATGCAAAGGTATATACTAGAGAACATTGTGAATACTCATATTCTTCATTAGTTCATACTGTACCAGAGGCGCTGGCACAAATTTCTAACCAGCTTATTTGGAAATATTACCAGCGAACCTTGCGCATGATGGATGGTTATCGAAATCATATTGTGTATGGCTCAGAGGACTTCAAAAGGCATGTATACCGTAAAATATCGTGAAATCCACTATCTCCGTAACCCCTGGTTCAATTGCGACATCTATAAGTGAGGTCTTGGCTTTCCTAATAGGGTGAGTGATCAACAGTGACAAATGAGAAATGTCTCAAATTTCAACTACAGCAGAGGAGAACTTGAAGAGTACGAGTGAAGTGGATAAGTACCATTTTGATCCTCTTTCTGTCGTCTATCTCTATGCCATTCATAATATTCCAATATTTAGAAATACTGCCTCTCTTGTAGCCATATATACACACAATATTCCTACCTACCAGCCAATCCATCTCCCTGTTACTATATCCGCACGACCATAAAACTACATATATAATAGGCAATTCAACATTCAAGAAGTATATTGTGTATATAGAGTAAAGAAAAAAAGAAGAAAAAAAAAGGCCAAAATCACTCCGCACTCTCAATAAAGTCAATACTCTCATCATTGTCCCAGGTTTCTGGGATCTCAGCCTCCTCATCAAGGCCTCCTAAATCCTGTACCCAGTTTCCAATCTCTAGTCCATAGAACCCTTTGATATCAAGTTCCGAGTCACAGCTCCCATCAATAGGGAGTGAGAGTCCTACTTTGCGAAAGACTCGTTGGATGATGTCAGCTTTCTCAAGATGAAAGTGGTAGTATGCATCCCCCACAAATGTAGTTGTTAGGATACGGCGATCACGTACACTCCATTTGTGAAAGGTTTCCCCACTTTCAGCTGAGAAAATTGCCTCATCCGTAAGCTCGCGCATGATTTCCTTGAAAGGTTTATTGATTGCCACATCTAGTGGCTGCACGAGGCTGGTACACCCTCCGGGGATTAAGGAGGGAAGAATATGATGGGATTTTAATTTTTCGAGGACGGCAGGAGTTTTATGTGATCCCATGAGATCAAGCGATAAGAGACTTGGTTTTCCTCCAAGCACAGGAACTAAAAACTCTTCAATGTAGTTTAAAAAAACTGTATCGTTCATATAAGCTTTGTCATTAAAAATGATTTCAATTCCTTGGTGATAAAACTCTCGCTCATTGCCCAACCTGGCTCCCTTTCCCCTAAATATCACCATAGGGGGTACCCTGGGAACTCCGTCGGCAAAGACACAAAGTACAAGCGACGCTTGTCTCTTGTCCCATCCACTCTGAGAAGACTTGGCCCAAATTGTCTTCTCACCGGTCAAACTATAAGTTTTCCCATCTAAATACTCGAATGGGATAGGGGTCTCATCAAGATTACAAATGTTCGAAAGATTGAAGCGGCCGACCGAATGACATAAAGCGATGTCAAAAAAAAACTCACTCCGGGGCTGCGAATTCCGGCGGTTGAAGCATAACCAATTGATGACAAGCGATTGATATTCTGCTGGAACTTTTTGAGCTTTTTTCGTTATACTACGGAGGCTAATTTTATGTCGTGCTAGGAAACCACGAAACCATCCATCACTAAATCCAAATACAGTAGGATTCACCCTGGGATAGAGCTCCCGAAATCGAAATCCTGCTTGTACTCTAAACCACCCTCTCCGCACAATTCTCCCTTGCTTCCTCCACTCTATAATGTCTTTATAAAGACTCTCCTCCAGCTCCGGCTACCAGCAGTGGCTTAGCCCTTCTGGCTCCCGTATCCTCGCAAGTGAGTTAATACCCACTCGTTCAATTAATTTCTTATTTCATACCCAGTCGCTAATCATACGCTGTGGGATATTATAGAGGTTGGCCGCTTCCTGCTGGGTTGGGGGTCACTTATTTGGTGAGTTTTGGATTGGAATTTTATAATGCTCCAGAAAGAGCAGAACTCTGACTTTCTGGTGCCGGCTATAGGTACGTTCAGGAAATCGTATAGGCTTTAGGTCTTTTTGACGCAGTATTCTTTGGCTAATTGGCTTAGGTTTGGGGCCTCGATGGAGTTTGATTGACGGCTGTGATTAGGAAGACATTTGCTTTCAATAAAATCTCGGTAAAAAGAACGAATTTGTAGACCAAAGCTGTGTATATTGACTAGATACATTGCCGTTTGCCTCTCTATTCCTCATATTATAGTACCAGTAACTCTTGCTTTCTAGTAATCCTCACGGTTTGAAACTCACAATTCGCATTTACAGAAGACTCATTGTTGCGACATCCTTCTGCCAGGCTCATAATATGGGTAGAGTTTACAGCTAACAGTTTACTAAACGGCCAAGGTTTTATATTGACTCGTACTGAGACACTGTCTCAGGATCATGGCTCTTCACTCACCCCGTGGCGTAACCTCGCTTAACTCCTGCTAGCCTACTGCCACCACGCAACGGAGATAGTTGATTTCACGAGATTTTACGGTATACTAGATATTCATCACATCAACGAATTGCAGAGTCTGAAGTTCATGTAGAGTAATTAAATTCAACAATAATTACTGACTATTAATTGTTTTACATTTTCTCATTTTTCTATACATATTACATTTTGAGAATTTATAAGTACAGGGGAAATCAGTTAGGTATTAGGGTACAATACTTCTATGGTGTTACACTTGGCATTGCAGCCAAGCCGTCATACTTTTTGACTGAAAATTGAGGTAGAGTCTAGTCTTCCAGAACCATACTTTATTCTTAGATTTGTGCTACAAAAATATATTGTATCATAAAAATAAAAATATAATTATTATGATATTTTTATTGGTTATTTGACAGGATACTCCTCTCTGAAACCAAATTTGACAGAATGCCACTGTAAAAAAAAGAATTTGATAGAATGTGATCTACCACATATGTTTCAACCTAATATTTTCCACACAGTATATTCCAACTCTAATACTATAGGTCTAACATAGAGTGAAATGTATTAAATTAAACCAAAAGTAATTATTTTATAGTATCCTACTCTAGAGCTCAAAATTTAACAGAATACTCTTGTAGAAAAAAAAGGTTAATATAATACTCCTCTATATATCAACTGAAAGATATAAGAGGTGGTCATATAGGAGAAGAATCAAGAGTATATACTCAATTACATATTTGTTTCTCTTTCAAGTAATAACTATCTGAAGTCCAGCTATTTCTTTCTATCTCCAGCTATTCTTATTAATAAGTATTACTCTTCCACTTTTATTTACAATTCTTATTTCTCTTCCAATAGCCTCATTATAACTTTGTCATTACAGTAAGCTCTTAAAGCATTCTCTAACTTCAATCCTCAACTGTACTAACAAGTACTTTATAATATAACTTAGTAATAAAAATTAAGAAATTAGACCATATAACTTATATAATATTGTGAAATTTTGTTTGATAACTGATTACCTATTTTATGTTTAGATAATATAGAACAGAGAAGCAGAATAAGTTATAATATGGTTCAGGAATGGATAAGTGTAACGTGTTCACGCCAGGGCGCTAGTCACGCTGCTGTGTACAATAGGAGCTGAGTGTTTCTCTACCGGAGAGTAACAGTTTGGGCTCGCTAAGGGAGGCTTCGGTGGTGTACTAGGAGAATAGAGATAACCGTTCAACCGAGTATATTAGAATACTATCTGTCGATGTCTGCCGTTTCCAGAGTGGAAAATGGCGGTCTTTTTAAGTACATGTGTTTGAGTACGATCATGAATTCTCACTCATGTTCTTACTCAATCAAAACATAAAAATAACCAAGTATCAACCGATACTTAAAACAAAACATAAAACAAACTAAGTATCAACCGATACTTAAAACAAAACATGAAACAAACTAAGTATCAACCGATACTTAAAACAAAACATAAAACAACCTAAGTATCAACCGATACTTAAAACAAAATATAAAACAAACTAACTTTAACCGAGTACCAGCTCCAGTTACATTCCCCAAAACAAAACAAAATTCCCAATAACTTAACCAAACAAAGAAAGAAAAGAAGCCCGAGCCTCATCCAGCTCATCATCATCGTCATCAAAGGCCGAATGGCACTGGCAGTTGTAAAAACATGCCGGTCCTCCGAGACATCCCTCTCCCAGGTCCGGCCCGGTGCAGCTCCTATACATGTAGGAGGTAA
>LN891006.1:470960-490918 GCA_900010015.1 Tuber aestivum | reverse complement strand
TAAAACAAACTAACTTTAACCGAGTACCAGACTCCAGTTACAATTCCCCAAAACAAAACAAAATTCCCAATAACTTAACCAAACAAAGAAAGAAAAGAAGCCCGAGCCTCATCCAGCTCATCATCATCGTCATCAAAGGCCGAATGGCACTGGCAGTTGTAAAAACATGCCGGTCCTCCGAGACATCCCTCTCCCAGGTCCGGCCCGGTGCAGCTCCTATACATGTAGGAGGTAAAAAATGCGGGCGCCCATTTTTTATTGTAGGCTCATTTAAGCGATTTCCACCACGCATTCGTTGTTATGCAATCCATCTGGTTGCATCTGAGGCAGCAAAATATGTAGATCGGTTTTCGTCTCTGCAGGGGAGGTATGTCTCCAAGGCGTCTGAAGTTGAGTTGCCAGAGGTGGGAGTCTTTCTCACTAAGTCTCGTGAAGTCTGAGTTATGCATGGGGAGTATAGAATGGGGTGCGTTTTGGTGTGTGTAGGTGGGTAGGAGGTATTGCAGTGGATGTGCGTAGATATGTAGGGAGGTAGGATTTGTTTATTGGCTCGTAACTCAGTGCGAAGTGCACCTTTTTATGTGCTTCTGTGTGTGCGCGGGTTTCGTGTAGGTGGGTGTATGGGTCTCGTCTAGAATATTTTTGGTGTGGATGCGTGGGTTTCATATAGGTGGGTATGTGGGTCTCGTCTAGAACATTTTTGGTGTGGGTGCGTGGGTTTCGTATAGGTGGGTGTGTGGGTCTTGTCTAGAACATTTTTGGTGTGGGTGCGTGGGTTTCGTATAGGTGGGTGTGTGGGTCTCGTCTAGAATATTTTTGGTGTGGGTGCGTGGGTTTCGTATAGGTGGGTGTGTGGGTCTCATCTAGAACATTTTTGGTGTGGGTGCGTGGGTTTCGTATAGGTGGGTGTGTGGGTCTCGTCTAGAACATTTTTGGTGTGGTTGCATGGGTTTCATATAGGTGGATGTGTGGGTCTCGCCTAGAGTTCTGAAGCCGTTGGTGATTCCGAATCCTCACCCGTGCCATCGTTTGGTGAGAATTCTTCATCACTATAGAGTGCCCAAAAGCCCCTTGGTGTCCATGGTGTGAGTTCCCACCTGTGTACTTCTGGTAGTGTTGGCGCCCAGCACATTGTTACTTCGTGAATCGTTGGTGGGTCTCCTTCCTTGTTGCTACTCCACCATTCATGGATTGGTTCAGTCGCGTTTCCAAGTCCCTCAACGGGTTCCCAACTATTTTCGCTTGGAGGATATTGTTTCTATTTAATTAGGAACTCATCCCTATTGTATCGTTGTTGGTGGTCAAGGACTTCTGCCACTTCCAATTCGGGATGTTCGTTTACTAGTATCGGTGCTGGTTTTGTGTGGGCTCGTCCTGGGAATTTCGCATCATCATTTGGTAGGTACCGTTTTATCGAGGTCACATGGAAGGTGCCTTCCGGGCGTCGGTACATTTTTGCATCCATTTTTACCATGTAGTTTTCTGTGTATTCATCAAAACCGATTACCGTGAAGGGGCCTCTCCACATGGGTTCGAGTTTTTTGCTTCTTCCTGGTTGGGTTGCAAACTGGCTTCCATATACCAATACCTGTTCCCCAATCGGGATTCGTTTATGGACTCTGCATCGTTCAGTAGCCTTTCGAGTAGTTCGGAACCGTGCCAATTGGAGGTTTTGGAATACTAGGTTCCTCATTTCTTGATGCCTGTTCAAGAAATCGTCTCAGGTGGGTACCGATGATTTTCCAAATCTGAGTGTTTTCATCATTGGGTACTCTTTTCCATACACTATCGCATAGGGTGAGGTACTGTAGGTTTCTGTATATGATCCATTTATGTATGCTGCTGTTTCGGCCAGCATTGACTTCCAGTTGTTCTGTCTCTTGTTCGTGGTATTTCGCATTGCTGTTTTTAATTCTCTGATTCGTCGCTCCACTTGTCCATTAGTCTCATGGTGTCCGGGCTGCGCGCAGAGATATTCAATGCCTAGTGATTTGTACCAATGTTGCCAGAATTTAGAAGTGAACCGTGGGTCCGCATCCCTAAGTATAGAGCATGGATAGCCATGTGGGGTGCATACATGCTCAGTTAATTGCGCAATGGTTTGCTCTGTTGTGTTGGTTGACTTGGTTGGTATGAACCAGGTCCATGCGCTTAGTCTATCCATGGCGACCATGACCATGTCATACCTGTCCAATTTGTTGAAAGGTCCAGCAAAGTCGATGGCAATCGACTCGAAGGCCTCTGTTGGTATTGGGAGCGTCTTCCCAGTTCCTTCCGGTACCTGGGTCCGTGGCTTATTGGTTTGACAGGTGCTGCATTGTGCCACATACTGGCGGAAATCATTATTCATTTGCGGCTAAACGAAATAACCGGTAGCGTAATGGGGGTTTCTTTTCGCGTTATGGTGGCCACTGCTATGGATGTGTCTCATAATATATTCTCGTAGCGTTTCCTTATCTCCTGCATAGCCATGAGGGATGTACAGACACCAAGACCCGTATCGGGTTGGTGAGTATACCAGTCCATCGTCAATTTCGTAGAGGTTTAGATCCGTTGAACCGCCACTCAGGAGTTTGTCATACAAGGGGTCGCTTCGGTAGCCTTTGATCATTTGTTGTCTTAGACTATTTTCCATTTTCTTGCATACCTGGAAGGTGGCTTGTTCGCCTTCGATTTCAGTACTTCTAGCTGTTATTCGTCCATGGTTGGTATCTTTCGCAATAGGTTGGTATAGTTGTCTTCTGTAATCGTCCATTGCAGGTGGCATAACTGATTCGATAACTTTGTGAGCGTATGTTTCTGATTCCTCGCTTACCCTCGATGGGTATGGCTCTTAGCTTAAATTGCTTGTTAGGAGGAATGGTGGTGGGCTACTGGGTAGTCCCTCGGTCGGTATTTCCAACCTGGATGGATCGACCCATGTTTCTGGACGGGGGTGATAGATGGAGGGTTCGTGGCTCGGATGGGGCGTGTCGGCTTCTGATGTGAGTTGTTGCATCTCTGCAAGGGCGTCTTCATCACGTATTCCGTAGAATATTTCTAACCGTTGAGACTTTGGTTTAGGGGAATACCCAGACCCTAGTTTGTCGCTTGCATGATAAGTGCATTCGTCAATATCGCATGCAGTGAAATGGAGGCGTGCATGTTCTCGTTCTGCCGGGGGAGTACTAGTGTGGGTGGTTCGGTCTCCCCAGTCGTTATCTTCTCGGATGGTACAGTCTGCCGCCCAGCTTCTGGGTTCCTGGAGCACAGGAGGGGGTGAACTTGGAGTGTCTTGGACCGAAGGTGGCTGGTAGTTTGACATTGTTGTTTGATAGGTTGTGGTGTTTCGTTCGAATTCTGTGGTATCAGATAGGTCGTCGTCCTGACTTCTAGTTTCTTAGGCATAGTGAGGACGTTCTTCTAGAGGAATGTCTTCATAGATCCGGGAAAGAGCATCAGCTAAATAGTTTTTGCTGCCCTCTTGGAGGATTATCTTTGTGTCGTATTTGCTGAGTTCCGTTACCCATCTAATTTGCTTCCTGCTAGGTTGCTTCATGGTCTTTAGGAATATTAACGGGCGGTAGTCTGTGACAATCGTGAACTTCCTTCCCATCAATATGTAACTGAAACTGTGTAAGGCGTCCACTATGGCTAGTGCTTCCTTGTCGGTTGTTCCGTAATTTAGTTGTGGATTAGTGAATTTTCGGCTATGGAGCATTGACGGTCTCGCTGTTTCGCATGTGGGTCCTTGTCCTACCCAAGCTCCTACTCCGACATCTGATGCGTCTGTTATTAGCCATATTGGTTCCCCTGAATCCTTCAGGGGTTGCATGACTGCATGTTCCTTCAGTAGGCGCTTAATGTTTTTAAATGCCCTATCATGTGTCGGTGTCCATACCCATTCGGCTCCTCCCGTGAGGTCAGAAAGTGGGGCAGCGAATGTGGCATGGTGGGGCAGAAACTGTGTTACATAGTTCAGTAATCCCAGGAACCGTTGTAGCTCCCTTTTATTTGTTGGTGTCGTCCATTCTTCCAAGGCTCGTAATTTTTCTGGTGCCGCATGTATTCCGTTATCATCGATAATGTAGCCTAAAATGTCTAACTCCTTTGCAAACAGTTCCGATTTTCCTTTGCTTGCATAGTACTTAGCTTCGCACAGTTTTTCGCATACTAGTCGGAGATGTTTCTCATGATCTCTTGCTGTATCCGAGAATACTAGGATATCATCAATGTATACCCACACGAAATCATGTAGGTATTCGCCCAATAGGTCCTCCATTATGCGCATGAAGGTGGCGGGGGCATTCTTGTCTCCTTGCAGCATTACTCTGCTTATCATTGTTCCGAATAGTGATTTGAGCGAGTTATTTTTCTCATCCCTGGGGTCTACTCTCGTTTGGAAGTATGCGTCGTGCAGGTCAATGTTACTTCGGTACTTCCTTCTTCCTACCGCATTTAAAATGTCTTGTTGCTGTAGTATTGAGGACGTATCCTTGATTATTAATTCGTTGCATCGCTTGAGGTCAACCAGGGGTCTGATACCCACCCCATCCTTCTTGGGTTGCCCAAACATAGGGGCTGCTCCCGTTACCGCTTCTCGGTAAAGGACGCCCTGGTTTAGCTTCGTTTGAATCCATTCATGCAGCTTGGATTTGTATGCCTCAGGGACCGAGTAAGTTGGCTCATCCTTGATTTGCCCTCCAGGGGTAAGCTGCACTCGGTGGTTGGTTTTTCGTAGCGGCGGTAGTCCGTCCGGTATTTTGTCCAGGAAAACATCATCATCTTCTTCCATTATTGTTTGGCCACTTTCTGCTACTGCTGACCTATGTTCCCCACTCGTTGGTTTACAAGATACCTTCACCTTCTGTTTAGGGAAGGTGATCATTATGTCGCCACAGCCGATAGTTGCTTTGTGACTTGTCATAAATGGCATACCGAGTAATGCATCATACTTTGCCAAGTTTCCAACCAACATGGGGTTGTTTGGGAATTTTGCCTTTCCTATCTGCACTCTGGTGTTTGCCTGACGGTCGCTTGTTGATCGTGATCCTTTCATGGCCATGTTGAGCGTTACTGGGTACTTGGTAGGCTGGGTGTTTATGCCGTGTGTGGCTACAAATGTGTTGCTAAGGATATCGGATCCTATTGTTCCGGTATCGAACAGGACCTTCGCTGGGAACCTATTCATTTCTACCGTTCCTTCTAATGATTGGAAGGGGAGTATTTTTGTATTTGCTGGGGTGGTTTTATAGCAGTCAATTATTGCCATTACCGAGTTGATGTGTACCTCTTCAAGGGGATCGTCTATTTCTTCTTCGAGAATGCTTGTTGTAACTTCCCTTTTCACTGATTTGCCTTTGTTTTTTTTCGCATAGCAATCCTTTGTGTAATGTCTTTTCTTTCTACATTCGAAACATTCATTGTTTTCCTTTCGCTGCCGTTGTCGCTGATTGCCCTTGGTTGTCGTCCGCTCCTTTTTCTGCTTACTTGCAGATGTGTTGTGTCATTTTTCTATTCCTCTGGTCTGTTGGGGTTGTTTTCGGTAAGCTCCTGTGTCCCACAGGATAGCGTCGTGCCGTTCTGCCCTTTTAATTATTGTCTTTATATCATCAGTTGGTAACTCCTGTGGTTCCACTACCTGGCGCAGTTTCAAGTGCATGGCTTCGTAGAATCGTTTCTTTAAGGAGAATGTTGATATCATTCCTGCTGGGAGTCGGGAGTGGTACATGAGCAGAGTGGTAGCGGTTTCGGTAATTTTTTCCGTATTGTGGTTGACCACTTGAGATATTGCATTGAATTTTTCGAATAGTTCATACTTGTTCCGTGATGACTGGAATCGATCTTGTAGATAGCCGGATACCGTTATTGCTCTGACCCTGTCTGGTTCTTGATACTCTTTTATGCATTGTTGGTAGGCTTCCATAGCCTCATCCGTGCAAAATGCTCCTAAGTAGACTCCTGATCTATGATCGGTCATGGATATCCCATGTGTAGTAAGGTACTGTCGTACACTAGTAAGTCATCTATCGCAGGCTTCTGGTCTTAAGTCTTCCCCTTTTCCTGAGAACGACTTTGGTTGTGGGATTTTTATCTTTGGTTTTTCATTTGCTGGCGGGTTGGGTGGTGGTGGCCCAGGGCCGGGTGTTCCACTACTAGACATGCTGTGTTCGCTAACTGATGGGTTGCTTGATTGGGGAGGGGGCGGCGATGACAGTGGTGGGGGTTGCGGTTTGCGTTCCTTCGCAGGTGATTCCAGGAATTCACCAGGTGTGGCACCTTTCTTCCCTTTTCTTTGGGTTAGGCCTTCTCGTGGGACTTGTTTCCCACTCCGAGTTGTAAGTGGATCTATGTCGCACTTATTTGTGATGCAGGAGCTGACCCCAAGATCTGCCCCTTCTGCCGGTACTGTTCGACAAGTTGAATCTTCGTAGGTTGATCAGGCCCAGATTCGTTGTGGTATTCTAACTACTCGCTGAGGTTAAAAAAATGTAGCGTGTTCACGCCGGGGCGCTAGTCACACTGCTGTGTACAATAGGAGCTGAGTATTTCTCTACCGGAGAGTAACAGTTTGGGCTTGCTAAGGGAGGCTTCGGTGGTGTACTAGGAGAATAGAGATAACCGTTCAACCAAGTATATTAGAATACTATCTGTCAAAGTCTGCCGTTTCCAGAGTGAAAAACAGCGGTCTTTTTAAGTACATGTGTTTGAGTACGATCATGAATTCTCACTCATGTTCTTACTCAATCAAAACATAAAAATAACCAAGTATCAACCGATACTTAAAACAAAACATAAAACAAACTAAGTATCAACCGATACTTAAAACAAAACATAAAACAACCTAAGTATCAACCGATACTTAAAACAAAACATAAAACAAACTAACTTTAACCGAGTACCAGCTCCGGTTACAATAAGTGTCAACCTCATTGAAGGTAGTTTTCAACCCTGAATTTCATGTCTAATACTGGTCTAAAGTATATAAAAAAATCGTACAAATATTATGAAACTAAAGAAGAAAAAAGTACAATTTTTTTTCAATATTAGAAGTCTCTAAAAGAATGCGAATTGAGGTTTTAAAAGACCAGGTTTAGGTATGAGACTCGAGGTTGTGGCAGTGGGATGCAACATAAAAAAGTTGACTAAGCGACATTTTCCTACTATGGTTCCGGATGTCTTAAGTGTACACCTCAGAATTTGTGACCGAGGACGGCTTGCCATTTAGCCACAAGTTCAAAAAGTAAACAGATGTCTAAGTCCTGGACTCAACCTAGTTATTTTTAATATGTTGAAGCCACATATCAATATATAAAATATCAATAGATCATATCATGGTATATTATATATATATTTATTTTTTTTAGATTTTACAATCACTTCTTTTCTGCCAATGATGTGTTATCATTTTCACTAAAATTACCCTCCCTGACACCTCATGTGGCTTGACAATTAATAAAAAAACTCTAACCTTATTGGGAATTAAACATATATACATTTTTTCTTTTGCCAAGCCGTCCCCTGTCACAAATTCTGAGATGTACACTTAAGATGTCTGAAACCATATCATGTAGATATCATGGAAGAGGTGACCTAAAACTGAAGCTACTAAAAACAGACAGCAATCAAGCATCACAAATCAAATACAAGAATGAGTAGACTTAGTAAAAGAAAAAGGTAATGCCATGCAGCAAGCCAAAAAGCCGACCAACTTATTAAGATTGTACTACTTATGGTTCTGTTGACTTTAAAGAGAAGGTCACAAAAACATATTGAAGGCATTGCAGAGTATCAGACTAACAAACTGTTATATCTAGTTAATTAAAACATATATACTTTCTTATTCTATTTCTTATTCTAGTATACAATCTTTCCTTCAAAGTTGTATTTTACTTCACAAGCCATTACTCATAGCCTTGGCACTTAAATTGCATAGCCACTTCTACACAGCCACTGTTGCATCTGCCTGTGCCACATGGTTGACAGTCTTCCCTTCCTGAACCATAGTTGATTATTATATTCTAATACATCTATAATTCCATGTTTAGTACTTGCTTTTATATATTACTGTAATATATTTACTTTTATCTCTTAATACATTCTGCTATGTCAGACCTATATTATTGGAGGTGGGATAAACTGTGTGGAAAATATTTGGTGGAAGAACTTGTAGTAGAGGGTATTCTATCAAACCTTTTTTTTAGAGTAGCATTCTGTCAAATTTGTATTTGAAGAGGGGCATCCTGTCAAATAACTGTATTTTTATATATACTAAACACACCCCTATATAAAAAGTTTTACTTTCTATTATTTATTCTATAAAAGTCACTTTTATACTATAAAAATAGCATATCAAATGGGACCTAAGAGTTTAGTATTCTGCAACTATAGAACAAGTTTTTATTATACTAACCAATAGATATATACATGAAGTCAAGCATCACTGTAATTTATAATATAGGGTACTGTACTCTTAGTTTGAAACAAAATATAGAATGAGTATTATGGTTGCCATTGCAGGGAAAATTATCACACTTTTTCTAGAAAAGCTAGTACAAAGTTTAGCCTTCCAGAACCCTACTTTTATAATAAACTACTTTATGCTCTTTAATATCACCTTTAAAGACTCAAGACCTGTCTCTCCTTCTACACTACAAACAGCCTGAGAACTTAAAGTCTTCAAGGAGACTTACTTATTTTAAGGAAATAGGCATAATAAGATAGGAGTTGTAGACTCAACTATCAATATTATATAGATAAAAGACCTAAGAACTATCCCCTTACTAATAAGAAAGAATCATTACCTGTTATATCCTATGACAGGTAGGATTCTTAATACTCCTACTACTGGGCCTTACCAGAGTGAAATAGAACAACATACTAAAAAACCTCCTTCCCTTCCTTGTAGAGGGGGCATAGGAAGGGTTCATCACCAGAATACTAGGACTTGTAAGTGGCCAGGTAGCTCTTTCTCAACTACATCTGATGGAGCTGACCTGATACAAACCTTGAAAGGCCCATAAAGTATGGAGTCTTGGAAGGGCAAAACTGGTATGGCACCTAAGGCAATCACAGCTCTTTTCTGTCCAATAACAGAGAATCCTTTAGCCTCAACTTAAGATTATGATATAAGGGAGAGCCTGCTAGTAACATCTCATACATCTGAGGTACGATCAGGTAGGGGAAGGCCTGAGAGAGGGTGGATGGCAGAAGATCCTTTATAGAGTATATGGTCACATCAAGTAGGAGGTATCTGTAGCCAGGGATCCTTAAACCTGTTTCTGACCTTAACCTTGTACTTAGATGGTAGTGTACCTTGAACTATCTGAATCCTCAGACCCTGCCCCTTATATCATAATATGAGTGCTGATATGCAAAAATTAAACCACTCTACTAATGCAATAAATTTGCTTCAATACTTATAATTATTCTTGCACTTGAAGAGTCCCTTCTGATATTCTTAAAAAATATTTTTCAAGGAAATTTGTGCATCTATAAACTCACAATTAGATTTTTTCAGATTTTACACTTTTCTCTTTTTTGCATAGATATATAGCCTGGGTTTTCAGCTATCAGAAAAATATTTAAGAGCATTTTTTTAGTAGTAGAATTGACTGCTATAAAGAATTTTATAACACTGATTACATGTAAGAGCATGAAATATTTTTATGTTTTACAATTTTTCTTTGGTTGCTATGCAAACTTAAAACTAGAATTATACAAAACTGGGTTTAAGGTGTCTATCCAAATTTTCCCCTATCAACACCCATATATAGATAAAAGTATCTATTATAAAACAAAATTTTTACTATTTTGAGTTTTTGCTCTTTCTATTTCTACTTTAATTGTTAATAACTAGGATATTTTAAATAAAATTTATTTATATACTCTATATTTCTGGTCATGGTATTAATTATTTTGTCCTTCTTAATATGATTGATAACATTGTTTAATATTATTAAAAGAAATCTGTTGCTGGAGTCTTGAGTTTTAGATATTGAAGTAAAGGTACCGGTTGCCATGTTTGGTTAATTTTGTCAACGCACAATAACTTACCCTCCGTTATTACTCCCTGGCAAAGACCAGGTGGATTACCACAGCACTAGTATGTTTCCAGCGTGCGCAGTATCACAGCGATGGTCCGATAGCTCACAGTCGATGGACTTAGACTTTTAAAAAAGTACAACGGGCCATTTATGCACCAGGCACTATAAAAGTATCTGCGTTACGTGCCCCCACCTTTCTTGGACACGGCCCACACATAAGACTCCAGGGCCCAGAACATCTAGTATAACAGATGGAATGTTCGCAGAAGTGGAAGCTCAGGCACAGGGATAAGTTGGCTGTCCGGCAGCAATCGTCAAACCAATCGCCAAACTTCTCAAATGCCCCAGGGGTATTAGCGCTACAGCGCTCTCACAAATCTCTCCTGAAACCACGAGTTGGGACGGTAACGGGGACGGCCAGAACGGGTCACAAGGGGTAGGACGGACGATAAGCCAGATATTCGCACGTCCCAGAACCCCTCCAACCCCCAGCATCTCCTCCCCGGGCCAGTGCCCGAATGCGGCTACCAGTATGGCACCATACCAGAAGATGCCCTTCCCCTTCCTTTCTCTCCCGCCCCACCATCACGACATCCATGGTCCCAGTAATAGTGTTGCTAGAATTCAAAAACACCAAGGAGTAGAGGGAGTATCTCAAACTTTGAATTGAACTGTCCCGTTATGAGAAACCACAACTCATTCAGCCCATGGCCTATGCTACTGAATCATTTTGTTCCATCCCTTCCCCCTCTTTACGAAGAAAGTGAGGAAAAAGAAGCGCCCTCCGATAACCGGATATACCATTCAGAAGCCCTTCCCCTGCTTGCCGAGTGAAAGGGGAATCAGTTGTGCTCTCCACCCTGTTCCCGGGTGAGTTCGTCGCTGTAGTGGGGCTACCGTTAGTTTGGTGTTTTCTATTTTCGAGATTCGATATCGGGGGACACACATGTGAGCATCCAGTTCGTCCAAGTGCTTACGCTGGTTTGCGAGCTTTTCCTTCAATTGCAACTATTATTGTTATTTCCTCGTTAGCGATGTCCGCATTCGAATAGAAGAGAGTACAGAGAGAGAGGGTGGGGAAGTTTACAAGTTTAGCCTTCTCCTGTGCGCGGACGTAAAGGTCCTCGTTTGCCTTCTCTCGTTTGGTGAAAGCATCACTAATTGTAGATGTCAGCTACTTATTCTCCACCAGGGCCTACCAAAGGTGGAAAAATGAATAACAAACCCAGCGGCTTCACCGCCTGGACGGGTAATTCCGCTACCGGTCGCTCCCTCGGTGTAGGACCGAAGCGTAACAATACGGTTAACACGAAAGGTACGGGCAATGGTCGTGCGGAGCATGTTTGCTTGTCGGTGCGGTGCCTTCTTTCGTTTTTCGGTTGTGTTTTTGTTAGGATGAGATGAGACGACAAATTTACAACAGATGGAGGTGGTGGTGGTTGAGGATGAATTTGATGTGAGATGAGTAGTCTAGTGACGACAGTGGGTGGCTCTCCGCCTCAAACCGACCACCACCACACCCCTCCCCCACCATGTGCGCAAACTAGGGTTGGGCGGCCAGGTGAAATTTGTATGGAACCACGAATCAAGAGCGGAAAAGCTACTTAAGGGCATTCAAAAAACGGTCCCCTAGAATAGGACTTGATCCGTGGTGATTTTTATTATTTTCCTTCAATTGGGGGGAGAGTGCCGTGGGTGTAATCCCAAAACATGAGTCTTTCGATTGAGGGCTCAGGGCTTGATGTCGAGTGCTTGGGGTGTTCCGTTTCGCGCGGTGCCTCCATACGTATGATATGATACGAGTAGAAAACAATTGCCCGCACAGTACTTTTCCCCGATCCTCCGGGAAAACGCCATCTTCGAAGGCCCGGGGGAGGCACTAGCTCTACAGAAATTTAGGTCTACGTCTTGTTACAAACCCTTACCGTCCGCGATACAATCCAGATTTTGCAGTAACAGCATAGTAGAATCGATGATGGTTGTGACCGACGGCTGTTGTGGTGGTGGTTTGTGCTGTGCGCACGGGAGTCTACATGTGGTGCTCGAGTCCCTATGCAGTGAGGAGGGCATCTGAGAGTATTGGACACCCCTGATTCATACAAAGCGCTTGATTTTGCAAGGAATGCATTTTCCTCCATTTCCCGTTGATGGAAATTTTGATATATATATGCATATATGTACGGTATGAGGACTATTCCCGTTTTGACGATGGAATGGAGTACCGGTAGAGGGTTGGCTTGGATGTTTACCGGTAAATTTATTTGGTTTTTGACGTCCAAACTCCGCACTCCTACAAACCTACGAAGCTCTAGCTATCTTCGGTGGGATTTGCAATATCGTTGATCCATTACTTGAGTACTCGTAGTGTGATAACGCTGTTTAGCTGCCGCACCGTAGCTGGCCGCTGGCACTCTATCGATGGTGAGCCTGTTACTGAGGAGGCCCACGGCCTCCCTATCTCCAACATAGGAACCAAAAGCACAAAGCTATAGACGTTACTGATATTTTAGCTGTCAGGTCAGGCCCTTTTTCATCTCGCCTTTCAGTATCGACTCACGGACAGGCAAAGAGGCAAACGTAAAGCGCACATAATTTCACAGCAAATCTGCTTCTTCCGAATTAGGCAGTGATCGTCGTGCCTTGGCTGTTGTCCCCTTTCTCTCTGCCGCCCTCTGCCCACTCAACCCGCTTGACTTGACCCTCTTCCCCTTCCTCTTCGCCATCTTTTGAAAGTCCTTCATCTTAACCACCTCACACTCCCCCCCCCTTCTCCCTCAAACTTCTTTCTCATCAACCACATCACGCACTTGTCGTTCTACTTCCGAGTTTCTCTGCTATCGTCCATCCAACAACCTTATAAATACACCTTCTTCGACTACAAAGGTAACTGCTGCTTCCCCTAATATTTACCCCTCCTCATTTCCTATATTTATTTTTCCCCCTTCCCTCTCCCATTCGAGTCGAACGAGGGGCAACTTCCTCCTTCAAGGTATCCCCGTGAGTAGCTAGAGAGCGGCTCATTTTTTCGACAGCTTGTCCCCAGCCCGCTCTTCTGCTACTCCTGTGCTGTTGTCGGGTAAGGGGGGCGGAGAGCGGGGTTGTTCTGCCCTGTTCTGCTATCAGCATCAACATAACCTTAGCCTTATCCACCACCACTACCCTCCTCCTCCGAGTTTTTTGCATTTTTCCTCATGATGCTGCTTATTTTCTCATTCCCGATATCCTCCACGGCCGGCCTCATTAGGGTTCGTGATGCTTGAGGTTTAAGCAAACTTTTTCCCTACTGCCCCAGCAACAAATTTTGTTTTGACGAACTTTCGTTGAAGCGGGGCAACTCAACATTTCGTCATTCCTCTCTTTTCTCCCTCCCTCTCAGCCCTGGAAAATCACCCCAATAACACCTTCGCTAACAACATCACGAAAGCTTGCATAGTTTTACTGAAAAAATCAGTCAAAATGGGATACGAAGATTCCGTCTACCTTGCCAAGCTTGCCGAGCAGGCTGAACGTTATGAAGGTAGGTTACCCATCGCTGGTTCGAGGTTTTTGTGATTACACTGCGCTAGTGCTAAGTCCGTTACAGAGATGGTTGAGAACATGAAGAACGTCGCATCTGCCGATCAAGAGCTCACGGTCGAAGAGAGAAATCTACTTTCTGTTGCGTATAAGAATGTCATCGGAGCTCGCAGAGCCTCTTGGAGAATCGTTACCTCTATCGAGCAGAAGGAGGAGTCAAAAGGCAATGAGTCTCAAGTTGCTCTCATCAAGGAATATCGTCAAAAGATCGAAGCCGAGCTCGCAAAGATTTGCGAAGATATCCTAGAAGTTCTTGACAAACATTTGATCCCCTCCGCTCAATCGGGGGAGTCGAAGGTCTTCTACCATAAGATGTAAGCTCATTACCTGCCGTGCTGGAGATTTCACCCTTTCCGGTAAGCCTATTTACTGATCTATCTACAGGAAGGGTGATTACCACCGCTATTTGGCCGAGTTCGCCCTCGGTGACAAGCGCAAGGAGTCCTCCGACAAGTCCTTGGAGGCCTATAAGAATGCTACCGAGGTTGCACAGACCGATCTTGCCCCAACCCACCCCATTCGCCTTGGATTGGCTCTCAACTTCTCTGTTTTCTACTATGAAATTCTTAATTCTCCCGACCAGGCATGCCATCTTGCTAAGCAGGCCTTTGACGATGCGATCGCTGGTGAGTGCCTAGAAGCCCAGAGGTCAAATTTATTTTACAACCTTGGTGCTAATTATTCAACTAGAGCTCGACACCCTAAGTGAGGAGAGCTACAAGGATTCTACCCTCATCATGCAGCTTTTGCGAGACAACTTGGTTAGTTCTCCGTATGTTGCCATTGTCCAATCGCCTTGCTAATGTGCCTCATAGACCCTCTGGACCTCTTCCGAGACAGAAAACGACAATGCCGCCGACACTAACAAGGAAATGTCTGATGCTCCGGCCGCAACACCCGCTGCCGAGGCTAAGCCTGAGACCAAAGAATAAATTTTCTTGAGGACGCAGCACGGTAGGGGGAATGAGGGGGGAACCGCAACCGAATGGCATGGGTCGTAAAATGTGTTGGGAATAGCTGCGTTCTAGTTTCACCATGCTAGGCGTTGATACGACTTTTTCTCTTCTATCTGTTGGCCCAGTCGTTCGGTCTGTGTTTCTCTTTTTCTCAAAGTTTCGTTCAATTCAACTAGTTGTCTTTTAAAACTTTAAAAGTCCGGTTCTATGTTCTCTTGGCCTTACCCTATGTTATTTCCTTGTTCCTCGGTTAGTGCTAGGTGCGGTTTTCACAGTCTTTTACTGTGGTTTTTTAGCATGGTCTGGTTGTTCGATGAGAATTTTTACTTGTGCTGTAGAATTTGATACAGATTCCTCAAAATCGTCACTATTCAACATTAGAAGGCAGCAAGGATGGGTGATAGATATGGCCAGGGCCACGGTGGACGGGGTTATGGTGCTTGTACTAGTACAAACTCGTATTACCAGGATATATTTATACACCGGTATATAGGTTCTGGACTGGGACCAGGCCTGGAGCGAGCCAGGGAAGAGTTGAAGATTGAGTTTCGAAAGCGAGATGAAAGTGTCAGATGAGATGAGTACACTGGAGGGTGTAAAAGGATAAAGTGCATGGCCAGTCAAACTTCCCGCTGCACCCGACGTTTCTCAGAAACGGCTTCCACGGTGCATAAGTTAACCGTACGGTGGGGAATTAATAGCGTATCATAAGTCAAAAGTCATGAATCCTCTTAGACCAAGCACCCGCCGATCCCCGTACGGGCAAGGAGATTTTTTTGATGAGAGGAACGCTTTGCGTACAGTACCTCACTCTATTGGTTCGATCCGCTTTGGTTCTTCGCGGGCTGGGTTGGCTTGGGCTGGACTGGACTGTTGCAACAATACGAGGAGGAGGAGAGGGAAGGGGGGGGGGGGGGGTGCTACCGGTATGTAGGATCGCGGTTTCCGTACGATATGATGATACTCGCCTACGGTACCGTGTTCACGAGGTGCTGTGCTCGAGTACTTGTACTCGTACAAGTAAGTTATCCAAACGCCCAGCGCCCGATTTAGTACGATAGGAGTATGATACGGTGTGTGCCGTATATATAACTAGTATGATATCAATCACCGGTACAGTAAATATTATACCCAGGTGTCCCGGTAACTTTCTACGAATTGCCAAGTACGGCAATTACGGTATTGTGAGTGGACCATCGGCACCGCGCCCGTGAGCCGAACACGGTTCGGGATACTCTCGAAAGCCGTCCGTGGTTGCAAAGGTCGCTGACTGTGGGGGCGATAATGTACTTGTACGAGTACCAGTGTTTCATACTCGTGCTGGTGGCTGATAATCCGCTGATTCGAGTGATGGGTTGTGCTCTCGGTGTGATATAGACCGTAATGCACCAGGGTCAGTAATCGTACTGGATGGCACTGTACTAGTACTAGTACGGCGCCATTGATAAGATGACATACCGGATTTCGCTACAAGTATGATATACTCGCGCTTACACTCGTACTGTAGGATACCATACAGATGTCGGTTTCGGTGAAACCGGGGTGTGGAGGATTGTGACAGGGGGTCGTTTTGGGTCCTATCATGGCGTGGTATAATAATTGAGACTGTCTGGGACTTTCTTTTCTTCTTCTTCTCACCCGCTTTCTTTCTTTCTTTCCTTCTTCCTCTATCTCATTAATGGTGGGTACTCGAGTACATGTACCGGTATTATGATGGTTTGCCCCGAACTTTGCGTTCGTGTTTGAATCCATGAATGACAACCTCCTGTTCACGATTCCGGTCTCGCGCAGCACCGTACGAGTGCCGTAACATGGTGTGTGCTCAACTCGTACCGTACAGTACCGTACCGGCACTCAATCTGGTACACCACAACCACACACCCGTTGCACAGAAATCGAAGAGATGAAAGAAAGAAAGAGAAGGGAAGGAATGAAGAAGGAAAGAATACTCGTATGGTTCGCTTACCGATGGAACAAAAAACGGAATGAAAAGTATCAAACAAAAAAAAAAAGAAGGAAAAAAAAGAAACCAAATTTGCTTTTTCCCACATGATGCCTATCATATTACATAACGAGACGAACTTCAAAAGTCGTCAGAATTCCCCGGGCTCCCAAGGATCCGGAGAGCAGGGCGAAGACAAAACAGGTTGAGCCGGGTTGGGAAAAGTAAAAAGTAAAAGTAAAAAGTAAAGAAAAAAAAAGAAAAGGAAAGCAAGACGGCCTAGTCTGCTACTCTGCAGTACCGGTACAGGTACCGGTACTCGAGTAAGTTGACTTAAGCTCGAGAGCAGGTGCCAGCGCACATCGCGAGCTGTCTCGGTATGATATTCAATTGCCGGTACCGAGCCTTGGCATTGGATTTAGACCACCAGTATGATACTTGTACAGTACTGTACTCGTAGATGGGATGGGAGAGGAGAGGGTCGGCTGTGGTGGGTTGGGTTGGCAAGTGTTGTGATGGGGGAGTAAATGGATGGGTGGATGGATGATCCAAGTAAAGTGCCGGAGTGTGGTGCGGGGTGATCTCGGTATCATGGTGTCATCGATTGGGGGAGCTTCAAAGTTCTTGATACGGTGCACCGACGACGTGCGAGTACGGTACCCGTGCCGTGTGATATTCGAGTGCGGTGCCTTACCGGTATGGCTGTGTTTTGTCTTCTTCGGCCGCGGGATTGATCTTTTCAAGTTGCCGGTCAAGGTATGCCTTTCCCGATTACCGGTACCGCGAGCGCCGGCACGAGGAGAAGGATGCTGGGATCCCTTTATTTCTGTGAAGAGGGCATGCTGTGTGCCGGTTTGCTGTACCGCGAGCTCCGTACTAGATCTAAAAGAATGGGTGACCTACCGGTATATACGCATGATAATGCTGTGATCCTATGCCTAGCCTTCGGACTTAAGGGGCCGCACCACTGTGGGCAGATATAGCGGACGGGACTTTGCGACCCGGGGAGCACGAGTGAGAGAGGATGGATATTCCACAACCAACCCTTGTGGGGCCGTTCGGGTTGGGTGGGATAGCTTAGGGGCGGGGAGAAGGGAGGGGGCAAGGGAGTGGGGGGGAGGGAACCAACCGAGCGGATTCCTGCAGCGGATCAAGATTCGATGGAATCAATCAACCGAGGAAGGCGTGTTATCTCTTCCACGGCGCTTCCAGGAATCCCCGGCGGTAAGTTGATGGTTGCACTCGGGGAAATGCGGGCTGGGTTTGCCGGCAGTCCCCGTACCGTACTTGTTGATGTTACCGTGGCAATACCGATACGGATTCGAGATGTGACATAATTTATATGTCCACGGTTTGGCATGGCAAGGTGACTTATGACTTGTGCGGAACCTTTGCCGTGACGGAGGGAGTGTGGGGGGATGGGCAGGATAGTCACGCGCTGCCTCGTTTGGTGTCTCTGGTCACACGGAATGGGCCGAATATCATTCACTTACTAATTCATAAGGCGCTCCACTCACTGTTTTTGTGCACCGTAGAAAAGCTCCATGATTCAGGTGTCGAGAGGTTTGAGATTTGCAACTGGGTGGGAAGGAGGGAAGGGTGGTTTTATTATGATTATGGGCTGGAATGGAACCAGTACTCGAGTACACTATGGTATGGTAGGGGTTCTAGGTTCTGTGTGGGTTTGGGGGGGGGGGGGCTTTTCCCCGGATCGGGCTTACAGTGGGTTAGATCTGATATGATAAATGACCTGACGTAGGAGTTTTTTTTCTTTTTTCCCCTCTTGGGTTCTTGGATTTGGGAAACTCGGCGTGATTTATTACTGCGGGCGGGGGTTTCTTACCTGTACTTGTACAAGTATCATGATTTTTATAATATCATAATATTATGGTTGATTTTTCTCGGGACAGGTGGGTTTTGATATCCCCACATCAAAGCGGGTTTGAGTGGAGGTGGTGATGATAGGGCGTTGGAGAACTCATGACTGCGGTTGGAGGCTTGCATGCCGTTAAGATTCGGTTTGGTCACGTTGTTGCAATTCTCCCCGGCGAGATCTGGTCCTGGAGGCAACACTTGGTTGGACTGCAACTCGCAGAACGAAACCGGGGTGACAGTGTGTGACCAGAGAGAGAATGTGCAGTGCAGGTGCTCTCATCATCACCATCTGTCTGGTTACCAGTATGCTATCAAAGGGGGAGGGGTTGGACGGCGTTGGCTAAGCTTCCTTAACCTCATGTACGGTACTCGTACCCGTACAGTACTCGTACTTGTAAGCCATTCCTGGGCCGTCAGTGCGCGTTTGGGGAAAGCTACGAGTACTAGTACTCGTACAATAGATCGGAAACGTCGGCGCTCGTCGCTCCCTCTTCTTACTCGTGTATCAATTAGTGTCTTTCTGAGCTTTGCTCAGGCGGTCACGGTCCAGTGGAGTTAGTTTTTCTTTTTTCTTTTTTCTTTGCGGGATCCGACAGGCCTCTTTTGGTGGGGTTTTTATTTGTGTGTTATAGGCTTGCCCCTCGGTTCGTGCAGCCAAAATGGAAGAGAGCACGGTTGGGCCCTGCGTCTGCGGCGTACAAAGACAAAATTGGTGGCATATAATTCTTTTTTTTTTGCTTTTGTGTCTCTTTTTCTCTCCTCCCCTTTTGCCATGTTCGCGGCAAAAAGTACCATCTTCAGCCCGCCTTGGGATCCCAATTGGATTTGACGCAAGCTAAGACAGGCAGACAGAGGTGCTCAGCAGGTTCGCGATGGAACTGTGAAGTACCGTACTGTGTATCGGGGAGTTCGCATACCGTTGGATACCCTATCTCTTCCAACTGTTTGGCCAGGCTGGGAACAGGTTAATTCTCCCTTCCTGCTGGTCCATATATGAAGTTGGGCAGCCGATTTGATAAATTGATCTGCTCCCTTACCGGTGGTCTGCCCAGTAAAATTCCTCAATTGCCCACAGTCCATTTGGGACCTCCGGCTTCCTGGTTGTCTGTCCTTTAACCTCTCTGCCGTCGTTCTGAGGGCCATCGCCCCTCCTCGGCCCGCCCACCAATCGCACTCTGACTCTCTCTGACGAACCCCGAGCGAAACAATTTTTTCCCACATTTTCCCACCTTATTTTTCCCGTCCCCCTTCTTCCGCTGCTACTTGCACCACCGGCACTCTTGATTGCTATTTACTGTTAGGACAGCTTTGGGCGGATTTGACTTTTTCACATCTGGGTTTGCCTACCAACTACCGTAGGTCCATCTTTCGGAGAGGGAAAAAGGGGAAAAAAGAAAAGAAAGAAGCGAAAAGAAAACATCGAAGAGGCTCCATAAAAATTCCTGGTCAAATGTTGAAGAGCCCACCCACCACTCACTGATCTATACGCCGACTTATCCTATCCTATTCCGCGCCAGTCCAAGCCGAGCGTAGCCCGTCCCACCGCCCCGCTAGACTACCCTCGATACTTATTCCACTTCTTGT
>LN891006.1:442165-470940 GCA_900010015.1 Tuber aestivum | reverse complement strand
GTTGTGTGTTGAGAGTGTGAGTCTGAAGCTGTGCGCATGAATGTGTGAACGACGTTGTCGTGTGAGAGGAAGTGCTGAGTAGGGTTGGGAAGGTAGAGAGATACGAGATCTTCAAGCAAAGGTGTGTATTTGTTTATTTTTATTTTCGTCCTCCATCTCCTTCTATCGGTGATTCGTTCCACTCTTTATTTGCCTCTTTATACCTTATTTCCTCCTCCCTTCGTGGCTACCTACGCGGGTTTATGCTCAGGATAAGACAAACCTCGACCTAACATTGAATTATCAGGAAAGAAATCAGCAATAGTTCAGATATTCGAACATTCATCATGTCTTCGTTGTCTCGCAGAGCCTGTTACAAGTCTGTTGCCTCCCTTTCCTTCTTGACGTGTCTTCCTACCCCACAAAGATTTCCCAATTTCTGACATTCTTGGCTCTTTTTTCCCCTCAGATGTGGATCCATCGGCCACTTTGCTGAGGTTTGTTCATCGCCTGAGCGCCTTTGTTACAATTGTAAGAATTCTCTTCTTTCTTTCTTTCTTCTTTTCTCCCCCCCCCTGTTTTCCTGGGGGAGAATGAGGAAGGGATGCCTTCAGAAATTTATTTTCCAATGGAATTCTCCGGGCACAAATATCCATTTAAGGTAAAACTGGTGCGAGGGTGCTGACGTGTTTTTGTGGGGTACAGGCAAGCAACCGGGTAAGCATCTTGGTCGCTGTTCTTTTCTAAATTAATATCCCCTCTACCTTGACGAATTTTCATACTCAACGGCAGTCATATGTTTGACCAGGACACGAATCCAATGGATGCCCGAACCCGAGAACTACCGAAACCAAACAGTGCTACCATTGCCAGGGCCTTGGACACGTTCAGGCAGACTGCCCGACATTGAGACTCTCTGGAGGCGGCGCTATTGGAGGCCGTTGCTACTCCTGCGGGAATCCGGGACATTTGGTGAGTGATAATGCGAGCATCGGGGTTCGGCAATAGTGCTAACGGGGGCGTTATCAAAGGCAAGGGCTTGCCCTCAGCAAATGGGTGCTGTTGGAAGGGGAGCTAGTGGATACTCCCCCCGTGGTGGATATGCCGGTGGATTTGTGGGCCGGGGTGTATTTCCCGTACACCCACGCCCTGCGACATGCTATAAATGCGGTGGTATGTTTTTGTTTATCAAAGAAAGTGCAGATATCGTTTGATACTGATTATTGGGCTATCGAAGGCCCGAACCATTATGCTCGTGATTGTCAGGCGCAGGCCATGAAGTGTTATGCCTGTGGGAAGTTGGGCCATATCAGTAGGGATTGCCAGGCTCCTAATGGGGGCCCGTTGAGCACTGCTGGGAAGACATGTTACAGATGCGGCGAAGCCGGTGAGTGCACCATCTGCGGGAGTAGGTTACATTCGTGTTCTGATTCTCCCAAGGCCATATCTCTCGTGATTGCCCGCAAGCTGCGGAGCAGGCGGACCAGCAAACTGTCGTCAACGGCACCGTTACTGCATAAGCTCGACGAACCCATCAACGTCGATTTTTAGTGCGGAATGACTGACATGTTCCTCAGGATATGTCTCGCGGATCTAATCTACGATACGATTGCGAAAACAGGTTCTTTTCCTTGGCTTTAATTCAGTGGGGCATTTTGTTTTTATTGCTATTCCTTTCATGTCGGTTTCTCTTACAACCTGTTTAACATTCACTGTGAATTCTTTTTCCCACTTCACTTTTTCACAATTTTTATTTATTCGGGCTTTGCTTTGCATTCCCTTTGTCTAGCCACCATATCGCGGAAAGACGGAAAGTCCGCAGCTCAGAACTGTATGTAGCAGGGAAGTGGCGGGGAGGTAAAATTCGGGGGGGCAAGGCCGGATGGGAAGTTCGGATCGGAGCTGCAGTAAACGGGCGGCTATCGTTTGGGCGCTCGAAGATACGTGGGGCGCCACGTGGTTGCTGTATGTTGAGATGATTTGAATGTGAGAAAGTTGAAGCAAGCAGTCAATGGAATCTGTGGTTTTCTTATGATGTGCTGCGCTATCCGTGACTAAAGACGTTAG
This sequence comes from Tuber aestivum, assembly GCA_900010015.1. Taxonomy (NCBI): domain Eukaryota; kingdom Fungi; phylum Ascomycota; class Pezizomycetes; order Pezizales; family Tuberaceae; genus Tuber; species Tuber aestivum. Next base: position 468,894 of record LN891006.1, on the reverse strand, counting down.
GTAAAGTTGGAATTGATATGCGTACAGTACAGTACGGTACTGTGCATGACATTTGCCAAGACTTCTTGTCATTCTATGGAAACAAGCTTGCCCAGCGTTCCTCTCATCCCTTGCTTGGGTGCCGGTAATTAATATATGCGGTGTAACGGCAGGGGTGGCTTCCTACTTAGTCTAATCCGTTTGTCTCGCATTGGCACTTTTCCTTCATTGTTTGTCATTTCCGCTTTTTGCAGTTCACACCGCCCCCGATAGACATCCACCCGCCACCAAGATGCCGATCGAGGAGGATTTTGGGGACGATGTTCGTGCTCTTCTATCCTTGGGAGGCGTCATTTGGGAAAGCTTTTTGACTGGTTGGCACAGGATATATTTGAGATTCTTGATATTGATCAATTGCAAAATCATGGTATGGGGGAGGAGCTCTGTGATTGAGTGTAGATGATGTGCTGATGTGGGTAGGGATTGGTGCAAGCGATATTTCGAAATTAAAGGCGTCGGGTTACTGGACTATTTCTGTATGCTTTTGCGTTTGCCTGGCAATCTTGGGGGGGGGGGGGGGTTCTGATGGTGGTTTAGTCTGTTTGTGCGGCTACTAGGAGGAATCTATCCAAGATCAAAGGTTTGAGGTGAATCCCGACTGGCTCGGATCAAGGGGTGCTGAATTTATAGGTTTTTCCGAGCAGAAAACCGAGAAGGTCAAGGAGGCAGCGGGCAAATGCGCTGTAGAAATCCCACATCCTTACCCACCTGCCCCAAGTTTTCACCCAACTGACCGATATAGCCCCCATCCTACAATTTCATAACGGCTTCCGAGCTGGGACATATCCGCCGCAAAGTCTGCCGCATCTCAACCGGCAGCAAGTCCTTCGATGCAATGTTGGGCGGCGGCATTCAAACAATGTCTATAACGGAAGTGTTTGGAGAGTTCCGCACCGGAAAGTCCCAGCTCTCTATGACCGCATCCGTCATCTGCCAGTTGCCGAAAGATCACGGAGGAGCAGAGGGGAAAGTGGCATATATTGACACCGAGGGAACATTTAGGCCGGAAAGGATTAGACAGATTTCTGATAGATTTGGGGTCGATGGAGAAGCGGCGTGCGAAAATATCATCTACGGACGGGCGCTGAACTCCGAGCATCAGATGGAGCTCTTGAATGGGCTTTGCCAGAATTTTGCTTCAGGGGAATTTAGGCTACTGGTTTTTTTTTGCATTTTCGATCCTCGTATGCTTGATCGATTGAATTGAAAATAACTAACCATTGGAAAAGATTGTCGATAGTATCATGGCCTGCTTCAGGGTTGATTATTGTGGGAGAGGGGAGCTATCCGAGTAAGTTTGCTCCATAGCTTATGTGGTGGTTTTTCCTAACGGGGTCAGGCGTCAACAAAAACTTGGCCAAATGCTTTCAAAACTCTCTCATATGGCCGAAGGTTTACAATATCCCCCCTGAGATTGAGGCAATATACTTACGTGGGTAGAATTCAATGTCGCCGTTCTGATGGTGAGTGATTTCGCTGCTGGACAGCTCCGATATGTTGTCTCAGATCACCAATGGTGGGACAGACAAACCAAGTCCAGAGCGATCCTGGCGCAAGTGCTCTCTTTGCTGGAGCTGATGGGTAAGTGAATATCTGCGTATGGTTTTTTCTGCCGATTCCGAGGTAGTGGACTGACTGACGATTGGTCGGTAGGCGTAAACCCGGTTTGTGGTCATTGATACCCCTAATAACATTGCCGAGTGCTCGGGGGGAGCTAATATGTGGGTAATTTTGTCGCTGAATAGTTGGCGGGTAAGTATATTCGGTTTTTTACCCTACGATTGCATTATCTGACTTCATTCTTTGCAAGGCATGTCCTTGCTCATGCCTCTGCAACGAGGATTCTCTTGGTTTGGGCCTTGCCGTCCTTGGTGCGCATTTGCTCACTTTTGAGTAGCGCAAAGGCCGGGGCGAAGAGCGTGTCGCCAAACTCCAGGATAGTCCGGACTGCCCAGAGCGCGAAGCTACTTACATAATTACTAACGGGTTTGTACATTTTTGGAGCCTAACTTGTTGGAAAGTGGTTACTAACCCTACTGCGGCACCAAAGGGGAATATCCGACCCAGAGGGTACCAAGTGATGCCATTTCGGCTTACTGATCAAGAGGCGGAAGGACCGGATATGGGGGAAAGGGTTGCTTCATTGTCCTTCTTGGGAATTAGGATTAGGTACCGGGAGTTTGGATGAGATACAGTGACACTTGGTGCTTGCTATTTGTTGTTATTGTTGGTGCAGCATGACGGCATGTGGGTTCTGCTGCACTTTTAGACTAATATTCCGCTTTAATATAACCATGGACGATCTTGCATTGATTTGCATGATCATTGCTGGATTGGGAATTGTGATTTCACTGGCGGACAAGAGTCCACCTTATCGCCAGATTCTTATCTGGTGTGGTGGCGTTTTCTTGTGGTAGTGATGGCTGGGATAAAGATTTGTTTCTTTTTCGATATCAGAATCAAATTGTTCTTGCATTAACTTGGTGCCTTATTCTGGTTCCGGTGGTTTCTAATTAACCCCGCTTGGAAATGGCACAGTCTATTTACTACAGGTGGTGCTTAGGGTGTGAACATTGATCTGTTGGACTCTTGCTATTTGGTCAAAGTTGTTGTGCGTATGTGTAACCCTGTTGCTTCCTTTTTTTCTTTCTTCCCAGCTGCTCAGCCAACCTGCTCCTATATCCCACTAAATTTTGTTGGAGGAAACAAGTCTGGTGAACCCCCCCCCCCCAGTGGCTAAATGGAACCCCATTCTCTGAGTGGTGGAGTAGTGACCGAGCCAACCAGAGGTGTTTAACAGACTCACCCTTGATACCCTGCACCAGTAGTGTGGAATAGTGGCTAGAGTTTGCTAGATGATATAATATCACGGCTTGTGTAAAAGAAAGTTGTCTCGACTCGCAAAACTTGCCCTGATGCATCGCGTGATTATTTTTCAAGCACCATATCATACGAGCAGATTAGCACGTTTGCCAGCGTTACGCGGTCACGCTCTGGATATACCATACCATTTAGAGGCGTTCGCCGGCCAACCTACCTACCTAACCAACCTGTGGCCAAAGATTCCATCTAATCTAATCACGAAGGGCGCGGGGGGGCATTGTCTGTCGGAGACAAAGTTTACCAATCCGAGCCACACGATAGTCTATCCTTTTGAGCGAATGGGCAAGGGGAAATACATATGGCGGACACCGTGAAGGCCCATCCATCCGTGGAAGGAGCGCAACGAGTTCCCCCTCCCGAACTCCAAAACCGGGGCGGAGAGTGCGCTGTTGACTTGTCCATACCAACTGTGCAGCCATTGTTGGGCGCAGGAAGAGGATCAACCAACGAACTACCACTGCCCCGCGTAGGCGGTCACGATTTGGCGGGGAACTGCTGTGGGGCCCTGGCGATGGAAGGGCGCCTGTTACGGTGGAAGAGGACACTCTACGATTCATAAGGTCTCACTCGTTCAGCGTGGCCTTGGCCGGAGGGGGTGCCGGACACATAGTCTATGATACCATAAGTTGCGGCGTAGTGACAGTGGCAACTCTCGGAAACGTCCTGGAAAGACTTTGTGGAGGTGTCATGTTCCAAGACAAAGGGTGTGAGGAAAGTGAATGGGGTGGGGGGTCGTAGGAGCGCGCGTGCCGGCAGCGGTCTGCTCACTGAATCCACGAGGCTGGGCCTTGGATACCGGATATACGGAGGGAAGTCAGAATCACGCGGAATAAACTTGGATGTCGGTATTGGACTCTTCACAATCCCATCATAACTCAGCGCATCGTCCAGACGCTGGTCGCTGCGCACTAGTCTCACCCAACTCCCCAGTGCCATCATGATTTGTTTCAAGCATACTATTCGTTTTCAATTATGAGTATTTTACACCCACTGATCCATCCATCCATCCATTGAGCAAACATGGTATCTGAAGAAAAGAAAAAGAAAAAAAAAACAATACTCAGCTGCAACACGATAGCGACAAAAGCCCCCCCCCCCCCTTTTATCTCTGCTTTCAAAACCACAAACGCGCCCAACTGAAAGTAACTACACTAAGCAACAACACGCGGATAATTCAAAACTGCCAAGGTAAGTAATCATGTAGCTAGAGAAACGTAAAACTAAATATACACATCAAAAAATCAAAAATCAAAAAACAGGAAAATTCTGAGCATTCACCATTGCAAACATGGTAAACATGGAGCTACTTTTTTCCCTTGCCCTTCACTCTCGGCTTTGGGGTGGCCTTTGGTTTCTTTTTAGGTTCGCTATCTTCATCGTAATCATCATCGTCATTGTCGTCATCTTCCTGCTGGCTCTTCTTTCGAGCAGCTTTTCCTTTGCCCTTACCCTTCGGGGCGGCCTTAGGTTTCTTCGCCTTAACGTACTTGTCCTTCGAGAGGTCTTGTTCCTCCTCGGCTTGTTTCTTAATGGCGTCCTCATCGCCTCCTTCATCCTCACTCTCGACGATGGCATCTTCAAGATCTGGGGCATCGCGCTTGCTGGCTTTTGGAGCGGCGAAGCCGGAAGATTTCATGAAGGGCATGGGGTGAGACATCGAGTTGTATCTACTCTGTTAACTATGGAACTGCAAGAACGATGATAGGGAATCTGCTCACTGTCTAGTAAACGAGCTCTTAGTTTGAGTTGGGATGTCAAGCGCGCTCGCTGGTCCAACAATGAGCTCAACAGTTGCGTCCCAGTCGTCCTTTGTCAGAAAGTAGTTGTCCATGGTATCGATGACCTCGAAGATCGCATCTTTGCCCTCACGCTCAAGACGTTTGGCGAGCATGTTGTAGAATGCCGGAATATAGCTTTGACGGACCTCATGACGATCACCGGATGCACGGAGTCGGATATGCGATTGAATCTCTTTAACGAATCGGCTCAACTTGCCTTGTTTTGAGTTATTTCCTAGCCACGATGTGAAGCTGAAATGCTGTCCCCCAAAGCTGCCATACATGTAAGAGGCCGGCTTAACAGTAGAAAACATTCCGTGAGCGGGCATCAAACTCCATTGCTGTTGAGGGCTTTGTCAAGTGTTAGTTCAGACATGTAATCAGGACCAAGACTTGGAAACATACCCATGGATGAGCGCATCTACTAAATCACCATCAGAGATGCTCTCTGAAGCATTTTCAACCAATTCAAGCATTTTCAGATTTTTCTCCCGCCCGTGATAGCTGTTTGCCCTTGCCGGATTGGTCTTCAGGTAGTTCTCCTGCACCATCAAGTGCGAAAACTCGTGATCATTGAAGTAGAGCTCAATCTTGTCGTTAAGAGTTTTCTTACTCGTTGGTGCAAACATCTCACTACCCAGCAACTTTTGCGCGATATCCCAAGGTTTCAATACCACATGTTTCTCCCAAGCTTTCGCCCTATTATACAGTTAGTTAGAAGACAGGGCAAAGGACGGCATAGGGTACTAACAAATTCTTTCCCTGATCAAATGTCATACTTGATTGTGTAGTGCTATAGGTGGATAACATGTTGATTATTTGGCGAATATCTGCATGTGTCCCCTCCACAAGTTGGTCAATGACATTCGGTGGTAGGTTGATGCCTTCACGATATGCAATAGACATTATGCGAGAGCGAACTGCGGCGGCGTCGGGACGCCTGAATGGAAGATCATAGGTCACCATGTCGAATGGTCTCATCTTAGGCAGTCTGCGCTCGTTGCAAATACAGATGATGGGAATCTGGAAAGGTTAGATTTCAAACGCTGAATTTGGATAAGGTTATTTTGTGACATACATTGGTCTTCTTGCACACAGCGGCTAGCTGTCCTACACCGCCACGGTCGCCTGCAGACATCCCGTCAACCTCATCCATGATGAGGACCATCTTCTGCTTGGAGTGCTCTACCTCCTTCCTGTCACCAGCGAAATACCCTAACAACGATCTGTTATCTAGCACACCACGAAGTTTTTCCTATTCATCCCATCAGCAAATGTAGAGAGTAAACAGGACTGGATGAAATCGCACCTCCATGAGCTTTTTGCTACGAGTATCGCTAGCATTGGACTCAACGATATCGTACCCTTCGAGCTTCGCGACTAGATGAGCAGCCGTTGTTTTTCCTATACCCGGCGGCCCATGGATCATGACAGCCCTGGCGCCTCCCATCCCATCTGCGCCTCTCATCTTGAAATTGGTCTTGAGATTCTTTGGCCAATTTCTTAACCATCTCCCGAGCCTTTCGACCTGACCCTTATTGCCGCAGATTTGGGTCAACTGCGAAGGCGCGTACTTGACTGTCCAGAGCTCCGTAGCCTCCTTCCCAATAGCTTCCTTTCCTTTTCTCTTGGTTTCGTTATCCATTTCCTTCGCCAGCTCACGGACCTTCTGCTCTTCCGCGGCTTTCTTGGCCTCGTTGGCCTTCGCGGCAAGGCCATCACCACCATTAGCAGGAAGAGCTGAAATAAGCTGGAAAAGTCCATCCTCGTTGATAGTCTTGATTTTAAGTTTGCGAATGGTTTCCAATTTCTTGGGACCGGCATCACTCCCAAGGACCACATAGGAAGTTTTTGAGGACGGGGCTGCAGTGACTTTACTATTGAGAATATTAGTAATGATCCCCCCAAAAAGGAAACACAAACAGCGTACCCTCCGTATTTCTTAACAAGCTGTTGTCCGTCCTCCCGAGCAAGACTCTCCAATATTCCAGTGAAAACAAAGGTTAATCCAGTCAGGCAGTTTTCCTGGCCAACAGGTATCTCCTTGCTGCCAGGAGCAATCGGGGCCACTCCCTGTCGTTGTTTGAAATCCCTATAGCTGAACTTCTTGGGCTCCCCATCCGTCGGAGGTGGTGGGGTAGGTGGCCGAAATATCGGGACACTATCGAGTATCTTCCGAACACTCTCACTCTCCTGAGGCGCTTCTTTGGATTTTCTCAGCACTGCCTTTGCTTTCTTAGGCGTCGGCTTGGAAGCTTTAGCAGCGGGTTTAGCTTGCTCAATCTCATCATCGTCATCGTCCTCGGGTTCATTGTGCAATGGAGCAGTCTTGCGCTTCCTTGTCGCAGGGGTAGTAACATTTCGTCTCTTTGGCTTCACGTATTCATCTTCTTCCTCTTCGCCACCCACGACAAAGCTATCCATGTCCACATCTTTAGCATTCGGTAAAGAGGACTTCCGCGTCTTGGTAGGAGGGGTGGCCTTCGCTTTAGATTTTGCTGGTCTATTCTTCTCCACAACAACAGCAAAACTAGCCTTGGCAGCTTCGTCCTCATCCTCTTTATAATCATCCTCCAACTTCTTGAATTCGTCTGCGTAAATCCCTTCGTCGAAGTCGTCATCGTCGAGAAAGTCTTCTTCGGGTGCGGGCTTTTTCGGTTTACGCGGAGAGGTACGTAATATTTTATTTTTTCCGGTACTCGAAAAATAGGTGGATGTAGTCGTGGGCTCAGCTTTGTTCTCCTTGGTGTTTTTCTTCGGAGTTGGTTTTTTGGCCGCTATTTTCTTCGCGGGCTTCTCTTCATCGTCGGAGTCTTCTGGGGAATATTTTAGTACGTCCATGGAAGCCGCCGGATTAAAGAAAAGAAAGCGGGGGAACACGAACCAACAACCCTGCGTTTTCTCGCCGAGGCTCTCCTCTGCGATTGTGATTGTAATTAGTAAATGCAACTTGTGGCGGGCAATTGAGGGAGCAAAGTAAAGGACATACAGAAGCAGGAGTAGGGGTTGGGGCCGGTTTCGGCTTCCCAGCGGCCGGCTGCCCGCCTTTTGGTGTGAAGAAGTTGCGAATATCGGCCGACATTGCCTTGATGTTGAGTTGAAAGCTGGCAGAGGAAATATGGAAGAAGTGGAAGAATAGGACGCGTCGTGGAGCAAAAGTGCGTGAAGCGCGAAGGGCGTAACCCACAGGTTACACCTGATGGCTTGGCTGATAACCCACAGAATCATGTTGACAACTTTGGGGATATGGCTTGGCAATCCCGAGAAATGATTTTGTGAGATTCCTGGGCAGAATGAGATTGCCGCCCGGTTGGTAGCCATCGGGCGTGCGTGGAGAAAGGAGGGCAATCACCCGTCGCTTCCCCCAGACACTTGTTGAAAAATAAACAAATTCGAATCTCAGCATCGAGAATCCTAAAACCATTCAGCAAGGGATTGTCCGGCACTTGAGAGGGTATCATCATGGACAATTTTGCGCCCCTCCCTTCATGTCAACTCCGTAGGGGTGTTTGTGTAAGAGGACAGGAGAAGGAAGGGTAGTTTGCAATCTCCACTAAACTTGGGATGGTTAGTGTGTCGTCCGCACCATCGTGATAGGTTTCTATTACAATATCTTGTTCTCACACAATGCGAATGTTACCTCGACTCTACTCGAGTACTTGTAGAGATACGGTACTGGTACGGCAGGAGAGTCTACAGATTGCGTCCCTTCCCTTGTTCCTGAATTTCACCTTATTTTAGCATGTGGACTAACCAATTGGTACCTATTTAGCCACCCTCCACAACACTGAACCATTCCTGATTGATTTCTTTTCTTTCAGGTCAAGCCCACAATCCAGAGCACTAGACTGTTCAAGTAATCAGACCACACCTACTATGATACTACAGCACTACTTTTAGTTGTTTCTGTCAGATCTACGATGAGCAGTACATAATTTGCAGTATACTGAGCACTGTAATTTCAGAGTTACTGAAGTTTTTTCTATCCTGATTATGATACCAGAATAGGTTAGTGATCTGAATTGCAATCCGAACCAGAAAGTCACATGTTTCAGGAATACTCTGATCAGTATCAAGAAAAACTATCCTTTTGCTGTCGCTCCCATGGCCTTGGCTATGCACCTCGACGATGATTTGAAAACAAGGCAAGGGATGGTGCCGGAAAAGTCCACTCTCTCCTCCCGCCCGTGATCTACGGATTCAGAGGTTCCCGGGAAATATCACTGTTTCCCTCCACGGCACCGGTAGTGGTTCGCTGTATCTGGTTCATACAATACTGGGACCGAGTACCCTGGATTTCACACCTACTTGAATCTCACGAACATAGCACAAGTCGATTTTGCGGACAAGGGGTAAGCTCTAGCTCTTTGAGCTTGAAAGCCTAACCTAAACACCCAAAGGCGGTACTTGTACAAAGTCGAGTACTTGCGAAGTGCCATATTATTGTATTACACCGCAGGTAAATCAACAGGAAGAAGCTTCTCAGGCCTACCGCATTCTAAGGTATGATACCGCCAATAAGACTGTGTAGTGCTACTTGTCAATTGAATCCCATTCGCAGCCTCACCTGGACTACCCACCGTTCCTCACAATCACTTTTTCCGTCAGACGGTTACGGACATACCGTTGGTCCCTTAGCCGGGTCGGAAGCTGTCCCATCCCCCACTCTATCAGCAGGGCCCACCCTTCCTGCCCCTCTGATAAGCGACACTGTATTACCGGTATACCATTTTCAGGATGGCGGGCTGCACTACAACGGGCATTTCCACTCGGGTTTTAATAATAATGCTCTGGGCTAAATTTTATTCCCCAACGACCCAATTAATTTTCCCCATCATTAACGGCCCAACCAGCAGCGCGCTTTAACATCCCGTCTCGGGGTAGCTTGGTAACTTAGCCTCCTGTCCTTCCCCACTTCCTCTCCTGCCACGGCTACGGTTGCTCCTCCTCCATCTGTCCACTGCACCGCTTCCTACCCACGCCTGCAACATCCACCACCACCCCCGAACCTTCACGGACCCCTTTTCACGGTACAAATAACGGACAACCTCCCCTCGTTCCCGATACTTGTTCATCATTTCTTCATATCATCAAGGGAATTCAGAATACAAAATGACCACCTTCTTCGCTACCGCTAAACGCTCGTTCAAGGATGTTGGTGTTGAGGGGGAGCAAATTCAGACCACGGAGTTTCTTCAAGCTTCCGAGTCGGTCGTTACATTGTTTGGTATTCCTCCCCCCGGTTCAATTAGCAATTGGGGCGGATGATGGGATGCTAACTGCTGCCACTATAGACCACCTCGGATCAACGGCCTTTGCAGCTGTACAAAAGGACATGACCGGGAACATCAAGGTATCGTAGATTCACGCGTTGATTCCCTCTCGCCCCGTCCCACCGTTGACCCATCTCTACCCCAAACATTTTCCCTCCATTGAAACGAAACAACTAATCAATTCACAACAGAAAATCCGCGACCGCCAAACCTCCCATCCAAATAAATCCGACACCCTCCAAAATCTCTGCACAAACGAGCTCGCAGAGGGCAAACATACAGCAACCGAAGGCCTTGTCTGGCTCCACCGGTTCGTCCGATCCCCCATCCCCTAGTCTCAGGTTCACACCCAAATTAACTCAGGGTTACTGTTTCTACGGCCAGCGGACTTGAATTTACCGAAAAGGCCCTCCGCAAAAACATCGACAACCCCAATGAAGAACTTGCCACCTCGTTTACTAATGCCTACGGCGAGACGCTCAGGAAGCACCACAACATGATCGTCAGGGGCGTGTTTGGGCTTGCAATGAAGGCGTGCCCGTACAGGGTGGACTTCTACAAGAAGCTTGGTGAGGACGCGACGGAGGTTAACACTCAACTGGGGGAGTGGCTGACAGCTCTGGAGTTGACCAACGGGATTTTGTCCAGATATCTTGCTGGCGTTAGCTGGAAATAGGGTCATTAGATGCAGTGGTGTATTAGATGGGCATGTGCATTGGCCTTAAAATATAAAAGTGTTTGCTTATCATACGTTGATTTTGAGGGTGGTCCTTGGTGGGCATCGAGAGTTGCCTAACGGTTTTCCGAGTCACAGATTAGGGCGTGGGCTGATTGTGTAGCCGTTTAGGGCAGATGCACCAACTTGGAAATCGCGCAGTCATTAAACAGTATTCTCCAGGCACTACCCATGTTCCAACACGAAATACAATATTTGTCCTGCGTCATCTCTAGCAAATGCTAGCAAAAGAGCTTAATGTGATGGTGCCGATGTTTGTGTTGATTGAGAGGTCGGGCTTCCAGTGCCATGTCTGGCATATCCGGCCCAGTTATGCGTGAAAAGACAATCATTCCTAGGCTCTCCTGATGTTTCCTGCTGTGACCGATTTGAAATCCCGGTAGCCTCAATCTCTGGCCTGCAGCATCCATAATGGTCCTTGTTTTGTGCACCGCTACAAGCCTTGATCATCACAAGATGCGAGCAATCATGAAAAGAGCAGTAAGTTTTAAGGCACTCCCGAATCAACCCCAACAAAAAATATATAAAAAGAAAAGAAAAGACGAAGATTAAAGATATGAGAGGCCATGTCTAGTAGGATCTTCCGAAGAGGGTGTAGTGCTATTTGCGCCATTAGTATATATATATATATCTCTTACTGAGGGAGGAAGAGGGAGGGGCAAACCTTAGCATTTTCACCACACTGTGCGCATTTTGTTGCCCCCGGAATGATGGCGTCGTCACCTTTTGGCTGGTCGAATGGGATGCAGAGGGACTTTGCACCCATCGACGGAGCTTTTGCATCTTCTGGGGCGTGGTCATCGTCTTTGCGACCTTTACTGCGTTCTTTAACTTCCTCTTCGCATTCCTCTTTATCACCTATTATTGTAATCTATTAGTATATCGGTTATTGGCGGGGTTTAAGTCTAGAAAGGCGGCTTACAATGCGGCATGAGGACGACGTTCTTAGCATTCAAGGCGGGAGTAAAGTCCTCCCATTTCTTGACGATGACGGTATGCTCGTCGTATGACCTCTTAGCTTTATCGTATAGGTCTTTCTGAATAGTGTCCAAGAGTGTCTGGACCTGTTCTGCGAGACTGCTAAGGGGGATACCGGCCTTGACACCAGTATCACGACGAGCAGAAAGGACTTGCTTCTTCTCCATGTCCTTGGGCCCAAACTCCAATCTTACCGGAACGCCCTTCAGTTCCCAGTCGTTGAATTTGTATCCCGGGGAGTAGGTGTCGCGGGTATCTGCTTTGACACGGATGCCGGCCCTAGATAGCGTTAAAGCAATGTCCTCGACACTCTCAAGAAGCCTCTTGCGCTCTTCTTCGGTAGTCCTTGCGGTGAGACCGCAGGGGACGATGACGACTTGGTATTGGGCTACTCTAGGAGGGATAACGAGACCCTTGTTGTCTCCGTGGATCATAGTCATGACGCCAATGACACGGGTGGAAAGTCCCCAGGAGTTTTGCCAGACGAAGAGTTTCTTGGCTTCTTCTGGGTCGCCCTCTTTCCAAGACGGGTCCTCGACGATGATGTTAAACATCTTGGAGAAGTTCTGGCCAAGACAGTGGGATGTTGCTCCTTGAATTCCGCGACCGGTAGTAGGGATGTATCCCTCACAGGTAGTGGTGAAGAGACCCCCAGCGAACTTCTCCTTCTCAGTCTTACGGCCTTTGATGGTTGGGACAGCCAGGAGCTCGGAGTAGACACCAGCGTACCAATCGAGGATTTGTAAGACCTCTTCTTCAGCATTTTTCTGGGAGATGTGCGCTGTGTGGCCCTCTTGCCAGAGGAACTCGCGGGTACGGAGGAAAGGCTGGGGGTGCTTGAATTCCCAACGGACGACCGAGTTCCACTGGTTTAGCTTGAGAGGGAGGTCACGGTGACTGCGTATCCATTTTGCATAGTAGGGGTACATGACAGTCTCGGAGGTTGGGCGGATGGCAATGTGCTCTTCGAGCTCATTCTGGCCCCTGGGGAATGATTAGTGATTTGATATTTATTTATAGCAGGGGGGGTGATATACGCTTTAGTAACCCAAGCAACTTCAGGGGCGAAGCCTTCGATATGATCCTTCTCACGTTCGAGGACCTTTGAAGAGACGAACATGGGAAAATAGCAGTTCTCTACACCAATTGATTTGATGTTTATGTTGAACCAGTCTTGGACTTTCTCCCAGATACCGAATGACCATGGCTGATAATCGAATTAGCTTTCTGAAGGGTGGCAGAATATAGTTCTACGAACCTTCAGAATATAGCATCCAGAGATATCGTAATATTCTAACATATCGCCTTTGGTGAGAACCTGTTGGTACCAATTAGAGAAGTCGATTTCCTTCTGAGTTGTGATCCCAATAAGTTCCGCATCTGGAATTCTAGCGTCGACGGTCTTGGTCGGTTTGGTGGGGGCCCTTTGGAGGTCTACTTTCGGCTTTTCCTCGTTGCGGCGCCTATCCCATAGGTTAGTCGGGGTCCAAGTGGCCAAGTCACGCCTATGTAAAACTTACTCGGCGGTGGCTGCGTTAAAGGTGTGGAGAGTAACTTTGACGCCAGTTTCTTCGAGATAGAGCTTAAGACCAGCACCGGAGACAAAGGAAGTAGTATTCGATCCCGAAGGATGAATAGCAACTTTGGGAGCATCAACAAGACGCTGGTCAAGGAGAACTTGGACAGCTGAGGAATTATCCTTGGTGATTGTCAGGGGGGATACATCGGCGGGCTTAACTCCAAGCGCCGCATTCAGTGCATCTTCGTTCGCCAGACGGGTGTCTTTGGTATCTAGAGTCTTCTGGACCTCGGAGGAAGGGGTTGTGGTATCTTCTAATGCTACCACTACAACTAAATTTGCGGTCTGTGTTTTGGGGGTTTCTATACCTCTGTGAGAAGCGGCCATACATGAATCCCGAGAGGATAGGTCTCATAATTCTTTGAACCCCACAAGGGACACCGGTACGTACTTGGTTTGAAAACTAAGGTTTTCGAAAGTGAGTAAGACTTTGGAAGATCCTTCAGGGTCTCCAGCTGAGAAGCCCATTCCTTCGAGTTGGCGCAAGGCCCGTGCTCGAACACCGGAGCGTCTTGAGCAGACATGTTGAGTGATATCGACCTCGTATATTGGCTTTCGTTTGTAGAGAGGTGGTATGGAAGCTTTGTGCAAGGAGTGGTATGGCGAGGAAAAAAGATGGGTTGAAGGATCGCTGGCAGTACCCCCCGCTCCGAAAACCCCAGACCAGGGGTTTTGGCGGGGTTGGGGGAGGGGAAGGGATGTCACGTGCGCTCTAACCTTAGTACAGTACCGGTACGGTCCTGTACGAGTACTGTATCTAACATCCCTGCGGTGCGGCTGAACTGCAGATTCAGTTACCCGGCTAGCGCCAGGTTCTCAGGGTCAGGGTCCCCTGGTTGGCTAGAGCCTATTACAGTTTCCTTCATCCCGACGGATGATGGAGGTTTGAGATGCGTTAAATCAACCATGATATCTCGAACGGCTACTTATATCTGCCATCGCTGCGTATTCCGTCAGTTTCGGTCCCAGTCTACTGGTAATTAAGCAATTGAACATGGGTTACTTGTTATGTGAGTGCTAATTTGTAGGGCAACGCTGAAAGTGGGTCCAAAATTTCTTGCGGAAGGGCTCCTACGTCGTGCCCAGCAACTCAGCAATGAGCACTCCGAATTAGAAAAGCAATTGGCGGATGGCTACGATAAGAAACTTGCGACTCGAGCCGGCCAGTTAGCCTCCGTCTCTCAGTCATTGAAAGAATATCAAGGTGCCATAGCGGCATGTTCCCAGTCCCCATTCATCCGCTACTATAATGCCGCAATCTAACTTTTACAGGCCTTTGGAGAGCTTAAGGAAATGCTCGCGGACCGCAACCTAGACCCTGAGCTCCGCCCGCTAGCAGTCTCAGACATGACGTCTACTGAATCTTCACTTTCCACATTGGCTACAACAATAACACAATCCCTCGTACAGCCCCACCCGTTCGCGCACCTGTCTGCTCTGGTGGAGATTAGGCCTGGTGCTGGAGGTTCGGAAGCAAGTTTGTTCGCGGGCGACCTTTTGAAATTGTATACTACGTATTGTGCCAACATTCGAAATTGGCCATTATCAATGGTTTCTCTGACTGCGAGCGCGGAGGGAGGTGACGGCGTTCAAGAAGCGATATTCGGGGTCGAAGCTCCGGGGGCATACGAGATATTCCGGGGCGAGGCGGGCGTACATCGAGTGCAGCGAGTGCCAGCCACAGAAAAACAGGGCAGAACACATACTTCTACCGCGAACGTGGTTGTCCTGCCTTCATTCCCCCAGGTGGAATTAGGAGAGGGGGAGGAGGACCCGGATAGTATCATCGACATGAAGGATGTCAGGGTCGATGTTATGCGTGCCAGGGGCGCTGGGGGCCAACACGTCAACACTACCGACTCGGCGGTGAGAATGACACATATTCCCACGGGCATTGTAGCTGCAATACAGGATTCGCGATCCCAGCATAAGAATCGAGCAAAGGCTATGATGGTGCTGAAGAGTAGGATTGCGGAGAAGAGGAGGGCGGAGAGGGAGGCGGAGGAGCTGGCGCTGAGGAGGAGCGTTGCGAAGGTTAATGCTGGGCGGTCGGACAAAATGAGGACATATAACTATATTCAGGTACGCCGGTTCATTTCTCAGTATAACGGAATAGATATTGATTGGGGGGGGGGGGGGTAGAATCGGGTCACGGATCACAGATGCGGGTTTAGTCTACATGACTTGCCAAGTTTCATGAATGGTGAAACACTAGATTCCATGATTGACCAGGTACGCAAGTGGCAGATGGAGAGGGATGTAGAGAATCTGGACACTAGGTGATAGGGTAGGCTTCACTATGTAAATAAGGCTTAGATTATATCATAGAAATCACAAAAATCTAAAAGTTCTGCCTAAAGTGCGTTAATTTATCATACATAATTCACTGTGATTACCATACCGTATCACTCGTGGGTATTCATAATCCTCAATTATCCCATATACCCAGGCATCCTGGCCACGTTGGTCTGACTTCAACGCCGGACCAGTGCTCGGAACAGCAAAAAGAATAAATCCCGCTGTGCACAGCCGGTATATACACCTCCACCAACCATACATACACACAAAACCGGGGGGTAAACCTGTATATCGGGCACCCAACGGCTGAACTACATTTATATGACATCATGCAATCTCACTAACCCTCCCCTTTGTGGGAAAGAAAGGATCCAGGTGCGAGCGTCGTCCCACCAATCCATCGCATGGGCACTCACAGACAATACTCTCGTCCAAGAACTCGGTTTCAACAAACCTCGAATCCCCTATATTCTCCAGCTTCCGCACCAACTCCTGGCAGAGCCTTTGGTCGTTGGCTAGTTCCTTTGCCGCCCGCAGGGCAGACAAATAGCTGACCCGCGAGACCTCCACCATTTTTACCCGGCGGAAGGGGGACAGCTCCTTCGAGACTGTTGACACATCTGGCGGTGGAAGCGGCGATGGGGGTGTTTCGGACGGGGATCTGGATTTATCGTGTCTCGGTGCAAGAACGCGAACAGGGGTGTCGACAGGGCACTCTTTTGAGTGCTGTGTCCAGAGTTGGCAGAATTTGCTGGGGGGTTATATTAGTTGACTGTCAGAACCAACACAGAAGGTAAGGGACGAAGAGAAGAGAGTATTACCACTGAATCCACCCACGGCTATCCCCGGCAGTGCTAAACGCGCCCAGAGTCTTACAGCTTGGACACTTACTCTTGAAATCGGTGACCTTGGGCGCGCTGTCCATGTGACGGAACAGCATGCTCATAGATATTAGCCTCCCGGAGGTAATATTCTCGAGCCACCCGGTCGAGGTGATCTCCCTCTGAGACTCCTCATCGGTAACAGAGTACTCCCTTGAGAGCACCTTCTGGTGGCCGGGTAGGCCACGAAATGACAACTCCAAGAAGTTGTGGAACATCTCCGACGTTGCACACACCACGAATGGTACCGGGAAGGTCCTCCCGAGGGGATCTTGCAGCACGATAGAGCCCTCGATGTTTGCGCCGAGCTTTTTGGGGATCTCCGGCTGCTGCACGCGGATAGCGAGTTCCATATCCGAGACTTTGGCCTCTAGGGAGAAGACCGAGCGGCTTTTATGAATATTAGCCCGACGCTCCAGAGCATGGCAGACCGTGAGCAGCTCAACGGACAGGAAGGTTCAAGGAACAGGCCGTACGGAGTGTCTTGGCGAATCCCGAATCCGCCCGGCCTTGTTCGCTGAGCCCTCCCGTTTGTCAAGTCCTCACGCTCGGGAAGGAGTATGGTATCATAGGAAGAAAAACATACATCCCCGCGACCATCAACAAAATATTAATGGCCTCAATCCTCCGCCTCAGCGAGTCCTTTAGAATAGCCACGTCCTCCTCTTTAAAGATTTTGTAACTAATCTTCCTCCAAGCGTCCTTAACCTTCCTACCAGAGCCGCCATGACACAGACTCTCGCGATACTTCTCCGTATCAGCTGTGAAGTCCAGAATCAACTTCCGGCAACACTCAACCTCATAAGTTATCGCATTGGCGGTAGAAGAATTGGATTTGTCCCCACGCCGCAAATTCTGCACCACGTCCTTAACCGCCAGGAATGCGCTATGTAGCGACTTCAACTCGTCCGATAGTCTCGAGTACTGTGCCTTTGAACCGGTGTTGGAGTCCAGAGCATCGACGAGGTTGAGGATCAAGCCGCTTATGGCGATAAAGTCGCCTACCGAGAACCCGAAGGACATCCCGGCTTCGCTTTGCTGTCTTGCTTGCTTGCTGCCTGAGCTCAAGCTAGTACCGGTATGTCTCTGAAGCCACTACTTCGAGAGGGTGAGTCGTGGGATGATTTAGGGGCTTCGCTGGTTTATATGCCATCTTCCCAACCACTGAGCGCTGTAACATTCTGGGGCCAATGCCCGGGGTGGTTGCACAGTACTCGTGCTGTACTCGAGTATTGTTGCCAGTGTGGCTGTACGAATAGAAGCTTCGCGAAAGTGGAGCGATACGAGGTAGGCTGGGTGCAGGGTCTGGATGGGGTTTCTCCCCGCTTAGACGAAGGCTTACTCGTGTAGCGGAGTTTTTTTAAGCCACCTCATTTTGTGCGGCCGCTAGCCGTTTCAGTACGGTACAAGTAGGGTAGCGGTACTTGTACTTCTGCTGACAAGTCGGTAGTTGCGCAACTGTAAAGTCTCCTAATGCGCTAGTGTTGTTGTACTGTACTCGAGTACTGGTACAGTATCAGTACGGTAACCTGGAGGAATAATGCCGGTAACTCGAGTGTGGTGCTGAAGAGCACTCATCTCAACAGTACCGGTACTGCGCCAACATCAGTCTGGAGGCTGAGCAATGCGTGCAAGGGGGATTCTTCACGTACTGTACTGTACATGTACTAGTACCGCCTTGATAACTCCATGATTTATTTTATTTTACTTTTTTTTCTGCGGGAGGGAGGCTAGCCTATCCCTGGTTAGGTTCCGGCACTTGATCAGCTGAAAAGCTGCCGGGACTGAGGTGGGGATCCCGGATCTGGTACGGAGTCCGTTGGAAGCTGGATGAAAGGCTCACTGCATAGGGCTTTCGTCGGGCAGGCGCAATGTCGCTTGGAGTATTATGGGGAAGCGTTTTAATGCCCTGAAAGTGCAAGGACGGGAATGAGGAATCTCTCTCGTGGCACGAGTGTGGATTATGAAGGGTTTACGGGTCCAATATCTCCTGATCTTGGTAGATCGGCTGGGCCATGTAAACTCATATCGAGTACGATACTGTGCTGTACGAGTACTACCGCAGTACAGATAACGAGGGTTTCGTGGAGGGTTTTCTCAGCAGCGTCTATCTAAGGGTATCCCCTAAACCGCTGAGACATTCCAGTCCAGTTTAAAATGTTGTGCACTATCTCTGTAAGGTAACAGATCAGCAAACAACTCAACCTTAGCTCATTGCTTAGCAACTACATCACCTTTCAACCTGTGTTCAATATCTTCTGCAGCCTCCTTTAATATTATTGTTTATCCAAATGCCTCTAAAACGAAGACCATTTGAAAACATTGAACCTAATAAATGCTTGCGCCCACTCAAATGAGTGAAGACTTCTATTGGACTGGTATCAGCAAAACCTCAGACATCAGCAAAAATTATTTCTGTGTCAGAGGTGCAGGCAGTGTGTCCTGATGCAAGGCAGAATGATTCTGCATCCAGTACGTCCTGTATGTCTGGTACTGGAGCGTCAAGTCTGGTTGTATCCAGTACATCCTGGCACATATGCTAGGAAGTACCATGTTCAGATTGTATCCTGAGTAAGCGAGGCTGCCTAGTTACTATCCTGAGATTCTGAGTGATAAGCACAGCTGCCAGCCACTCCCCCTTTACCACTCCCATACCCGCTCCCCCCCTACTGGCTCCCCCCCTACCAGCTCCACCCCTACCGGCTCCACCCCTACCGGCTCCCCCCCTACTGACTCCCTTCCTACTGGCCCCCCCCCTACCGGCTCTCCCCCTACTGGTTCCCCCCCTACTAGCATCCTACATACCACCTTACTCCTTGCAGGCTCTATCTACCACCTACCCACCTACCCCCTTACCGGCTTCCCCTACTAGTACCTCTCCTGTATTTAGGACTTTGTTGTTTACTTCACCTGCTTTGCCAAGATAGCGAGGTTTTGGTTAAGTGCTAGGTTTAACACGAGATTCTGCTGGGGTCCTGGGGGCGCAGTACCTCATACTCAGCAACCTGATTCTATATGATGCCAGATTTCCAGTGGTGCCTAGGATGTCTACCCAGCATCTATATTGGTGGAGTTACAGCCTGTTATAAAAGTAGTCTTTACTGTGGTAGAGTGATGACTTGGATGCCAGATTGCCTGAGTGTCCTTTAGGTGCAGCATCTGATACTCAGCAACCTGATTCTACTTGACGCCAGCTTTCTAACGGTGTCTCAGACGTCTACTCGGCACCAATATTGGTAGAGCTGCAGCCTATTCTGAAAGTGGTCTTTATACTGGCAGACCTCTGGCAGAGTGCTGACTTTGATACCAAATTCCTCAGATGTCTTTTATGTGAGGCATCAGATACCCGGTGTTCTGATTCTACTTGATTCCAGCTTTTCAACAGTATATTGGACATGTACCCGATACCAATATTGGTTGAGCTACAGCCTGTTATGAATGTGGTCTTTAATATGAGGGACTTCTGGCGGACTTCTGGCACACTTCTGGTAGAGTGCTGACTTAGATGCCAGATTCCTCGGGCACCCTTTGTGCACCAGAGCTGGTACTTGGTTAGTTTGTTTTATGTTTTGTTTTAAGTATCGGTTGATACTTAGGTTGTTTCATGTTTTGTTTTAAGTATCAGTTGATACTTAGTTTGTTTTACGTTTTGTTTTAAGTATTGGTTGATACTTAGGTTGTTTTATATTTTGTTTTAAGTATTGGTTGATACTTAGTTTGTTTTATGTTTTGTTTTAAGTATTGGTTGATACTTAGGTTGTTTTATGTTTTGTTTTAAGTATCGGTTGATACTTGGTTAGTTTTACAGATTGATTCAAGTTGAGTAAGAACATGAGTGAGAATTCATGATTGTACTCAAACACATGTACTTAAAAAGACTGCCATCTTCCACTCTGGAAACGGCAGACTTTGACAGATAGTATTCTAATATACTCAGTTGAATGGTTATCTTTATTTTTCTATTATACCACTGAAGTCTCCCTTAGCAAGCTTAAGGACTGTTGGTCTCCGGCAGATCATCAGTTCTCTCCTATTATATCTTGCAACGTGACTAGCGCCCTAGCGTAAACACGTTACATTTTTTTAACCTCAATGAGTGGTTGAAATATGACAGATCAGGGCCTGACCAACCCATGAGGATTCAGCATAATGAAAGGTACCGGCAGAAGTGGCAGACCACGAGGGTTGGCTCCTGTACCACGAACTTGAATAGTGTGATATAGATCCACTTACAACTCGTAGTGGGTGCGAGATCCCACGAGAAGGCCTGACCCAAAGAGAGGAAGTAAGACCAAGTATAGGGACTACACCTGGTGAATTCCCAGAGTCACTAGCAAAAGAATGCAAACTACTGGCACCATCACCACCGCCACCCCCATCCGACAGTCCTTCGGAGGAAGAAGAAAATATGTCTAGTCATGGTAACTCCGCCCCTTTGGACCCCCCTTTGGACCCTCCCACACAAAAGCCTAGAATGAAAATCCCACAACCCAGGACGTTCTCCCGCAAAGGAGAAGACCTGAGGCCAGAAGCTTTCAGACAATAGTTTGTCAGGGTACAGCAATACTGGTCAATGTACGAAATTGACATGAAAGATTACAGATCAGGGATCTATTTCGGAGCTTTCCGCACAGACGATGGAACGGAGGCATACCAACAGTGTATCAAAGAGTACCGAGAACCTGATAAAGTAAGGGCAACCATAGTAGCCAACTTCCTGCGTGACCAATTCCAATCATCCCAAAATGTAGATGAAATATTTGAAAAATTCAACACAATCCAGCAGACGCATGGAGGAAAAACAGACAAAATAATCGAAACAGCAACGACGCTCCTAATGTACCATAGTCAGTTACCGATAGGTACAGTCTCAGCATACTCCCTTAAAAAACGATTCTATGAAAGCATGTACGTCAAACTATGGCAGGTAACGGAACTGCAAGAAATAGCAACTGATGATATCCCTGCAATCATCAAAAGAGCAGAAAGGCATGATGCCATCCTGTGGGATATGAACACCTACAAATCTATGGAGGCAAGGAAGGAAAGAGGACAACGGTACAGCCCTACCAGGAACTTGAAAAAGATAGGGACACCAAAACCAAAGGACAACCAGCAACAGCGACAATGAAGAGAAAACAACGAATGCTTTGAATGTGGAAAAAAGTGCCATTTTGCCAAGGACTGTTATACACGGAAATCCAAAGGCAAGAACATCAAAAAAGAAGCTACCACCAACCTCCTAGAAGAAGACGAAGAAAGCTCCTATAAAGAAATTAGTATTAACTCGGTAGTTGAAATGGTTAACTGCTACAAAACCACCCCAGCAGCAACGAGAATACTCCCCTTCCAATCGCTGGAAGGAATAGTAGAAATAAATGGCTTCCCCACAAGGGTCCTGTTCAATACAGGAACGATAGGGTATGACATCTTAAGCAATACCTTCGTGGCCACACACGGCATAAAAACACAACCCACAAAATATCTGGTAACCCTTAACATGGCCATGAAGGGATCTCGGTCAACTAGCAATAGCCAGGCTACCACCACTGTTCAAATAGGGAAAGCAAGGTTCCTAAACAATCCTATGCTAATCGGAAATATTGCAAAGTATGATGCGCTTCTCAGAATACCATTTATGACTTGTCACAAGGCAACTATCAGCTGCGGAGAAATGACGGTCACCTTCCCAAGTCAGAAAGCAAGAGTCTCATGCGGGCCTGCGAGCGGGGAACACAGGTCCGCAGTATCGGAAGCTGGTCAAATGATTATAGAGAAATTCAGCAATGTCTTTTCAGACAAAATACTAGATGGCTTGCCACCACTTCGGAAAATCAACTATCGGATACAAATAGAACCTGGATCACAAATCAAAGAGGAACCTAGGTACTTTGTGCTGGAAGTATACAAAACACTACTAGTATTACACAAATGGATCCAGACAAAGTTAGAGTAAGGGGTTATCTACCGTGATGCGGTAACAGGAGTAGCCCCTATGTTTGTACAACCTAAAAAGGACGGGAAAGGCATCAGACCATTAGTCGACCTTAAGCGATGAAACGATTTAGTAATCAAGGACACCACCTCGATATCCTGAAAACAAGACAATATAAATGCGGTCGGAAGGAAGGCGTACTGAGGCAAGATTGATCTCCACGACGCATACTTCCAAACAAGAGTAGACCCCAAGGATGAAAGAAATAACTTATCCAATTCACCCTTCATGACCATGATAAGCAGAGTAATACTGCAAGGGGACAAGAACGCACCTGTCACCTTCATGTGCATAATAGAAGACTTATTGGGGGAATACCTACATGAATTCGTATGGGTATACATTGATGACATCCTGGTGTTTTCAGATACAGTGGAAGAATACATGGACCATTTACGATTAGTTTACAAAAAACTACGCAAGGCAAAATACTACATGAGTAAAAAGAAATCAGACCTCTTTGAAAAAGAATTAGATATATCAGGACATATAATTAACGATGAGGGAATCCATGCAGCCCCTGAAAAAATACAGGCCTTAGAGGAATAGACAATACCAACAAATAAAAAGGAACTACAACGATTCTTAGGATTACTAAACTATATGGCACAATTCCTACTACACCACGTCACAATTACAGGCCCACTCACCAACCTAACGGGTGGAGCTGAGTGGGTATGGACGCCAACCCACAACCAAGTATTTAGAAACATCAAACGTCTCCTCAAGGAACACACGGTCATGCAACCTCTGAAAGAGTCGGAAGAACCTATCTGGCTAATAACCGATGACTCGGACATAGGAGTAGGGGTATGGGTAGGACTGAAACCCACTTGCGATACGGCTAGACTGGCAATGCTCCATAGCCAAAAATTTACTAATCCACAGTTAAATTATGGAACAACTGACAAGGAGGCACTAGCTATAGTGGATGTGCTACACAGTTTCAGCCACATATTGCTGGGAAGAAAGTTCACAATAGTTACGGATCACTGCCCACTAATATTCCAGAAGACTATAAAGCAACCTAGGAGGAAACAAATTAGGTGAATAACAGAGCTCAGCAAATACGACACAAAAATAATTTACCAAGAGGGAAGCAAAAACTATTTAGCTGACGTGCTATCCCAGGTTTATGAAGGTACTACCTCAGATGAACATTCTTTCTATGCCCAAGACACTACCTACCAAGAGGACAACCTATCCGACACCACAGATTTTGAGCAAGAAATTACAACCTATCAAACTGCAATGTCAAATTACCAGCCACTGTCAATCAAGGACGCTCCAAATTCACCCCCCCTAGACTCTAAGAACCTAAAGGTTGGGCTACAGACTGCACCATCTGTGATGGTAACGATTGGGGAGATTGGGCTACCCATATTGGTATGCCCCCAGAAGACCAAGAACATGCAAGCCACCACTTTACTGCATGCGACATTGATGAATGTACCTACCATACAAGCGACAAACTAGGATCTGGGTATTTTCCCAAACTAAGGTCGTATTGGTCTGGAACATCCTATGATACCCCTGATGAAGAAACCTTATTGGAAATGCGACAACTCACATCAGAAGTAGATTCACCCCAAATGAACCAACAAGCCACCATTTACCACGCCTGACCCTCAACCTGAATTGACCCTTCCCGATTGGAAATACTACTCGAAGGACCACTGAGTAGCCCACCACCATTCCTGCAAACAAGCAGCGCTAAGGAAGAACCATACTTATCCAGAGTAAGTAAGGAATCAGAAACATACACTCACAAAGTAATTGAATCAGTTATGCCACCAGCAATGGACGTGTACAGAAGGAACCTATACGAGACATTCACGGAAGACATTACCCCCAGACGAATAACGAATAGGAATACAGATATCGAGGAGGAACAGGCTACGTTCCATATATGCAAAAAGATAGAGAACAACCTATGACAGTAAATGATCAAAGATTACTGAAGTGACCCTCTATACGATAAACTATTAAGCGGCGGATCATCAGATCTGAACCTCTAAGAAGTAGATGACAGCTTGATCTACTCTCCAACCTGATATGGTTCATGGTGCCTGTACATCCCTAATGGATATGTAGGAAATAAGGAAACCTTACAAGAATCCATCATAAGAAACATCCACACCAATGGGTACCATAGCATGAAAATGAACCTCCACTATGCAACCAGCTACTATTTCTGGCCACAAATGGGTGATGACTTCTGCCGGTATGTGGCACAGTACATCACGTGCCAAATCAATAAACCTACAACCCAACTCCCTAAGGGTTCTGCAAGAACGCTACCAATACTAGCAGAAGTATTCAAGTCACTTGCTATAGATTTTGCAGGACCATTCAACAAATTGGAAGGATACGACATAATCATCGTGGTCATAGATAGATTAAGCGCATGGACCTGGTTTATACCTACTAAAGCAACAAATACAGAAGAACAAACAATCGTGGAGTTAACCGAAAATGTGTGCACCCCACATGGGTACCCTTGTTCCATAGTAACTGACGCGGACCCGTGATTCACTTCCAAATTTTGGCAACAATGGTGTAAATCTTTCGGTATTAAATACCTCTATGCCCAACCAGGACACTATGAGACCAATGGCCAAGTGGAACAACGAATCAGAGAACTCAAGACAGCAATACGAGACATTACTAATAAGAGACAAAATAACTGGAAACCAGCACTAGCAGAAGCAGTAGCATACAGAAATGGATTATATATGGAAACCTATGGCTCCTCCCCTTATGCAGTAGTGTATGGGTAGGAATACCTAATAATAAAAAACCTCTAGTTTGGGAAATCATCAGTACTGGCCACTGATGAATTCCTTAACAGGTACCAGGAAATAAGAAACCTGGTATACCAGAACCTCCAGCTAGCACGATTCCGATCAACTTGGAAAGCCGCAAAAAGATGCAGAGTACACAAATGCATCCCGATCAGACAACAAATCCTAGTTTATGGAAGCCAATTTACAACTCAATGAGGTAGGAGCAAAAACTGCAACCTATGTGTAGAGGACCCTTTACAGTAATCGGATTCGATGAATACACTGAAAATTACATGATAAAGATGGATGCGAAAATGTACTGCTGACCAGAAGGTACCTTCCATGCAACATCAATTAAGAAATACATGCCAAATGATTATGAAAGATTTCCTGGACGAGTCCATACAAAGCCAGTGCCAATACTAATAAATGAGCACCCAGGATGGGAAGTTGAAGAAATCCTGGACCACCAACAGCAGTACAACAGGAACGAGTTCTTGATAAAATAGAAGAAATACCTGGCAAGCGAGAACAGATGGGAACCTGTTGAAGGACTCACGAATGCGACAGAACTGATTCATGAATAGTGGTCTAATAACAAGGAAGGAGACCTACTAACAATCTATGACGTAGCAATGTGGTGGGCACCAACAATACCTGAGGTAAACCAATGGAAACTAACCCCATGGACGCCAAAAGGCTTTTGGGCGCCCTATAGCGACAATGAGTTCTCCTCAGGAGACAAGACTGGACAAGACAAAGAATCTCACACATCCTCGGAAATATACTAGGAAGTGAGACCCAGACATGCACATACACCCCTACACAAAACCCACGTACCCTCAGGAAATATAAGCAAGACTCACACACACACATACACCCCTTCACGAAACCCACTCATCCTCAGAAAATATAAGCGAGACCCACACACACACATACATGCCTACATAAAACCGACACACTATCGATAGTAAAAGATACAGAAGCACATAAAAAGGTGCACTTCGCACTCAGATATTGTTGGACCAAAACACACACCCCCACTGCACTCCGGAAATAAGAGGTATTTATACCCTTCGTACACTAGCTACCACACCCTACTACGCACTGGCATATCTACCTTAACAAGAACCACCTCACCTATCACACTACGGATAATTGTGATTTGACAAAGCTTAGCGAGAAGGACTCCTACCTTTTGTAACGGACAGAGTCTGAGGGTCGGGTAGCCCAAGGCACACCACGATCAGGATAGGCAGGAATCTGGAGACGAGGCCTAGGTGCGGGGGTACAACCGAAGCGAGTTGTACGAGGTTCGGGGTTCAGGGGTTCAGGGTCAGGGTTCAGAGGTTCAAGAGGACGCCAGAAAGTAGAGAGTGTAATTCCTAGGTACAGGTGTCCGAAGGAGATTACCAGATTGCGTGAAGAACATAAAGTATAAGGGGGCACACCCCCTTATATAGATAGGAAATCCTCCATGATCACTAATACAAAAGAAAGTCC
>LN891006.1:426615-437066 GCA_900010015.1 Tuber aestivum | reverse complement strand
AGGGTCAAGAGGACGCCAGAAAGTAGAGAGTGTAATTCCTAGGTACAGGTGTCCGAAGGAGATTACCAGATTGCGTGAAGAACATAAAGTATAAGGGGGCACACCCCCTTATATAGATAGGAAATCCTCCATGATCACTAATACAAAAGAAAGTCCTTGGCGTCGCGAGCAGCCGCGATCTTTCCATCATGTTCCGTCAGGTTCCGTCGCGTGGCAACCTATCCTAATCATAACACAAAGGAAATCCTACTGCGCAACCCAAGAAGCCACAACCAATATATGCAACGAAAAACCCAATGTCCCTCTCCTATACCGGGCTAGGTGGCCGTGACACCTTTGGTGCCTGAACTTTAGACACCTCGGCGACATTGTGGGACTACAGAGACGGAAACTGATCTACATATTCTGTTGCCACGGATACAACCAGATGGATTGCAAAATCACGAACGAATGGTGGAAATCGATCAGGAGGGCATACCACCTATGATGTGCCCTGGCATATTTCACCTCCTATGTGTGTTGGAGCTGTGCCAGGCTGGGCCCAAAAGAAGGATGTATTGGAGGACCAGTATGTTTTTACAACTGTCAATGCCAGTTGGCCTTTGAGGATGATGACAAGCTAAGCGAGGCTCGGAATATCTTTTTGTCTTTGTTTGAGTAAATATTTTGATTTTTGGAAATCGTTACAAACCGTGAGTAAGCAAGGCAGATTGTACATAGCTTGGAAGTGCGAGGTATAGGTATGTTGGGATTTCACATAACGCACACTAGTGCACCATAGATTATTATGTTTACCTGTTTGTAACTCACAGTCGTGAGTCACACAATGTTATGATTTTTGCACATGACTCAATTTATGAGTCATGGGTTTCACTCAGGTGAGGTGAGTTGTGCACCTGACTTGGTTGTTATGTTTCGATTGGTTTTAGGTATGTTGCGCAGCAACTTATGAGAGTCAGCTGATGCATTTTACATGACTCATGGTTAGGAGTCACAAGGTTCACATGATGAGAAGTATGAGTGACGCCAGGTGAAGAGCTACTATATAAAGGTTCACTAGGGCTCTGAGTATTAGCTCTTCACACGTTCTTCTTGTTTTTTTCCTACCTTTAAGTTATTACAATAAAACCTACCTTTATGCTCTTTAAGATTTATGTTAAGAAACCCAAGAATTGTCTTTCCTCACAATTGAGAAAACTATTTCTCATCCCACATCGAACTATTAAGTCCTAGACGAGGACTTAAGAAGATTAGAGGAATAGGCGCGATAAGATAGAGGTCAAAAGGACTTGACTATTAGTATCGCGTAGGCATCAGCCTAAGAACTATTATGTCACTACGAATTAAGAATTGTTACCTGTCGCATCGCAGCACCCGGTAGGATTCTTAACATTACGACGTGTCTACAATACGACACTTAACGATTCCACCACAGATCCTTTTAACCGAGATTAAGAAGGAGACATAGACCTACAAGACAACAGTTTAGGTCTAGGGGAATTAGAAGAAGTACTCAGTGAAGCAAGCAGACACTCAGCAAGATCAGCCAGTCCAGTCACACCTGAACAAGCCACTCCTCCAAACGAAGAAGAACCACTTGAAACACTGAAACATGAAAGAATGTTAGGACTAGCACCAACCCCCGGCCCAGCTCCGGCAGGGCCAGCACCTCCTCAGATGATTCTACGAAATGAAGTGGAACAGATGATACGAGAGACTATAACAGAAACAGGGCAACAACCCAAAGTCAAGACCCTACCATGATATGATGGGGAAAGAAGGAAGTTACAAGGATTCATGGTACAACTCTAGACCTACTTTGACGTCGTAGGATGGATGCAAGGAAATGACTAGGACAAAATACGATATACACTCACCCTACTCAAAGCAACAGCCCTAAAATGGATAACCCCTATCGTAGTCAGCAATAATGCACCATGGAAGAACAGGGCCAGCTTCTAGGTAGTATTTGAAGCCGAATTTATGGATATTGAATTAAGCCAATCGGCATGAAACCAATTGGAAAAAGTTCACCAAGGAACAAAGAATGTCACCAATTACTGGTATGAGTTCCGACTACTTTAGTACGATATAGAGTATGACGAAGCCTCTGCTATGACATGGTTCATGAAAGGTTTGAGAAGAACCTATCAAGAGGATGGAGGAACAAATAACAACGACAATAATCATATCATGATCAAAACCACCATTTATAACTACAAACAACAAGTAATAATGATACACACAATACTCGATTCAGGAGCAACGGAAGATTTCATCGATGACGAAGTATGTAAAAAATATCAATTAAGGACCAAGAAAACAAGATACGCAAACCAGATTTACTTTGCAGATGGAAAACCCAGCTCAATGGGACCTATTACCCATACCATGCAAGTACCTATGGAAATCGGAGACCATAGGGAAGTGGCTACCTTCCAAGTGGTGAATCTATAACACCATGAAATTATCCTAGGGATGCCATGGTTAAGGGAACATAATCCCACACTAAATTGGGAAAAGGGAAAAGTTACCTTCGACAGTGAACTATGTATGACATGGTGTCTCAATAGTTCGCCAGTGGCATATGCAACTCCTGAAGAAGAAGTGATCAAAAAGAATTTAGAAGCGAAGTTCAACCAAATACGACCAAGAAAGGATCAAAAGATTAACATTCAAAGACTAAGCCAAGAGGCAAAGATATCTACAAGAGGGTCTGAGAAGGCAGCAGGGCACGACCTGTATACCAAGGAGGAAGTTAAGATACCAGCCAATGGGCAGGTAATTGTCCCAACTGGAATAGCCATACAATTACCTCAAGGCACCTATGGACGCATAGCACCACACAGTGGTCTCGCAGTCAAGTACAGACTAACTACTAATGCCAGAGTGATAGATGCCGACTATACAGGTGAATTGAAGGTTGTCATGGTCAACCAGAGTGACAAAGATTATAATATGAAAAAAGGTGAGAAAGTCGCACAACTGATAATCGAGAAGATCAACAAACAAGAACTCCAAGAAGTAGAAAGCCTGGCCTAAACCAAGAGGGGCGCCAAAGGGTTCGGCAGTAAGGGCCAAGAAAGTACGACCAAGGAAGCTCAACTAAAAAGGATCGAGATCAACTGAATATTGGCATGCACTTTCGGAAAGTTCTACCGCAAGGGAGAAACTGCAGGAATCCTCAAATGGGATTACCAAGATGCAGGAACCAGTCTAGCCAAGATTAACATTAGCACAGAGCTCGTAATAAGAAGTTGACCACAAGCAAAAGACGAACAAATGGATAAGCTGGTGCTACAAGAATACCATCACCATCTGGACTTATTCCAAGAAATAGAATCCACCAAGCTACCCCCTCACCAACCTGATGTGGACTTGGAAGTCAACTTCGAAGAATGCAGCAAAGGGTTGCCGCAGAAAAGAATATACCCATTGGGAGAAACAGAGCTCGAAGAATTGAGGAAATATATTCAACAAAATCTGGAAAGAGGATGGATCCAACTATCCTACGCTAACGGAGGGTCACCTATTTTATTTATCAAGAAGAAGGACAGGAAGTTAAGACTATACATCGATTATCGAGCACTCAACGAAATAACCAAAAAGGATCAGTACCCTCTATCTCTAATAGGAGAAGTATTGGATCGACTAGCGTCAGCCAAATACTTCACTAAACTAGACATTCGGGATGCCTACCACAATATCAGAATCAAGAAAGGAGACAAATGGAAAACCACATTCGCTACAAAATATGGAACATACCAATACCTGGTTATACCTTTCGGGCTAACCAATGCAGCAGCCTCTTTTCAAAGATGGATCAATAGAGTACTCCACAAGTACCTGGACATATGCGGCATTGTTTATCTCAACGATGTACTCATATATTCCAAAGATATGAGACAACACCAAAAGGACGTCAGCAACATAATGGCTGATATCAAGAAATCAGGGATGCAGTACAAACTCAGCAAATGCAAATTCCATAAAGAAGAAACTGAATACCTAGAATTCATCATCAATGGACAAGGAGTTCGAATGGATTCAGTCAAAACAAAAGCAATATGGGAGTGGGAATACCCAAAGAACAAAACTAACATCCAATGTTTTATGGGATTCTGCTATTTCTATAGGAGGTTTATAGAGGGCTTTAGCTGAACAGATAAGCCCCTATATAACCTGATCAAGAAGGATGTCAAATGGGATTGGGGAGCCAAGGAAAAAGAGGCTTTCAACGAACTTCGAACCAAGATCACCCAAGGAACAATACTTTAACCGGAGCTGGTACTCGGTTACTTAGTTTGTTTTATGTTGTGTTTTATGTTTTGTTTTAAGTATCGGTTGATACTTAGTTTGTTTTATGTTTTGTTTTAAGTATCGGTTGATACTTAGTTTGTTTTATGTTTTGTTTTAAGTATCGGTTGATACTTGGTTAGTTTTATGGATTGATTGAGTAAGAACATGAGTGAGAATTCATGATCGTACTCAAACATATGTACTTAAAAGACCGCCTTTTTCCACTAAGGGAAAGGGCAGACTTTGACAGATAGTATTCTAATATACTCGGTTGAACGGTTATCTTTATTTTCCTATTACACCATCGAAGCCTCCCTTAGCGAGCTTAGGAACCGTTGATCTCTGGTAGATTGTCGGCTTGCTCCTATTGTACCAGCGACGTGACTAGCGCCCCGGCGTGAACACGTTACAAATACCAGTACATTTCGATCTGAAGAAGGAAACAATGATTGAACTGGACACGTTGAAATATGTACGCTCGGGCATACTGTCGCAGAGTATAACGACTCTACATTCTAGAACTATGGCAACCTAAGTCTACACCCATACATGGGACCAGGGGGTAATATGGTGGACTGGGCGGGAATGCAGGTGCATGTCCCTGGGATATCCGATGGTCTGGATATCCTAAAGAACAGAAGGTACTTAAGGAATAGGTGTACCTAAGTAGTGGAAGTAAAGTAACTATGTCTGCTCCGGCCTAAGGTTAGGACGGAAGGCTGGGTGAGTTTACCCTACCTAGGAGAGTCACGTTACCCTACCATAGAGACCAGTTTCGTGTCACTATGGACATGCTTACCCTACCTTTGGGACACTATTACCCTACCCTCCATCGGAAATGTGCTCGGAGAAATTCCCGGAAATATTAGGATTGTTTGTTCCGCAATGACGATCCATAGGCACTTGGTTGCACTTTGATCAGAAGACTAGGGGAGGAGCTATAGTGCTCTGAACAAGCGGTAACTTGGTAGAATGATTCCTAACAAGTACCTGCGGCCCCAGGGTTCGTCCCGGGCATCATGGGCCAAAACGGGTGGAGTTGCCATCTTACTAGTTAAATGGAGTTCATGAAGACATGTCCATAACACTTTATATGTCGCTGCCGTTCGTCCGACGGGAAGCTGTTCGCAGGATATATAAGGGGTTTAGGGTGAGAAGGTCAAGTACCTTCTCCAAATAGAACAGAGTAAAATGGACCAAAACTGACGGAGTTAGCGTGAGCTATCCGGAAGGGTCCCCAGAGTAGTCCCGGGTAGTACCGGAGATATCAGGGAAGGTTTTACGCCAATCAAACCTACTCGTGTCCCTTTGCTGTAGGCTCTTTGTGGGTTGTTGGAGGACTCTAATAGCATGATACTTATCACAGTGAGTAGTGTGTCGGGGGTAAGGGACCATGGGTAGCGCCCATGGGTCTCGCCGCCGCTGCAGCTCTCCGTGGGAGCACTATAGACTCTCTAAGTTTGCACTCAAGAAAGATGGAACTAAGCCGGGAGACAGCTGATGTCTATGGGTGCTTGCATAGGTCATAGCACATGGGAAGAGAGTCATTTAGTTAGCTTTCATAGGGGTCTCGACAGTTAGCCACTGATGAGGCACGAATGTGCAGAGGTTTTCACTCCGGTAGGTAAATTGGTAAACACCTCGCAGGAACCAATGTGCATACAGGAGAATTCTACTAGAGTGTGCTGACACCTTAGGCCCTTCGGGGATGCGGTAATGGTGCTAGGGCAACCCTTATGCAGAAGGGTATACTCATGATAGTCGGGGTAACCTGATGGGGGAGTTTTTGGTATAAGTCTGACTACTTAAAGATTATACGAGAACTCTCCTACCCCGACGGAATCAATATCCTCTTGAGTGACTTTAATTGAGATAAGCCTGAGCTTAACTATATTAAGTTTTACCGTTTACTTTTATTCTTTACACTTTTGCAAGAGCTGTGTTCGAGAGATTGGAAGTTTGGTGAGGTTGCATTCTTAGGAACCATCTACCTGAGGGAGCCCCCATTACACAGAGATACGAAGATGGAAAATGGCAACCAGTAGCCTTCAGATCCAAAACAATGGCTCCTGTGGAATGCAACTATGATGTCCACGATAAAGAACTATTAGCAATGGTTCAAGCGCTGAACGAATGGAGAAGATATGCCCAAAACAACCAAGCTCCCATCAAGATACACATGGACTACAAAAACCTAGTACCCTTTATGACTATGAAGAAACTTAATGGACAACAAAGACGATGGATGGAAAAGCTCAGCACTTACAACTTCAAAATTGAATATTGACCAGGAAAAGAAGGGGGAAAACCTGATGCCTTAACCAGACGATCAATGAACCTACCAAAAGACCCAGAAGATGAAAGAATTAAACAGAAACAACAAATACTACTATCAAAGGAAAAATACTTCCAACCAGAGGAAGAAGGCAGCGGATATTAATCACTGAACAAGATAAATACCCGAATGACATTGGAAGAAGATATCAGGAAAGAAAGTTCATAGGATAAGGACATCAAGGAGATAAGAGAAAAACTAGCACAAGGAATGAAGGAAACCAAAGGGGTAGCCTTAGGATTATGCCAATGGAGAGAGGATTACTTATAGTATGACGGAAAAATCTGGATACTGGGTAAAGAAGAACTGTGCACCGAAATCATATGACACCATCATGACCCACCATACGCAGGCCATGGAGGAACGGCCAAAACTACTGAGTTCATTAACTGATGATATTACTGGCCGAAGATAAGGGAAGACATCAAACAATATGTCAGAAACTGCGACACGTATCCAAGGACCAAAGTAGTTTGACACGCACCTTCAGGTTACTTAAATCCAACGAAGCACCCGAAAAACCCTAGAAATCGATCTCATTGGATTTCATTACAGACTTACCAAGGTCGAAGGATCAAAACGCCATACTTGTAGTAGTAGATCGTCTGACCAAAATGAATCACTTCATAACCTGCAGAACGGATATGATGGCATGGCAGTTTGCGATGGTATTTCTAAAAGAAATTTACTGATTGCACAGATTACCAAAAGACATCATCAGTGACAGAGGATCAATATTCACATCTGATTTGTGGAAAGAAATCACAGAAAAATTGGGAATAGAATGACAAGTAAGTACTACATTTCACCCCCAAACGGATGGACAGACCGAGCAGATAAATAGTATATTGGAACAATACCTTCGAGCATACGTCAATTACTAACAAGACGATGGGTGTGAATGGTTACCGACAGCAGAATTTGCATACAACAACGGAAAACAAGAAATAATTAAGATGATACCCTTCTACGCGAACTATGGCCTCCATCCAGAACATAAGACCATCGGTCATATGCTCAAAGAAAAGATAACGGACAAGAAAGATATGAGTTAACTTCATGACACATTACGAACGGAAATGGTTATGGCACAACTACGACAAAAAGAATAATACGATCGTCACAGAAAGTCTGATCCAAACCTCAAATCAGGAGATATGGTTTGGTTACTACCACACAATATCAGGACCATGCAACCAACAAAAAAATTACATTACCAGAAAATCGGACTATTCAAGATATTGGCAAAGATAGGAAGCCGCGCTTATAAGCTCGACCTTCCGCCCTCGATGAAAATACATAACACCTTCTACATCAGCCTCCTTGAACCCTATCAAGACAATCCTCTACCTTCACAAGCAAAACCACCACCACCACCAATTGAAATAGACGGGGAATCAGAATACGAACTTGAAGAAATGGTCAACTCTCGCTTACAATATGGTTGCTTGCAATACCAAGCCAAGTTGACTGGATATTCACCCAAACACAATAAAACCTGGTGCCTAGCAGACAACTTTGATAATGTACAAAATACAATCCAACAATTCCGTCAATGATACCTAAATAAACCAACAACACAGCGTTGAGGACATACCCGAATTAGGACCTGTGACGCCTACGCTATACAGAACAGATTTCAACCATTAGAACTACCAACAATTGCCGATACCCTCAGCCCTACAAAACACTTGGGAACGCAAAGCGTTTAGCCACATCATGCTAACAAGCCTGAGGTATCGAGCCCCAACACCAGTCAAGGAAGAACCCACAGACGAAGACTGGGTAACTCTGGTGAATTTACCCCTGTCGAGAACACCGATACCCAAAAGGGGACACATGAGCCTGGCATGGACAGGATACTACAACAATGAGTGCCAAGTGTACAAAAGCGACAAGGAAGGCAAAGGATATTGGCCTTGGAAAGCAAACTGATGGCCACCCAAGACTTCGCTCTTGGGGTCACCTGCGAGATCCCCGACCCCAGAGCCAGTGGCTCCAGTACAGTATATCAAGTCGACTCCGAGGATGGAGTCGGGGAGGAGGGGGACCCAAAAATCCAAATGGTCCAAGGTAAAGAAAGCCAAGAAAGTATCTTGGTAGGAAGAGATAGAAGAAGCTACATCGAGGTTGCCTCAGGCAGAGGATCAGGAGGCGGTGATAGCGGAGTTGGAAACAGATCTTCGGTTAATACAAGTGTTACTGGATGTAACGGGGGCTCCCTCAGGTAGATGGTTCCTAAGGATGCGACCGCACCAAATTTCAAATCTCTCGAACAAAGCTCATGCAAAAGTGTAAAGAATAAAAGTAAACAGTAAAACTTAATATCGTTAAGCTCAGGCTTATCTCAATTAAAGTCTCTCAAGAGGATGTTGATTGTGTCAGGGTAGGAGAGTTCTCATATAATCTTTAAGTAGTCAGACTCATACCAAAAACTCCCCCATCAGGTTACCCCGACCATCATGAGTATGCCCTTCTCTGTAAGGGTTGCCCCGGCACCATTACCGTGTCCCCGAAAGGGCTAAGGTATCAGCGCACTCTAGCAGAATTCTCCTATATGCACATCAGTTCCTGCGAGGTGTTTACCAATGCACCTGCCAGAGTGAAAACCTCTGCGCATCGGTGTCTCGTCAGTGGCTAACTGTCGAGACCCCTAGGAAAGCCAACTAAATGACTCTCTTCCCATGTTCTATGACCTATGCAAGCTCCCACAGACATCAGCTGTCTCCCGGCTAAGCTCTATCTTTCTTGAATACGAACTTAGACGGTCTACGGCGCTCCCCTGTCCAGCTGTGTCAGTGGTGGGACCCGTGGGCGCTACCCATGGTCCCTTACCCCCGGCACACCACTCAGTGTGATAAGTATCATGCTATTAGAGTCTTCAAACAACCCACAAAGAGCCTACAGCAAAGGGGCACGGGTAGGCTTGATTGGCGTAAAACCTTCCCAGATGTCTCCGGTACTACCTGGGACTACTCTGGGGACCCTTCTGGATCACTGACGCTAACTCCATCAGTTTTGGTCCGTTTTACTCCGTTCTTTTTGGAGAAGGTACCTGACCTTCTCACCTTCACCCCCTTATATATCCTGCGAACAGCCTCTGGTCGGACGGACGGCAGCGACGTATACAGTGTTATGGACATGTCGTCATAAACTCCATTTAACTAGCAAGACGGCAACCCCACCCATTTTGGCCCATGACGGCCGGGGCAAACCCTGGGGCCGCAGGTACCTGTTAGGATTAATTCTACTAAGTTACAGCTTGTTTGGAGCACTATAGCTCCTCCTGTAGTCTTCCGATCAAAATGCAAACAAGTGTCCATCGATCGTCATTGTGTAACAAACAATCCTAACATTTCCCGAAATTCTTCCGAGACCATTTCAGACAGAAGGTAGGGTAATAGTGTCCCAAAGGTAGGGTAAGTATGTCCATGGTAACACAAAACCGGTCCCCATGGTAGGGCAACATGACTTCCTTAGACAGGGTAAACTCACCCGGCCTTCTGTCCTATCCTTAGGCTAGAGCAGACATTGTCACATTACTACCACTACTTAGGTACACCATTTCCTTAAGTACCTTCTGTTCTTAGAGATATCTTGACCATCAGATATTCCTCGGATATGCGTCTGCATACCTGTAATGGGGGCTCCCTTAGGTAGATGGCTCCTAAGGATGCGACCGCACCAAACTTCGAATCTCTCAAACACAGCTCTTGCAAAAGTATGAAGAATAAAAGTAAAACGGTAAAACTTAATATCGTTAAGCTCAGGCTTATCTCAATTAAAGTCTCTCGAGAGGATGTTGATTGAGTCGGGG
>LN891006.1:405673-416184 GCA_900010015.1 Tuber aestivum | reverse complement strand
TTTGCCCTAACTCTACCAGGATAAATACCACTTTCATAACAGGCTGTAGCTCTCCCAATATTGGCGCCGGTGAGACGTTCAAGGTACCGTTGGAAGGCTGGCGTCGAGTAGAACCAGGTCACCGAGTATCAGGCACTCCGTCCAAAGGATGCCCTGGCAATCTGGTATCAAAATCAGCACTTCGCCAGAACTCCACTAGGGTAAACACCACTTTCGTAACAGGCTGTAGCTCTCCCAATATTGGCGCCGACGAGACGTTCAAGGTACCGTTAGAAAGCTGGTGTCGCCTAGAATCGGGCCACTGTGTATGAGATGCTGGGCCACCAGGCCCACCAAGAAATCCTGCACCAAACTCAGTAGTTAACCATAACCTCGCTAACTTGGCAAAGCAGGTAAAATAAACAACAAAGTCGGGAATGAAGGGCTGGGAGTAGGGCCAGCGAGTAAGGGGGCCTAGGCAGGTGGTAGGGAGAGCCAGTAATAGGGTTGGTAGTAGGTAGGATGCTGGAAGTGGGGAGCTGGTAAGAAAAGAGCCGGTAGGGAGGAGGCGGTAGGAGGGGAGTAAAGGGGGAGCGGCTGGCAGCTGTGTTTATCACTCAGAATCTCAGGATGGTAACTAGTTGGCATCTCTTAGGATGTAATCTGGATGTAGCACTTCCTAGTATAAGCACTAGGATGCAACCTGACTTGGCACCGCACTACTAGACGCACAGGACGCAACCAGCCCAGGCACCCAAGTCCCTGATACAACCAGAGCTGGTGCCCAAGTCCCAGATGCCACCTGACTTGGCATCCAACTACCAGATGCACAGGACGCAACCAGACCCGGCTTCTGAGTACCAGACGCACAGGACGTACCGGACGCAGAATTCTCCCCACTTGCGTCTTGACGCACTGCCCGCGTGTCTGACACAGGAATAACTTTTGCTGATGCAGTAGATAAACTAAAGATATTATTGAATTAACAATTAAAATAGGTTTGTATAAAGAGTCTACCTTGGCTCTATACTGGTCCAAAAGAAGAAGGAATAGATGAAGAAAGATATCCAAGAAACTACTTCAGGTATACTGATGCTTTTCAGTCAAATACCAGCATCAAGTACCCCAAAACTGCATGTTACTAAACTGGTTCAAGTAGCTGAAGCACTACTTTTATATATCTGATCTATGAGTCCAATTAGATTCAAAGCACTGGTACAAAAAGCTTGAACCTCTTGTATCAATCCTGCAGCACTGGTTTCAGCAATACTATCTTCCAGGTACTAAGGTTGTGATGGATCAGATAGTAGTAAGGTTTTGTAGATGGAGTTATCTTACATTAAAGATTCAAAATAAGTCAGTAAAGGAAGGATATAAGATATTTGCCTTATATGATTATAGCTACACATATGCCTTTCTTTGGTACTCAACTACTGAGGACATTGCACAGCTTTATTCTTGCAACCTTGATCTCACCTCAACCTCATAAGGAGTTTTTGCAACTGGCCAAACTGCTTCCTCCTAATTGTTAATGGAATCTCATTTTAGATAATAATTTTACAAATGTTCCATCATTTGAAAAGCTATTGGTGCTGAGAATTGAAGCAGTAGGTACAACTTATGTTAATAGTGCTAGTTTTCCAACCTCTCTACTAGTAAAAATTGACAAAGAGGAGGTGAAGAAGGTTCTTTCTTGGGAGCATATCAGTGGTGAGATTGTTGGTTCTGGAAATGTCTGCTGCCTTATTTGGTAGGATAATAGTTCAGTACTCTTCATAGCCAGCTATTATAATATTACTAGAACTATAGACTAGCTTTAATGTAGACCTAAGAAAATGAGTACAAATACAGCCATGGTTCATGGCATTTTTGGTACAGAGTCATGAAAAAGACTATCCATTCCAGAATTTATCAACAATTACAACTACTATATGGGTGGTGTTAACATTGTGGATCAGCTCAAATCATACTACAGTACACAGCAGAGGTGTTGTCGAAATTGGTATCCTTTATTCTATTAGCTTCTTAATATATCACTGATCAATGCATACCAAATGGAGCAAGCTGCCTATATACAGAAGACGGCTCACAGTCCACACTTCTATTTTAAGGCCAAGATAGCAGACAAACTGATTGAGTATGGTCTCCATCCAAATCATACCAAGTCTGCTTTGAATGACTTAGATAAGACTGTGTTATTACCTATTATTGATGAACTTCAACCTCCTTTGAGCTCCTTCACCCAACTGAATATTGTCCTCTATATTTCTTGCCCTCATCCTGAGTCACAATCTAGAAATCCCTTCCACAAATCCTCTAGGTATACTACTATTCCTGATTTGAAAATACATGGTTAATTACTCATTTATCTACTATTGAGATTACCACTGACCAGTCGTTGATTTCACTGATCCCAAAAATTCCTTATATTCTACAACCTCCCTTCACAAACCATTCATCTACAAATATCTCTTATCCTCTTTCTGTTGTTGAATTTTTTAATTCGTTTCATATGTATATTCTCATTGATAATATCATATATTCCTCTACTTAGTATTATTTCCAAACTATAAATATTACTACAGCTGAAGTATCTATTATGTATATTTCATTAATATTTCATGATATGATTATGGGATTATGGCATGTTTTCTTATCTGGTATTCACGTTTATTTCTTACATTTTATACATTATCATGTACTATCATCAGTTATTTGATTTACAATTATGTTTTAATTATCTGCTTATACCATTCCAGATATACACATATTTTATGGAATTTCTATGGCAGTTCTTCAGGGTCAGACATCTTTGCACTTATGTTTTTCCTACTTATGTTACAGTCAAATATGTCAACACTTATGTTTTCTTTTACATTTCCTCTTAGTTATATAAAAGATTCATACCTGTATAAATAGGGGTTACCACACATCTCACTTAAGAGAATCAAGAACAAGAACATCTGCCAATCTACCTTCATACAAAATTCCTCCTCACTTAGCATACCTGTAGTATACTCTTTCTACTGTATCATATTTCTGTATAAAGTTATTAAAATAGTATCGTACCTTACATATTTGAGTACCTGTTAGTATTCCTCCACTATTATCTCACATCTCTAAGTAATGACTAACTCAATCTCTTTGTATTTTTTATCATTGGAAGTGATTTCAGGGCTGTTTTGCAGTTATGAAGGTTAAATCTGTTAGCTATAGGTGTCAGAAATGCAATCTTGCCTTATGTCATGAATGTTTTTCCTTATTTCACTTCTTTTCTATTTGATTTAATTAAAACTGCAATGTACTTGGGGGGTACAATTAGTCAACTACACCCATATATGGTAACGAGAGTTTGTATGCAGAGAAATGTGTTTTGGGCAGTTTTTTTGTATAGGGGAAAAAAGTTGGGTGATATCCAGAATAGTCAATAATCTCAGACATTTTGTAGCCTATCGCTGCACTTATTTTTGTACAAGTACTTAAGTACTCAAGTACCCTAGTACTACAATCAGTACAGAAGAAATTTAATATCATATGATATTAATTACTTTTGTATAGAGATAGTGTACAACATTTTAAACTAGACTGGAATATCTCAGCAGTTTGGGGATACTGTATGATATTATAACTACAATAAGTCTACATACTATTATTTGGAAAAATACAAACATGTACTTGGGTCCTATTTAGTTTATATAAATAAGAGTTGTCTGGAAACATGTTTACAAATATTCTATGATAATGGACAAGTCATTTGTTAGCTAGAATGTTATCTTACTATTATCTAGTTTAAGATTTATATACTTGTAGTAAAATATAGTGAAAAGTCTACTGATAAGACTGATTGCTCTATCTAGGATAAGAGCAGGATAGTTTGTTTTCAGAATCTAGGAAGTTTATACTCCTAAGATACTAAATTACTAGCATATTAGATACATAGTTACTAAGGAATTAGGTGTAGTCTGTAACTACTCAATGTAGAATATAAATATAAAAGTGTCTTCCTAGCTTCCATACTATCCTCTGTCTCCACTACACCTCCAGTAATTGAAAAATCAACACCATGGTTACTATTGTGTTTTTCATTGTCTAGCACTACCACCCCCCCCTCCCGCCTATCTCCCTCCATCTAGTCTCGACTACAGGAGATAGGCTCGCATCCCCTCTGCCTAGAGGCCTT
This sequence comes from Tuber aestivum, assembly GCA_900010015.1. Taxonomy (NCBI): domain Eukaryota; kingdom Fungi; phylum Ascomycota; class Pezizomycetes; order Pezizales; family Tuberaceae; genus Tuber; species Tuber aestivum. Next base: position 412,025 of record LN891006.1, on the reverse strand, counting down.
TATTTATTTATTGGCTCTCTTGGTTCTCTTCTTAGTTGGGGTCCTTCGTCTTCATGATATTTCTCCTCTTCCTACCCCACCTCGCTTAGGTATTAGTATGGTCAGTAACCCCTTTACCACTAGCAGCAGATGGCCGAGACTGCAGTTTGTAGTAGGAGAGAACAGCTTTCAGGCTTCAGTCAATCTCTCATTCTCTTGTTCCTCTAAGAGGCTGCCTAGTCAAATACAAATACGATTACCGATAGCTACTGTGCACGGCCTTGGGTCTCCTCCTCCTCTCTACCTCCTATGGTCAGATTGGCTAGCACCCTACTACTACTACATCCTCTCAGGTGTTTGTCCCAGAGGACATGCGGTTGCTGGCACACCTGCCACATGCCTTCTCTCCTCGCTTCTTGGTCACTGTCTTCGGGATAGTTTCCCTTATACCCTTAGCATCTGAGGGTTCAGCCTCCTCCCCTTGGCTCTCATGTTAGCCTTGAGGTCCAGTCTATTTAGTTTTTGAGTTGTGATCTTTGGCTCTTAGGAGTTTGGTTTGGATTATACCTTTAGGTATTTTATTCTTGTAGTTGGTGTGAGTTCTTGGTTCACTATCAGGTTGCTACGTTTTATTTGTCACTTGGCAGTGGGGGTTATTGGGTAGAGCAGTCTACAGAAGAAATTTCAGGTGGGAGTAGTTCTTTCTACCCCAGAGGGTTCTTTTAACTATGTTGTTTGGTCTGGGTCAGGGGAGGGCAGTTGTTTAAGCATTATAGTTAGTAGAACTATAGTTTGTAGTAGGAGAGAGTAGCCAACAGGGTATATATTACATATATAAATACACAAACCTCTCAGGTACACAGATAAGGTTGACTCCCGCTTGGTCTGGACGGCCAAAAGGCTTGCCACTGAAAGGGCCCCTGACCGCTTCCCCTCCTTTCCAGGCCTTTCCTCCCCTGAACAAATCAATTCAGCTCTCCTGAGTCACTTCTTCCCCCACAAGACTCCTGCTCCTACCCTATCTATCCTCAGACCCTTCCGCGACTCACCCCCTCTCTCCCCTGAGGAGGTGCAAAGGGCCCTGTCTAAGTCATCAAACGCGTCAGCCCCAGGCCCGGACCAGATCCCCTACGGGGTCTGGAAGAAGTTCCATGCAGCTAATCCCTCCCTCCTCGTTAACCTCCTCTCACCATTGCTAGCTTTCGGCTTCCACCCTCCCTCCCTCAAAAAGGCCAATCGAGTTGTCCTCTCTAAGCCAGGAAAACCAGACTATTCCTCCCCCTCCTCCTTTCGCATCATCGTCCTCCTCCAGACAGTTTCAAAAATCCTGGAGAGGATTGTTGCCTCTTGCCTGTCCCTAGTTGCCCGCTCACGCGGTCTAATCAACCCAAATGAATGCGGCTCGCTCCCCGGTCTCAGCACCTACGCCGCCTGCACCACCCTCACCCATGAGATCCGGTGCCTCCAGAGGCCTGGGCTCAAAGCCTCGTCACTCTTCCTTGACATTAAAGGGGGGTTTGACAACATCAATTCAACACTACTTACTACATTCATAAAGTCCAGGGGGGTGCCTGCATACATCTGCGCCTGGATCCAGTCTTTCCTTTCTAACAGACATTGTCGTCTTCTCTTTCAGGGGTCTCCTAATGTGTTCTCTCCAGTGCAGGTGGGCGCGCCACAAGGGTCTCCTATTTCTCCTCTTCTTTTTGTCATCTATGTGTCTCCTCTTCATCTGAATATCCCCAAGGGGATTATGTTTTCCTATGTTGATGATTTTACTGTTACAGTGGCTTCTTCCTCTTACAAGTGCAATGAGCAGCGCCTGCAGCACTACTTTCTGGCATTGAAGAGAAGGGCTGGTGCCATAGGCATGTCCTTCTCGGTACCCAAGACCGAACTGTCCCACTGGAGGACCTCAAGGGACCATGGGGCTCGTTGCTACACCCCAGTTACCCTGGATGGTACCCTCTTCCACCCTGACAGGCTAGTTCGCTGGCTCGGCTACTGGTTTAAGCCTAGCCTGGAGACCTCTCCTCACTTCGCACAATGTTTGGCGCCTGCCCAAGGGGCTTTTGCTATCGTAAGACAACTCTCTCCCCCTGGCAAAGGCCTGCCTCTTTATCTCAATCGGAGGCTCGCTGTGGGGCTCATCCTCCCCATCCTCTCCTACGGGACCGATCTTCTGGTACCCAACACTTCTGCACTCCACAAGATGGAGGTCTTCTGGAACCGGGTCCTCCGATGGGTGACCAACTGCTTCCACTCTACCCCTACCTCAATCCTCCCCTGCGAGGCCAGCATCCCCCCTCTGGTAGTCCTTCTCCCTTATAAGCGCCGAATGGCAGCCTTGAGGATGGCCTGCTCCCCACCCGAGATAAGCCTGGCCGCGGCCAGGCTGCCCTCATCCTTTTCCTCCGCATCGGCAACAAGGGTCCCACACTCGAACCGGGCTCTGTCTACTGGTCTGAAGGGGAACGCCTACCCCCTGCTCTGGAAGACCCCCAGACCCTCTCCCGCCGTAAGGTCCCATCTGCCTATTGATGGTATAGCTCACTCCATCGCTTGAATTGCCGCCAAGAGGACTCTTCCGGGCCTGAACAGGCACCTGGTCCCCAGGACGAACAACAATCTCTCCTCCTCGCAGAAGTACTCCCTCCTGAAAGCTGCTACTCAGTCCCTCCTTTTTCAGGACTGGGCGCTACAGGCCCCCCCCCCTCTATACTATCCCTATCCTCCGTCGGAGGCCCCGCACCCCTTCATGGGACTGGACCGCTTTCTGGCTGGCAGAATCCATCAAATGAGAGCTGGAAAGAGCTATCTAGCAGCCCACACCCCCTGGAACGAGCCAGACAAACCCACAACTTACTCTGCCTGCGGCCTTGAGCCAGAGACTATGCAACACGCTGTCCTCTCCTGTCCCTCTAAGGCCTCCTCGAGACTGCTCCATATCCCGGGAGTTGATTCTTTGGCCTGCGAGGCTCCCCTATGGGCTGATAAGGACCCCTTATGGGGCCTGGCGCGATACATCTCCGATACCAGAACCAACTTTCCCCCCGCTATGGGCGGGGGCAGGGCGTTGCCCGGCACCAACCTTGTTTCAGATTGAAGGCATGGTTCTTTCTGTTCAAATGTGTACGGTACGGCACTATCTTAATAACTTTGTACGAAAATACGACACAGTAGAAGGAGTATACTGCGGGCGCGCTAAGCGAGGAGGAGGTTTTTGTATGAAGGTAGATTGGTAGTAGTTCTTGTCCTTAATTCTCTTAAGCGAGATGGGTGGTAACCCCTATTTATACAGGTGCGCATCCTTCACGTAACTAAGAGGAAATATAAGGGAAAACATAAGTGTCGACGTGTTTGACCATAACATAAGTAGGAAAAACATAAGTGCGAACGTGTTTGACCCTAAAGAACTGCCAAGGAAATCCCATAAAACATGCGTAAATCTAAGATGGTGTGAACGGATAATTAAAACATAATTGTAAATCAAATGACCGATGACCGTGCATGATGATGCATAAAATGTAAGAAATAAACCCGAATACCAGATAAGAAAAGCACGCCATAATCCCCTAATCGTATCATGAAATATTAATGAAATATATGTAATACATACTCCGCTGTAGTAATGTCCGTGAACTAGAAATAATACTAAGTAGAGGAATATACGATATTCTGAAGGAGAATATACATATGAAACGAATTAGAAAATTCAACACTTTCTGTTATCTTTCCTGACTTTAGTTGACTTTTTATGCGTTATGTTTTCTCTATGCGGGAGGAGGCTTGTCTTTCCTTTTGTGATTAGTCGCCCTGGCAGGCGCAGTGGGTTGCATTACTCACAGGCGGGGATTGCTGGCAGAGAGATATTTCGTTACTGTTTGTTGTTTTTGACATTAAGGTTTTGTTTTTGCCATAGCTAGCGCTCCATGCAGGTTCTTGTACCTTAACAAAGAATATATGAGTTAAACAAAAAAAAAATAAAATCTCAGGTACACAGATCACGCTCCGCACCCTCTACTTTCCTCTCGCTTAAAAACATTACCGCATTCGGCCAGGTAAAACTTCAGGGTTTTGTGTGGCAACCATCTCTACACACCTAATTCCTTCTCTCACTTAGGTTTCAGTCTCTAAGTGCACAGCCCCCTCACTACCCTGCACAGCCCCGTTCATCATGGCTGGGCCTGGTCCGGGACCTTCAAGGTCTGGCTCTCGAGCCTCCAACCGCTCTGCACCCTACGAGTCACGGACTCCAACTCCCTCCCTTCCTGCTTATCTCTCTCTGGTAAGGGAAGAGCTAGCCCCCACTCTCCGTCACATAGGATGGACAGCCCCTGCGATTCCCCCCCCAACCGACTCCCAGTTTCAAGAACTGTCTGCTGGCGAAGCCATCCTCCTACCACTGCTCTGCACTGCCCTCTTTGGGATAGGCAGCATTATCCAAAGGCTGGAGGCCCTCGAGCAGTCCGCCACAGCTGACCCCAAGGATCCTCCCCCTCTCCCTGCATTAGAAGCTTCCGTCCGCGACCTCTCTTTGAGGGTCACGGCATCAGCTGCCGGCCCCTCAGCCACCCCACCGGCCCCGCCCCCTCCTCCCCCTCCAAAGCAGATACGGCGCCCCCCGCCGCCCCCTCCTCCTGCTCCCCCGGGAGCCAAGTACCGCTCTCCTCCCGGCTATATCCTAGACATCCCAGTTGAGGACATCGACTCCCCCGTGCAAGTTGATGGTGTCTGGTATAGTAACCCACGCACCTTCGCGGCCAGACATCCCCGCTCCTTTGCAGCCTTCCAGTTCGCGCAGGGTGAATTCCCAGAAGAATCTACTTTCTGCCCAGGCCCTGCCCCCTCCTTCCTCACACTAGTCCCGCCCTCCTCCTCCTACGCCAGCGCTGCAGCCCCCTCCAGGGGCCAGGTACAACAGACCAACGCCAAGGGCAAGAAGAAAGCAACCACTGCAGCCCAAGTCGCGGCGTCGGGTGGTGCCCACTCCCGGGTCCGGGAGGCTGCCCCCCTTCCTGCTGCCGAATCTCACTTCTTCGCACCGCGAACTGCTCCGGTCCCTCACCCCGACGCAAGATGCTTGGCGGCAACCGCCCCTGACATTATTGCCTCCGTTCTTGGGAAGGCAAACTGCCCCTTCCCTGTTTCTTTTTCAGCTACTGTCAATGCACGTGGTGTTATCACCCTCGTAGCTACCGATCCCCTCATGCCTGCAACCAGCTACTCCCCCTACTATAAGGCACTTGCCAACAAAATCAACCAGTCCTTCACCATTGGAAACAATCCCTACCGCCACTTCCGTCCTGCACCTAACGAGGTCCCGCTGGTCATCCACGGCCTTCCAGTTGCCTTCCTCCCACAGGACCAAACTGACCTCTTCCCCGCACTCGCTGAGTCCATTAAGAACGCCAAGGATGTCGACATCTTTGGCACCCGCTATCTCCAACCCGACCCCCTCCTTCGCAAGGCCACTACCTCAGTGGTCATTATCGTCGCCCCCTCCGATGTGGCCCATATTGGGTCCAAGATCCTCCTCTACTCCGAGCTCCGTAACGTCCAGAATGTGGTCTCCAAGAACAAATTCATGCAATGCAGGCACCGCTGAAAGTTTGGCTATCCGGCCCCAGCTTGCTCTGCCACTATTCCTGTCTGCCCGATCTGTGCATCGAACCATATGAGAGCCAACCACCATTGTCCCAACCCCACATGTTCCAAGCTGGGCTTCCTCAAACCCGTTCTCGGCTGCTGTCCAGCCTCCCCTCTCAAGTGCGCTAACTGCTCTGGTGATCACCCAGCCACTGACAGATCCTACCCCTCCCATCCTTCCCAGCCGACGCAACAGTCCGCAGGGTCTGAGGCAGAAGATGAAGGGGAGGATGACACCATGGACCAAGACGATGCCCCGCCGGGCAATGCCCGCACACCCACTCCCCCCCTCCCTGGAAACGACTCCTTGGCCACCCCCCGACCTGTTGTGGCCCCAATTCCCCGTGCTCCGGCACCCGCCTCACAGTCTGCTGCCTTCTTCGCCTCCCTAGGGGAATCCAGTAGCCTGTCTCCATTCCCTTCATCTTCCTTTCATTAGTGATAGCACAACCCATGGATTCAAATTTGGTGGACCGATTGCCGCCATCCCCTTCTTTCCTGCCTTTTCTTTCCATTGTTCAACATAACTGCTCAGGGAGCTGGAATGTTTTTCTTTCACTGTTTAACAGCCTCGCTGGGCTGCCATCTCCCCCCCTGGTAGTGGCCCTCCAGGACCCCCTAGTCTGGAGGGGGAAACTACCGTCCTTCTCCATGTATAAGTGCTTCTCCCCCCCTGTCGCCTCAGGCCGAAAGCCTAAGGTAGCCTTCTTTGTCTATCAGGAGC
>LN891006.1:368369-384186 GCA_900010015.1 Tuber aestivum | reverse complement strand
AGAGACAGAAGATTACAGGGCCTAGTGTACACTCGCTTGACTTTAGAGTTACCTACCCCCTAACACTATATTGATAACCTCTGGTTACCAAGGCTCTCTGAATGATCCCTTTAAGACCACAAATTCAATTAGTGGACTTTGAAGAACATTCAGATACCATCTTCGAACCACGATCCACGCCTATCTACGTCTCCTTCGAAACACTTTGGGAAACTGAATTAGCAGACATCCCGTTATTCGAAAAAGATGAACCCTCCTGGTTTACCTACTCTGAAGAGTGGTCGGAACCTGATTTTTTCCGCTACTACTTCAACGACCCTGACTGGGAACCTTACGAGGAACCCACCTGCGATACAACGTACCACGGTACAACTTCCGTCCTCTGCGACGACGAAGGAGAATACGAGGGATCCTTGGCTCCTTGGGCGTTGGAAATTGAGCTTTTGCACCAACGCGAACTAAACGAGGAACAATATGACGGACATACCTCAAATTACGAAGAGCGGTGAGCCGAAAGACACCGAAATGGAGGAAACCACAGACTCTCCAAGATCCATGGGTGGCTGGGACCAACGAACAGTTGGAGGACTTTTCCCTCGATCAGGACAACCTAGTCTACCACGAGACCCTATCGGTTTGGGCTCATTTTTAGGAGGAGGACGACCTCCACCACCAAGTCCATTTACCGAAGAGCAAAGATTCAAAAACTTTGCAACGTTAGTAGGAAGGGTGACGGCTCAGTTAGACCGAAGCATCACCCAGACCCAGAATGATCAGCAAGTCGCTTATGCGGCACTGACGGAAGCGGGAAAGCGCCTTGCCGACGAACTAGTCGGAGTGAAGGCAAGGATGGACAAAGGCGAGAGGTTTATGGGAGATGAACTAGCTCGGATGGAACGAACAGCCCAAGGGCTGCAGGGAGATGTGGCGGCGGAGCTGGAAAGCTACCACTTAAGGGTAGCCGAGGAAATGACCAGGTCAAATTTGGCCCAACAGGAGCAGTCTAGGAAAACTGTGAGGTTGGAAAGGGAAGGTGCGGAACGCAGTGTAGATGCTATGGAATGAGACAATACCTTGGCTCGGATGATTGAGGAGCTTCAAGAACAACGAAGGGCGGACCGGAAGGCCTTCGATTTGTTCCAAAAGAAAGCCACCAAGGACCATAAGGACCTAACGGCGGCCCTCAATGAGAAGTTGACTGAGTATGTCAACAATACCAACGAGCACTGAAAGGGGATTAAAGACACGGTTAGACGACAGGAAAAGGAATTTGCCACTTTGTCGCGGCAAATGAAGGATTTCCAAACCGATGTCAGAACCGAAATAGCGGATATGACGGGAATGATGAGCGAACTAATTGCCGACGGCGTCACCTTGGCATTAGAAAGACGATTCGGAAAGGTCCCAACAGGCCACAACCCCCAACCGGGCAATATGGGGTTTTCACCTCTACCACCTCCAAGCCCCTAGGAAGGAGCTTCCTATGCCGGAACAGTCCATGAGACTGAAGCAGACCACCAAAGCGCTTACGCCCCACCACCCCCACCGGTACCCCCAAAAAGGGATCCAAACAGTGGACCTCCCGGCGGAGGCGGTGGACCTCCAGGCGGAGGCGGTGGACCTCCAGGCGGAGGCGGTGGACCTCCTGGACCGGGCCAGGCACCAGGAAACGTGCACTTTGAGGTTGATGAATTGGCAGCTCTGATGACACGAGCAGTGGCTGGGGCTAGTAGGAAACCAGCCGAACTGCCATCCTACTTCGAAAATCTTAGTTACCAGAAGGTAGAAAACTGGTTAACCGAATGCGAAGATTATTTTCGGAGGAACCCTCACCATTGGGACAAGGACCACGACAAGATCGTGTGTGCCCTGGGCAGGACGAAAGGGAGGGATGTAATACCCTTCAAGGAATCGTACCGAAATGCCATGGATGGATTAGCGGGCCAGGAGAGACGGGAGGAATTCCAACTGTGGGAAAACTTCCGAACTGAGATAACTAAGCGGTACGCTCCTTACAACGAGGCTCGAAAGGCACTAAATCAAATGACAAAAGTGCCTTACCAAAACAACATCGAGGCATATATTACTCAACTCGAGTTGTTGAACATCCAGGGGCAAATGAAGGGCCAGAGTTGGAGACAACTTGTGGAAAGTAAACTTCCACTGTCCATCCTACTCAGAATGTCCTATGAGGAGGTCGACTCGGATGATGCGTGGATGGAACAGCTACGAGCTGTGGGCATGAAGGATGAGGAATTCAAAGAGCAACAACGCTTGAAGGGCGGTAGCTCCGAGACGACAATTCCGAAGAGGAAGTTTGGGGACAAGGACCGAAGTAGCCAACCTAAAGGAAAGGCTAAGACTTGGTCCCCACCGAAGCAAGACCAGAAAGGAAAGTGGAAACCTGCGAAAACAGGCTCGTCACCTACAAAGCGAGTACATACCGATTGGAAATCGGCCCACGAGGGAATTCCACAGGGAACGATCAACTCACGGCGCCAGAATGATGGCTGCACGCGCTGTGGACTCACTAATGATAAGTGGAGTGAGTGTCGAAAGGCCGCCGCGGTAAATTTGACTACTGGGCGCAGGATCGCAGTCCCGAGAACCCGACGAGTTGAAGTCCGCCCAAAACCTGCGGGTGGCAAGGTGGGCCAAACTCGAGCAAACCCAGCATCTCGGATTTGGGAAACGACTTCGGATTAAGCAAGGGTATAGAAACGAAGTCCATGGCAACGGTGGAGCATCTGTACAAGGGAAGCGCACCCTATATAGGATGGTCAGCAAGACGAAGAAATACGCGCTCTTGTCTGGCAGTACACCTCTCCCCGACCTAGCGTGGTGCTCTTTGGAACGCATTATGCAAGAATGACGCAAAGGCGCACTCCCGAGAAAGTGCCGAAGGATGCAAAGTGCTTCAAGAGTGTTAACAACTAGATTATGCTCTTGATTACAGCGGGATGCACACCCTTCGGAGGCCTCCGCTAGGCGTTGCATGTGAAAACGGGCTAAGAAGATCGAGGGTACAACCAGATAGTGCACACCTATCGAACCAGCTAGACAGGAGTCCAAGCTGGCTGGACGCAGCCTGATACGAGTTGAAACTGGCGATAGAGCGCTCAGCAAGGCGGTACACTCGATAGAAAGAGTCCCAGAAAGACGTACCAGTTTAAAACGGTTCTGAGCGAGGGAAGACAACCCGATGTCCAAAGACTCCACACGCATTAGTCACAAACGGGGTGTCTCGCAAAGAAAGGCTGGTGCAAGTATGAAAAGGGGCACCCATGGCGACGGCAATGGGGTAGTCCATCATCAGGATGAGGGAAACTGGGGACAGCATGCTCGCCCCAGAAGGGTCCCCCCATGATGGGAACCGAAAGCAAACCCTAAGGCCGGGTTAAAAGGTCGATCCTGGACTCAGTTTGGGTTTCTGAGTTCGGTATGATTAAATATCATCATTGAGGGTAATTAAGCGAAACGTCCCAAGGTTGTCTGAGGAGGCTTTAGTAGCCGAAACCATGCTGGCGTGGTAACAATCACCACCCCCGCAACCATGAGCAAACGACAGACAACCAACCAAGGCCCCCAAACGGGGCCCAAGCGAACCAAAACCTATGTACCAGAACCGGAACGATACAAATGCCCCGAAGGCACCGCATACCTTCGTTCCAACAAAGATCGAGTACCGATTCGCGTGTTATTAGATTCGGGCTCCAATATCTTTGTTATTAGCAAAACTCTAGTACAACGATTAGGCATACCCACCGAAAGACGGAAGAAGCCTCTCCAGATCGAGGGATTTGATGGCAAACCCTCTAAGGAAAATGGATGGCTTTATACCCATCCTATACGGTTGGAAATAGGAACCAACCAACACTCGTCACTCGTGTCCTGCGACGTGGTTAACACAGTCGCTCAGGATATGATTGTACCTTTCGGTTGGTGGCATGACCAACATCCGATTACCAATATTGGTAACTCAAAGTTCTGGACGTTTACGGATAAAAAATGCGCGGATCATACCGGACCCGCACAAGACCCTATTGAAGTAGAATGGGACGAGTCCCTACTACTTGACGAAAAGGCTATATTTGTTGGACGGATGCATGCCAAAGGCATGATAGCGCCATTCGAGTACCCCGACGAACCCTGGGAAGTAGCTTGGAAAAGATTGCCCAAGTACTACCGGGATTATAAAGACGTGTTTTCCACACAAGCCTCTGATCGATTACCAGATCATAGCGAGTTCGACCACAAGATTGAGCTGGTCGAAGGAGCTAAGCCACCATGGGGACCGATATATCCTATGTCGGAAAAAGAACTCAAAGTTCTACGCGAATACCTGGATGAGATGACCCAGCAAGGAAAAATAATTCCTAGCAAATCTCCGTATAGAGCGCCAGTTCTTTTCGCTCCAAAACCTGGTGGTGGCCTACGACTATGTGTGGATTACCGCAAGCTAAACGAGCTTACGATTGCGAATAAATGTCCGTTACCTCTAATGTCAGAGCTACGGGACAGAGTGGAAGGATGCGACATAATGTCACGAATCGATTTAGCTAAAGGCTATAACTTAGTACGCATAGCAAAAGGACATGGGGACAAAACCGCTTTTGGAACAAAGTACGGTTTAAAACAATACGAGGTCATGCCTTTTGGACTGATAAACGCACCGGCGACTTTCCAGAGCATGATGAATGTGGTGTTGAAGGAATTTTTAGATCAGGGAGTTGTATGTTACATTGACGACATACTGATCTATTCAAAAAACAAAGAGGACCACATCGAACTCGTACGGAAAGTCCTAAGGCAACTACGTCGGTATAAGTTAGCCATCTCGCTAAAAAAATCGGTCTTCCATGTAAAAGAGTTGGAATTCTTAGGTTACATTATCTCAACGACAGGAGTGTCGATGAGTGAGCGAAAGGTGGACGCCATAAAGAAATGGGTGCCACCAAAGTCCATAAGGGACATACAAATTTTCATGGGTTTCGCAAACTTTTACCGACGATTCATAAAGAATTTCTCGGCTATTTGCAAACCCATCACGGAATTATTGAAGGTAAACCCGAGTGGGTTCCTGTGGACCGACGAAGCAAACGAATCCTTCGAACTTCTAAAAAAGAAGTTCGTGACTGCACCTATTTTATGCCATTTCAAACCTGAACGGGATACGGTTGTGGAAACTGACGCTAGCGATTTTGCTTTGGGCTGCGTACTCTCCCAATTCATGGAGAAACAACTACACCCAATTGCGTACCACTCCCGAAAGTTAAATCCCGCTGAACGCAATTACGATATCCATGACAAGGAACTTCTTGCCATTGTCGAAGCGTTCAAAGAATGGCGACATTATTTGATGGGAACGGATCGTCCAATTACCGTGTATACAGACCACCAGAACCTGCAGTACTTCCTCACCACGAAAGCCTGGAGCGCCCGAAAAATTCGCTGGGCACAGAAGTTAACCGATTTTAACTTCAAAATTGTGTATAGACCAGGAACAAGCAGCGGCAAACCAGATGCGCTGAGTAGGCGGCCGGAGTACCGCCCTGAGGGAGGAGCTGAACGAACTGAGCAGTCGATTCTGAAACCAGCGCACTTCGCCGTCATCCGAATTTCTATTGTTTTAGGATCGGAAGACAACGAGAGAGTAACAGTCAACCCTACGCAAAACCTATTCCAAGCAATGCGACTCTGCCCAGAGGCCAAGTTACCGACCAAAGGAACCAGAGAAGCAGCCGGTTACGATTTGTATGCATTAAAAGATACTATCGTACCTGGAAAAGGACAAGCCTTACTCAAAACCGGAATAGCAATAGCAGTACCAAAAGGAACTTACGGTCGCATCGTACCAAAAAGTGGTTTAGCTACCAAATACGGAATTGACACCCGCGCCGGGGTTATCGATGCGGATTACCGAGGAGAAGTCAAGGCACTGCTGTACAATACGCATAGGGAAGACTACAAAGCACAGGCTGGCACGAAGATTGCCCAGTTAATCTTAGAAAAGATTCATACAGGTGAACTCCAAGAAGAAATGGAGTTAGACGACACAGAGAGAGGAGAGCAAGGATTCGGGAGCACGGGAACTGGATTAACCGAAACCCCACCTCGTATCAACTTCCTAAACGAGGACTCGAACCTCAACCAATACTTCGACCTAACCGACGAAGAAACTCACGACCAACTGCATAAAGAATCAGTGGTCATGGCAACTAGGGTAGTGCTAAACGCAAACCCCAAGAAGTTCCATGAAGAGTTCACATCATCGGTAAAAAAGGCAGGTGAAGAGGACGAGGACTGGGAATCCAGAAGGAAGGAATTGGAAAGACTAAGAAACGATAACGCACAATGGCCTAAGCACTGGTCAACTAAAGATGGGCTCATTTATTTCAAAAATAGGCTGTACGTACCAGCCTCGGAGGAACTACGAACCTTGATCGCGAAAAGTTGTCATGACTCTAAAGTAGCGGGACATTTCGGACAAGAAAAGACTTTGGAAATCATTACGCGAGATTTTCACTGGAAAGGATTAAGCGACTGGATCAACGACTATGTTCGCTCATGCGACGAATGCCAACATAGTAAAGCCCCAAGACATGCGAAGTACGGTTTCTTACAACCGTTACAAATACCTTTCGCAGCCTGGAGCTCGATTTCCACAGACTTCATTACACAACTTCCTCCATCAAACGACAACACCCAGATTATGGTTGTAGTCGACCGATTCACTAAAATGGCCCACTTTATACCACTACCAACCAGCGCTAGTGCTAAGGACGTGGCAACCGCATTCCTACGAGAAGTTTGGAAGCTTCATGGGTTGCCCACTGAAATCGTCTCAGACATGGACGCCAAGTTTGCAGGAGAATTCTGGGAATCACTGTGCAAATCACTAGACATCAAACGAAGAATGTCAACTGCCTACCATCCCCAAACTGACGGACAAACCGAAAGAACCAACCAAGTGCTGGAAGGTTACCTCCGAAGTTTCGTCAACTATGACCAGGATGATTGGTATTCTCTATTACCATTAGCCGAGCATGCATACAACAACTCGGTAACCCAAGCGCACGGTTTGACCCCATTCTACGCAAACTACGGTTATCATCCACAAACGGAGTGGATGAAAGAAAGAGAAGTACGGAATCCAGGAGCAACGACCTATGCTCACTGGATGAAGGAAATACACCAACAAGCCCGGGACACCCTACAACTCACTCGCGAAGCAATGAGCAAGTACTACGATCCCAAAGTTAAGCAACAACCGGATTACGAGGTTGGAGATCGAGTAATGCTCAATGCGAAGAATATTCGAACCAAGCGACCGTCCAAGAAGTTGAGCCCAAAACTTTACGGACCCTTTCGAATACTCGAGAAACGAGGTGACCGCGCTTTCAAGTTGGAAATCTCAGACGAACGATGGAAAATACACCCCGTATTTCATGTGTCACTCCTCGAACCCTACCGAACATCGGTTCGACCAGATAGGGAACAGAGACCGCAGGACGCAGAAGAGATCGATGGCGATCTGGAATGGGAGGTCGAGAAAATCGTTAAAAGCGAAATTCTCACCTACACAAAAAGAGTCTCTGGACGCAATAAACGTATCCGAGAACTCAAATACTTTGTTAAATGGAAAGGGTGTTCGGAGGATGAAAACACCTGGGAGCCACCGGAGCATCTTGAACATGCTACCGACTTGGTAGAAGAGTTCCATAGAGACAACCCGGAAATGCCACGGCTGAGGTAGGATTATCAGGAAAGGTTTTCCTAGGCGTGGACAAGTAAACGCGCAAAGGTTTTTCACCCTACCTGGATAGAGTCCTAAACGGAATTTTCCTTACGACTATAGAAATGTACCATATATAGATTACCCTAGAAACATAGAAAGACTCGAGGACGAGTCTCGAAGAGGAGGGAGCTAATGTTACACATAATAGCGTAATCGGTGCGGCACGTGACTAAATGCATAAGGTCACGTGTTCGACTACGGGCCCCGCCGTAGTTATCGTGACGATATCATATGATCGCACGGAACGATAAGGCATCTATGCAGCCCGCTCCACGGAGATACGAGGCATGCGACCGAGGGGTTTTCACTGGATAACATAGAAGGAGCTCCGCTCTACAAGATAAGACTTAGTTGGTTCAGATTGGTCGGTTAGTTATGGAGCTACAACCTCTGCTAAAAGTCTACATGCAATTACGAGAAGTAATATGCATGCCCCTACAGCTCGCGTAAGCTAGAGTCATCCGGAAGACCTAGTTACGATTGGTTAATAACAACTCACTGGTCGAGTTAGTTATCTTCGTCATGCACTCTAAGCTATGCACATAGAAGAGTCATTGATAAGTCCTTTGACGGAGCTGATCACTCCACTAAGGAAGAGAGCGGGGAAGTTAGTTTTCAGGGTCAAATGGAGTTCGCACTCCACGGACACTGAAGCGTTAGTATGGCAGGTACATAGTCAGTAAGGGATTGGATGTAGGCCGTGACCACCCAGACGCGGAATATAAATATCGAGGTGCCTCCCTAGCTTTAAGTCTATCATCAGCGACCGGAGAAGAGATCTTATCAATATATTCGTTCTACTTTACTTCTATCTTTACGAGCCTTCTTGACTATCTCAGAGACAGAAGATTACAGGGCCTAGTGTACACTCGCTTGACTTTAGAGTTACCTACCCCCTAACAAAAACTCTAGTCCGATTTCTCACTACAGCCTACAATATGTGACCAGAAAATACAGCAAATCAATCCCGCAAGCAACCCTATATTGGAAAAAAACCAGAAGTACCATTTAGAGCTATGATTGAGAGTGTATGGGGTACGCAATCAGCTAAGGTGCTACCTTTACCAGTTGCCTCAGTTGATTACAATCTGTTTATGGGTGGAGTTGATATTTCTGACCAAAGACGAAGCTATTTTAGTACTCAGCTATGCTCAGTTCGTACTTGGATGCCTTTATTTTTCTGGCTCCTGGATACAACTATTATTAATCCTTTCCTAATTGCTAAACAATGGATTGGTGGAAAGAAAAATACAGTATATACAGATCAACAGAAATTTATGGAAGCCTTATGCTGGGAACTAGTGAGAGATGCGGAGCAAGTCTTACATCCTGACTTTCATATCAATATGGCTACCTCCACCATATCACCAGTAACTCGGCATCCACGGCGCAACCAAGAGTTCCAAATCCGTGCTATTGATGGAGCCTTTGCTAAAGGTACAAAGTCAGTTGGTAATACCAGTATCGCTCGCTCCAAGGGATATGTTGGAAGAAATTTCAGGCTTCCAGAATGTCGCTGAGACCCATCCCCACATAATTTTATTCATTCCCATCATCAGCACTGTATGTTTTGTCGCTTTCTTAAGCAGCAAGCTCAAGTCAATCCTACCAGTACCTATGCACACCTTTACTTTCATCATTCAAATGGACCCCGGGGTAGAGTATGACAAACATTTTTTACATGTTCACATTGTATCTATGGTGGTGCCTTCATTCCCCTTTGTAAAGAATTTTGTCACAAGTACTGGCATGAGATGTAATATGATTTATGCGATCTGAACAATTTCCTGCTTAGTTATCAATTTGTCTTCTGTTACTTGAATTTGAGTACTCTGTTTTTCTTACTGAAGCATCACCGATGCACTATACTGTTCTTGTCTGTTTTTCTTTTTTGGTTGTCATGTGGGATCGGAAAAACATACCATCAGCCGTGAGCCGACCGCGCTACACAGCCATGAATTTCGGCCACAGGGTAAGGGATGGCATTTATAACTTGATTTTATTTCATTTCATTTATATATATGTTCATCGCCTGTCGTCGTCTCAAGTGTGGGAACCGCTAATTAACCGACTAACGCCCACGAACATGAAATGCCCTCACAAAAGGTTTCGGTTGCGATGCGATTTTTGAGAAACATGTGGAAGTGAAGTAAACAACGGGGGGGGGGAAAAAAACACTGGAGGAAACGCCATTTTTCCTCCCGCCTTTATGCCATTCTCTTCTCCATAAAAGGATAAATACAAGTAGGCGTGTTTGGCACGGGCACGAAAAATGATCCTTTCAAAAAATATACACATATATATATAGTAGTGTTATGGAGCATGATTTTATTTATTTATTGTTTTATGCCATTTTTCGGCGTAACTCATTGTCATGTCGTAAGGTGAAGGGGAGTGAGAGAGTAATGCTTGAAGAGGATTAATGAGACCACGAGCTGTACCGTGCTATTTCTATGAGAATATTATGATATGACGGCCAATATCGATTCGCTAAACTATTACGAAATCTTTCGTAATGAGCCTGAGCACCAATAGATTCATGTATTCAGGTTCGAGGCCCTTTCAGGTCAGGACAGGTATCATAATATCAAACAGTTATACCAATTTGGGAATTGTGGAAAACAAAGCAAAGCCGTCACAGGTATGATTCCGGAAGGCTAAGGCTGTGTTTGGCCGGAACGGAACCGTTCATGACTGGTCCATTTTGAAACCGTTGCCCTGACAGGAACGGACTCCTTCTGTTTTGCAATGGATGTCCACAAACATCCCATTTGGATCAACAGTTAACCATTCGCTACCATGTAGTAATTGTTATTAGGCCTCATGTTTTCTTCCATTATAGTCCTATATTTTATTTTATAATTTTCAACCTCCATATTAAAGAAGCCAATACTGTGACAAGTACAATCTTTGAAGCACCAAAAGCACAACTACAATCTCCCTAAAATAAAATAAAAAAGAAGATTTTGAAATAGATTCAGTACTATTTGGAAACCTATTAAGGAAGGAACTTCTCTTGTTCCTGTGAGTTATGATATGAAGTAACTACAATCTGTCACAATACCATTTCAAAATATAATACCTTATGTAATCAGGATTAGGTGTAATAATAATAACTCTCACTGGTATGAAATATAATAATATACTACTATAATATCTTAAATTGCTTCTTGCACTTAAAGTATACTTGATTATTATGAATTATGACTAAGCAAGAAAAAGGTTTTATATGACTTGAAGTTTCAAGTCATAGGTATATTATCTTTCATATTATGACTCAAGTACAAGTCATAGGATTTCATATAACTCAGTTGTAATACTAGTATTGTTATTATATTATAATTGGTTGATCAATTAGTAACTCAGAGGAGTCAGCTAATGGATCTCACATGACTTACACTTGTAAGTTTTAGATTATGTATGACTGATAGGTATGAGTCACTAGGGCTAGGGTTGTATGAAGAACAACTATATAAGGAAGTGATAGGATCTAAGGGGATGAGCTCTTCATGCTTCTACTTGTTTATTTCCTTACTTATTAGTTTATTACTTTTATAAATTAAGAAAACCCTTCTACTCCTTTAACTAGTGATCATCCTCAAAAAAAATTCTATATACAGATAGTACTAAGTAAGGGCCTTTATCTCTGAAAGGTAAAAGCAAGTATCACCCAATCAAGTATATATTTAAGTACAAGGTCTTTAGCTTCTTTTCTTGCTTAGACTAAGAAGCTGTATACAGTCCATATAGACATTATACTATAGAAGTCATAGGACTTAACTATCAGTATTACAGAGATATAGGCCTAAGAGCTACTAGATATAGAGAGAAATCCTTGCTACTTGTTGTCAAGACCATATCCTGGCAGGAATTGTTATAGTAAAATCAAAATTCTTTTACACTATCTGAAGTATTTATTTAAGAAATATAGATTTACAGGTTAATATCAAACTATAAAAAAACAAATTGAAAGAACTCTTAAACCAGAGGAAAAAAAGATACTTGTAGTTTTAATTAATTATTACTATTTGAATCTTTAAATCAAGCTTAAATTAGATATAAAAAATAGAGCTAATAATAACTTTCATACCTAGTTTAAGAGTTTTTTTTTGTTTTTTTGTTTTTTTTGTTCTCTCATACTTAATCTTCTTACATGTTCTTTAATTTAAATTATTTCAGTTTTTTTATCTTATTCAATTGTTTTTATCTTTATATAAACAGGAGTTTATTAATATCATACCTACAGCCACTCATCAGAAGTGTTCGTGAAACATGCTGTATTAGTAAGCTGTTTTACCAAAATCCCATAACAACTACCAACTGATAATATAGTAATAAAGCTACCTACCTGCAATAATGAGTATATCTACTAGTATGGTAGGAGACACTTAAAACGTGCACCTAGGGTATTCAAAATGTAATGCCTTATATAAGCAGGGTTAGGGGAAATTAATTGCAAATTTGTATGATATCTTGAAAATTACAGCTTAATTTATAATATATCGAAATTCCTTATTCATCTCATAAGAATTAAACTAACTTTCTACAATAGAGAGAGTAGAAAAAGTATGCATGTATTTAATTACATTAGGTTCAATTCAGACTAGGTACATATAAAAATCTCGCTGTAAAGATGGATTGAACATATGACCTTTCAAATATAAATTTGCAATTAATTATCCCTAATCCTACTGTTACACATAGAAGCATAATCAGTGCGGCACATGACTAAATGCATAAGGTCACGTGTTCGACTCTGGGCCCCCGCTGTAGTTATCGTGACGATATTATATTATCACACGGAATGATAAGGCATCTATGCAGCCCGCTCCACAGAGATACGAGGCATGCGATTGAGGGGTTTTCGCTGGATAACATAGAAGGAGCTCCACTCTATAAGATAAGACTTAGTTGGTTCATATTGGTCGGTTAGTTATAGAGCTACGACCTCTGCAAGTCTATACACTATTACAAGAAGTAATATACATGTCCCTTCAGCTTGCGTAAACTAGAGTCATCCGGAAGACCTAGTTACGATTGGTTAATAACAACTCACTGGTCGAGTTAGTTATCTTCGTCATGCATTCTAAGTTATGCACATAGAAGAGTCATTGATAAGTCCTTTGACAAAGCTGATCACTCCACTCAGGAAGAGAGCGGGGAAGTTAGTTTACAGGGTCAAACGGAGTTCGTACTCCAAAGACACTGAATCATTAGTATGGCAGGTACATAGTCAGTAAGGGATTGGATGTAGCCCGTGACCACCCAGACATGGAGATATAAATATCGAGGTTCCTCCCTAGCTTTTAAGTAAGCCTTGGTGGTCCCCCCTTTTGACCTCGCTGCGCCGTGCTTTCAATGCAGCTGCCAGAAGGTCCCGCTCCTCCCCCTCTCCCACACTCAATACCGAGGCCCGCGAGGCCCGCTCCCTCTATTTCAAGGTGATCAAGAAGGCTAAGGCTGAGCATTGGAGAAGCTTCCTTGCCAAGGTTGACTCCCGCTCAGTCTGGACGGCCAAAAGGCTTGCCACTGGAAGAGCCCCCGACCGCTTCCCCTCCTTCCCTGGCCTCTCCTCCCCCGAACAGATCAACTCAGCGCTCCTGGATCACTTCTTCCCCCACAAGACTCCTACTCCCACCCCACCCATCCTCAGGCCCTTCCGTGACTCACCCCCTCTCTCCCCCGAAGAGGTACAGAAGGCCCTGTCTAAGTCATCAAACTCGTCAGCCCCAGGCCCGGACCAGATCCCATACGGGGTCTGGAAGAAGGTCCACGCAGCTAACCCCTCCCTCCTTGTTAACCTCCTCTCGCCGTCATTAGCTTTTGGCTTCCACCCTCCCTCCCTCAAAAAGGCCAATGGAGTCGTTCTCTCCAAGCCAGGTAAACCGGACTACTCCTCCCCCACCTCCTTCCGCATCATTGTCCTCCTCCAGACCGTCTCCAAAATTCTGGAAAGAATCGTTGCCTCTCGCCTTTCCCTAGTGGCCCGCTCTCGCGGACTAATCAACCCAAATCAGTGCGGCTCGCTCCCTGGACTCAGCACCTATGACGCCTGCGCCGCCCTCACCCACGAGATCGGATACCTCCAGAGGCCCAGGCTCAAAGCCTCGTCACTCTTCCTTGACATTAAAGGAGGGTTTGACAACATCAACTCAACGCTACTCACTACTTTCATGAAGTCCAGGGGGGTGCCTCCATACATCTGCGCCTGGGTTCAGTCTTTTCTTTCCAATAGACATTGTCGTCTTCTCTTTCAAGGGTCTCCTAATGTGTTCTCTCCAGTGCAGGTGGGCGCGCCACAAGGGTCTCCTATTTCTCCCCTTCTTTTTGTTATCTATGTGTCTCCTCTTCATTTGAGCATTCCCAAGGGAATTATGTTTTCTTATGTTGATGATTTTACTGTAACGGTGGCTTCTTCCTCTTACAGGCGCAATGTTCAGCGCTTACAACACTACTTTTTGGCACTGAAGAGAAGGGCGGGGGCTATTGGCATGTCCTTCTCTGTGCCCAAGACCAAACTGTCCCACTGGAGGACCTCGAGGGACCATGGGGCTCGTTGCTACACCCCAGTCACCCTGGATGGTGCCCTCTTCCACCCTGCCGGGCTGGTTCGCTGGCTCGGCTACTGGTTTACCCCTAGCCTGAAAACCTCTCCCCATTTCGCAAAACGTTTAGCGCTTGCCCAGGGGGCTTTTGCTATTGTAAGACAACTCTCTCCTCCCGGCAAAGGATTGCCTCCTTATCTCAATCGAAGGCTCGCTGTAGGGCTCATCCTGCCCATCCTCTCCTATGGGGCCGATCTTCTGGTTCCCAACACTTCTTCACTCCACAAGATGGAGGTCTTCTGGAACCGGGTTCTCCGATGGATGACCAACTGCTTCCACTCTACCCCTACCTCAATCCTCCCCTGCGAGGCCAGCATTCCGCCTCTGGTAGTCTTCCTTCCCCACAAGCGCCGGATGGCGGCCCTGAGGATGGCCTGCTCCCCTCCCGAGATTAACCCGGCCGCGGCCAGGCTCCCCTCGTCCTTTCCCTCCGCATCGGCGATAAGGGCCCCGGACTCCAACCGGGCCCTGTCTACCGGGCTGAAGGGGAACGCTTACCCCCTGCTCTGGAAGACCCCCAGGCCCTCTCCGGCCGTAAGGTCCCACCTGCCTATTGATGGCATAGCTCACTCCATCGCTCGAATCGCCGCCGAAGGGACCCTCCCAGGCCTGAACAGGCACCTGGTCCCTGGTGCGGTCAGCAATCTCTCCTCATCTCAGAAGTACTCCCTCCTGAAAGCTACTACTCGGTCCCTCCTCTCTCAGGACTGGGCGCTTCCGGCCCCCCCTCCCCTATACTATCCCTATCCTCCACCGGAGGCCCCACACCCCTTTATGGGACTGGAGCGCTTTCTGGCTGGAAGAATACATCAGATGAGAGCTGGAAAGAGCTATCTAGCTGCCCATACGCCCTGGAACGAGCCAGACAAACCTACCATTTGCCCAGCCTGCGGCCTAGAGCCAGAGACCATGCAACACGCCATCCTCTCCTGTCCCTCTAAGGCCGCCTCGAGACTGCTCCATATCCCGGGAGTTGATACTTTGGGCGGTGAGGCTCCCCTATGGGCTGATAAGGACCTCTTATGGGGCCTGGCGCGATACATCTCCGATACCAGAACAAACTTCCCCCCCGCAATGGGCGGGGGACGGGCGTCGCCCGGCACCAACCTTGTTTCAGATTGAAGGGGCTGTTCTTTCTGTTATCTTTTCTTCCTTTAGTTGACTTTTCACGCGTTATGCTTTCTTTATGCGGAAGGAGGCTTGTCTTTCCTTTTGCGATTAGTCGCCCTGGGGGGCGCAGTGGGTTGCATTACTCACAGGCAGGGATTGCTGGCGGAGAGATATTTCGTTATCGTTTGTTGTTTTTGACATTAAGGTTTTGTTTTTGCCATAGCTAGCGCTCCATGCAGGTTCTTGTACCTTAACAAAGAATATATGAGTTAAACAAAAAAAAAAAAATCCCTAGCTTTTAAGT
>LN891006.1:332609-362159 GCA_900010015.1 Tuber aestivum | reverse complement strand
TTGTGATTAGTCGCCCTGGCGGGCACAGTGGGTTGTATTACTCACAGGCGAGGATTGTTGGTGGAGAATTATTTCGTTATTCTTTGTTGTTTTTGATATTAAGGTTTTGTTTTTACTATAGCTAGCGCTGCATGCAGGTTCTTGTATCTTAACAAAGAATATATGAGTTAAACAAAAAGAAAAAAAAGAATCCCTAGCTTTTAAGTCATCCTCCATCTCTGCTACACCTCCGGCGATTGAAAACTCAATACCACGGTTTTTATCATGAGTCTTTTGTTTCATCGCGAAACATTCTCTACCCTTCCACCCACTCCTGCCTTTGGCTTCGGCCTAGGGGAGTCTGGCTCTTCCATCCTCTCACGCCCGTGGTATTGACTTTGGTCTACCGTCGCAGGGCCCTTTCTCTCCTTGGGGGTTAGTTGTTCAGAGGCCCTCCTTGGTTGGCTGGCAACTGGTGGGATCCCTTCCACTACAGTGATGCTATCTCTCCCAGAACAAGAGACTACATGAGAGACGCAGTAAAACACCTGCTTTGCTTTGCCTAGGCGGCTGTTGATGATATTCCTTGCTCTTCCTTTCTCCTCCCTCCACGCGTGGTGGAGAGTCCTCTCCTCCTCTTGAGTTAGCCTCGCTTACCCTTCTCACAGTCGGCAACTCCTTAACCACCATCGTCAGATGGCCGGGACTACAGTTGCAGTAGGGGAGAACAGCCAACAGGCTACTGTCGATCTCCCCATTTTCTTGTTTCCCTAAGAGGCTGCCTAGTCAGACACGAACGCAATACCGATAGACAATGTTTAAGGTCTTTGGGTCTACCCCTCCGCTGTCCTCTCCCTACGGTTGGATTGGCTGGCACCCTACTACTACACCTTCCCCTTCCTCTGGTTATCGCTCACGGCCGGCTGGTCTCCTTCTTCTCTCCATGGTATTGCACTGCCTCCTTGGAGTGGGTCTGGGGGGGGGCCCCCTATCTTAACGCGCTTCATATGTCGCTTCCCGCTTGAATAAGTGGACTTGCCCTTCGGGACCTACATGGCTTGCTACTAATCTTTCTTTTGTCTTTTTGGGATTTCTCAGCGGGTTTTCCTGGCCCTTCCTGCTTTCTTCTTAGTTAGGATTTCCTTGTTCGTCCGTCTAGCCGGGCTTGCGTTTCTTTTCTTTGAGGCGAGATGTGCAGTTGGCTCCATACCAGAGGGGCTTGGGGGGTTGGCTTTTTCCTGTAGCGAGAGGAGGGATATGGGTTTTTTGTCATCATAGCTAGCGCTCCATACGTTTTTTGTACCCTAAACAAATAATCAATGAGTCTAACAAAACCAAAAAAAAATCCCTAGCTTTTAAGTCTATCATCAGCAACCGGAGCAGAGATCTTATCAATATATTCATTCTACTTTACTTCTATCTTTATGAGCCTTCTTGACTATCTCTGAGACAGAAGATTACAGGGCCTAGTGTATACTCACTTGACCTTAGAGTTACCTACCCCCTAACACCTACTGATATAAGGCATTACATTTTAAATCCCCCTAGGTGTACGTTTTAGGTATCTCCCACCATACCAGTGAAGATCCTATAACTGTAAAGATATTTCTGTAGGATTCTGTACTACTCTTGTTTTTTGATTTTTTTTAACCATAATTATTAAATATGAAATAGATAGCTACTAGTATTTTAATAAACTAAAAAAAGACTAAACATATCATGCAGAAACATGATTAATACTAAGAAGAGATAGCAATTACCCTTTTCTATTAACTCTAGAATATTATCCTAATTTCTCAAATTCTAAATAACTATCAGTGCATTCATTTTAAAATGCACTTCTCTTATTGCTCTAATCTGAATCTCATTGAATCCAAATTGATTAAGCTTAAAAAATGATTGAACTAATAATACTTGGTAATTTAAGATACAGTTATTTGATAGAATACTCCTCTTCAAATCCAAATTTGACAGAATGCCACTGTAAAAAAATGTTTGATAGAATGCCACCTACCACATATTCTTCCACCAAATATTTTCCACATAGTTTATCCCACCTCCAAAAATATAGGTCTGACATGGCAGAATGCATTAAGTAATAAAAGTAAATATATTAAAGTAATATACAAAAGCAAGTACTAAAAATGGGATTGTAGGTATGTTAGAATATAATAATCAACTATTATAACTTATTCTGCTTCTTTGTTCAATATTATCTAAAAATAAAATAGGTAATCAGTTGTCAAACAAACTTTTACAATATCATACAAGTTCTATAGTCTAATTTCTCTATTTTTATTACCAAGTTATACTACAAAGTACTTGTAAGCAAAGTTGAGGATTGTAGTTAGAGAATTCTTTAGAAGCTTGCTGTAATAACAAAGTCATAATAAGACTATTGGAGAAGGAATAAGAATTGTAAACAAAAGTAGAATAGTAATACTTATTATTAAGAAAAGCTGGAGATGGAAAGAAATGGCTAGACTCAAGATAGTTATTACTTGATAGAGGAACAAATATGTAATAGAATCCATACTCTTCATTCTTCTCCTATATTATCACTGCTTATATTTTTCAGTTAATATATGGAGGGATATTATATTAAGCTTTTTCTTTTTACAAGAGTATTCTGTTAAATTTTGAGCTGTAGAGAAGTATACTATTAAATAATTGCTTCTGTTTCAATTTAATATATTTCACTCTATGTTAAATCTATAGTATTAGAGGTACAATAGACTGTGTAGAAAATAGTAGGTTGAAAGACATGTAGTGGATAGCATTCTATCAATTTTTGTTTCACAGTGGTATTCTGTCAAATTTGGTTTTAGAGAGGGGTATCCTATTAAATAACCATTTAAGATATTCTATAGCCACTAATCAGAAGTATTTGTACTTTAAGACCTGTCTAATTGTAATTGTATAGTTGGGAAAATCTGACTATGAGGTAATAGTAGATTGATTTATTATACATTACAATGATAAGTAATATAATTAAATAGCATAGATCATAACTACAACAATTATTTACATAGTAGAAGTAGACATACTAGCTAATAGTTTATATAATTTCTTAGTATTAATCATTTCTTTTCATAATGTGTTTAGTCTTCTTTTAGTTTATTTGAATACTAAGGACTTTATATTTCATATTCAACTAATTATAGTTAAAAAAATAATAAAAAATAAGAGCAGCATAGATCTCTACAAAAATAACTTCACAGTTGCAGGATTTTCACTATTACTGGTGGATATCTTTATTGTTGCAGGCAGGTAGCTTTATTGTTGTAGATATCATAGGTAGTTGTTGTACTATGATTTTGGCGAGGCAGCTTACTAATACAGCATGTTTCATGAACACTTCTGACAAGTAGTTGTACCTTACTCTATTAGTTATATGGATAGATGTTATTAGTACTTTTACTTATCAGATATTATATAACAAATATATCTATCAGGAGTACTTATAAATAAATAAAAATTTAGTATTGAAGACTAATATATAGGTTCTAACAAAACCAGACTCAAATAATACAAATTATGGGAAACCAACTCAGGACCTAGATTCTACTTACTACTAATAGTTTCTAAGCTACTATCCTACAGAAATATAAGTATCCTATATCTTAATCATATTAGAAGATAATACCTAATAGTAAACACATTATAATATACCAAATCTGCTAAAAGTACAATATAAATAAATGAGGCATTCATAATACCATCCATCATTCCAACAATAGCAATGAATCCTCCATGAGATTGACTGCACTGGCAGAGAGGTTTAAAGTTAACTGCTCATACTACACTGGCAAGGAAGGCACAAAGGAGCTCGGAAGAGAGGAAGGGGCCATCTTAAGATGCAAGTCTCGACTGAGTATGCTTGAAACAGAAATCACCGGTACGGTAGGTGAGCGATTTACAGGTAAAGCAGTCATGTTCATATAATTATATAATTTAACACCACCTCTGTTCAATCAATAGAACTCAACATTTACTACATATCCAGGTGAATTCCTTGGATTCTCTTCCAGGTTGTTACAAGCACCCCTTTTTTTTGGGATGTCAAAGAGTAAGAGTGACGTGGGGTCTTGGTGCTTTTTGTATTGGAAATTGTGGCTGTCACCCCTTTCCGAATAATTTTAGTTGATCTATCTTTGCTAGCCCCCATCTTCTTCGTGTGAAAAGTTGGCATAGTTCTGAAGCTTGTACTAGTATTTTTTTTTTTGTATTCACTGGGCAATCCAGGAAGGAAATTCAACCACTTGAAGTCGGCTACTTTTGGTGTGGTATACTTACAATATCGTACCGGTGATTTCTATCTCTAGCCCCACACAATTTACCGGTAGGGTACAGTACTTGTGAAGGCTATAATAATACAAGTACAGTACTCACATCCTCGCACAAGTAATCCAATCCCTTTGCTCGGCACCCAAGTAAGAACGGAAGCATCATTGCGATACTATGCGTAAACAGATAAATGAATAGTTATAAAGGAGGGCAAGAGCAGTTAATAAAGCATGAAAGCGGTACCGTGCATTATGACAAGAAAATGCCCGAGGGAAATAAAAATAAAAGGTTTCATGGGGATACATGAGATGGCACGAAACGCGTGATAGGGAAAAAAGAAGAGAAGAGAAAAAGATTTAAAGAAAGAAAAAGGGGTGGGGAGGGTTAAACACTTGATTTTGCATGTCAATCAGGTTGGTATTTTCTTCTGCTTTCTTCCCTTGTCCGTCAACATCTCCGGATCCTTAATCTCACCCACAATAAATCTGCAAGAGTATAAGGTTCTTTCCCTTTCATCCATAATCCATTCAAATAGCGGCAACGACAATGATAAAATATAGGAAAAACGCACGCACGCACACACGCCAGCACACGTGCGCGCCCACACACACACAGACATAGACATTCACACGCTCGGACAGATACAGATGGATGGAAGAAACTATAAGACGAAGTAGAATAAGAATAAGAAACAGACAGTGAGGTAAAGTGAATAGGTAGATGGATAAATAAAGGACGTACAGAAATATATCGGCAGAGGTGTGAATATAGGTGGATGGACGGACGGATGGATGTGAAAACATAATGAGAGGATAAATAGTAGTGAAGAAAATCGCAAAAATAAAATAAAAGCATACAAACCCCCCCTTTTCCCTCAACAGAAGGCTATCACTACCGGTACTAACTACTACTGCTTCCCTAGCCGCCGCTCCTCCTCTCCACCCACCCAGAACCCAGAACCCAGTAGCTTCCCATTTTTCTTCTGGCAACAATAAAAAAAACGAAAAAAATGAAACCCACGGTTTTGTTATCATGATTTTCCACCAAAAAAAAGTAACTAGAGTAAAAGCAAAAAGAGAATAACCGAGACAATAAAGGACAAGAGTTGAGGAAGAGAATAAAAAAACGGTCAACAAAGTCATAGTTGGTCGGAGAATTTCCAAAAAAAAAGAGAAAAAAACACCCCAACGCACTAACCGTTCGACTCCAATGACGAAATTATACAACTATCAAAAACCGGAAAAGGGTAGGCGCGTTCGACCACTATTACCTGAGTCACGAATCGCCAGCGCCTGCCTCTACGCCATCATTCCATTGCCCCGATAGACCGTCGAACGCCGCCATCCCTTGGTTGTCCTCGGTGTTGAGGAACGAATCAAAGTCAAAGTTGTCCAGCAGTGAATCGTTCGGACCGTTTGGGAATGCTTCAAACCCATCAAGACCCAGATCGGCGGGCAAATCACTGAATGCGTTGGCAGTCGTTGGGTCCTGCGCGGTGATAGGGGCCGGTGGCGCTGCGGGCGCAGGGTTGGGGGCGTTCTGCTGAGGTTGCCCCGCACCGTTTCCGCCCTGCGGGGCGCCGGGTACGAAGTTTGCGGGGCGCTGGTGCGCGGCGCCCGGGGCGAACGAGCTTGCATGCTGCGGAGTAGTCGGTGTCGGGGGTTCTGATGACGGAGTAACTGGATTGGGTGCTTGTGCAGCCGCACTCGCATTTTTCTTGGTAGGCCGTTGCTGTTTAGAATTAGCTCGAATAGGAAAATGTTGCAGCATGTAACAGCTTACCTTCTTGCCAGGATCCCTTCCACCCTTAGTTTTCGGTGCAGGCTTATGCGATTGTGTCGGC
Source organism: Tuber aestivum (assembly GCA_900010015.1). Classification (NCBI taxonomy): domain Eukaryota; kingdom Fungi; phylum Ascomycota; class Pezizomycetes; order Pezizales; family Tuberaceae; genus Tuber; species Tuber aestivum. Next base: position 356,050 of record LN891006.1, on the reverse strand, counting down.
GTCGCCGGCTGTTGATTTTGCACCTGCGGCGACGAAGGTTGAGTTCGGCCGCTGCCCGGTGCACCCGCCGGTGCGGAGGGAGGTGGCATCGCTTGGTGGGGTAAGTTCTGCCTTGCCTGCTGCGGGGTGCCAACCTGGGGAGGTTGCCCTGGTTGTTGGCCACCCGGCTGCTGTGGCTGCTGCTGCTGCTGCTGTTGTTGAACAGTCTGATGCATTTGCATCTGCTGTTGCTGCTGGGTCTGCCATCCGGGACCAACCATCTGGGATGGGCCCCCGCGGCCAGCCTGCTGGGCTCTCATTTGAGATATATCGCCCTGGGACATCTGTCCATTGAAGCCTGGATGCGAATTGGGAGGGCGCATCATAGTACCATTTGGCGCTCCTCCGCCTTGAGTGCTACCCATCATACCCATCGAATCCTTCATCTGGGGGTATATCATGTTTTGATGGGCCTCTTGGGGAATCTGGCTATTGAATGCACCCATAGCAGCCGGTGAATTCCGCTGAGGTACTTGTCCGGAGATTTGTCCTTCAGGAAGCGGAGATGCTGGGCCACCCTGGTTCTGCATCTTAGGTGTGCCCACCATTTTGGGGCCGCCTTGGGGCTGGGGTGAAGGAGCAGCTCTGCTCCCCGGCGACATGCTCTGGGGAAATCCGGGCTCCATTCGGCGCTGGCCATCACCATGGTGAGCAATGTTGTCCTGCTCAGCACGTGCCATCATTAACCGTTTCTTATTCTGCTGCTCAAGCATCATTAATTGCATTTGGTAGTCCTGCAACGCGTGGTTGCCACTTCCCGGATTTATGCCGCCTCGCATCGCACCGCCTCCGGGTGTTGTCGCATAAAAGTCACTAACGCCTAGCGCTGCACCCTCAGTCGTTTGCGGCATCATTGGCGAACCATGGCCCTGCTGGTTTTGGGGCATGTTGGGCATCCCGGTGGACGCTGGGCCACCTTGCTGCTTCAACGCTGACACCGCTCGCCCCGTATGCGCTGCTAGATTCTGGGCGTATAGCTGGATCGATTTATGCTGCGTTATTGGATTCTGGCCCTGAAAGGCCGCGAACTGTTGCGGAGTCAACTGGCTCGGATTAATGCCACCTGCCAAGAGCATCTGATGGGCTTGGGAGGCAGAGCCAGAACTGCCTGGAGGTACTCCCTGGGGCGCACCCCGACCATTTCCAACCTGCTGATATTCACCATTATCCAACCGGATCCGCTTCGTGCCAGGAGAACCAGCATTTTGAGCCGTGGCGGGAGATTGCGGCCTTGGTTGCTGGCCATTCATTTCGCTTACATCGCCCTCTGTTCGTTGCATTGCCTGTTGCATCATCTGCTGATTCTTCATCGCGTTGATCTGCTGTGGGGTCCTAAATAAAGAAGAAGATGTTAGCACAGAGGACAAAAAAGGAGTTTACACGAACAAGACGAAAGAACGCCTAAGTCCCGTCGCTTGCATGAGATGTTAGGAATGGTGGCTGTTACAACTTTCTGTTACTGTTCAGCATGGCCTGCCGAACAAGCTGGTTCTTGTGATTGATATCCATGCCAGCAGTGTTGTCCGGAACGTGCATGCCATTGCTGACCATCATGCCACCCGGCATAATGCGACCCGCATACATTTGGCTGGGAACTTGCCCAGAAATGAGCTGTTGCTGGTGCGGCGCCATTTGGCGCATCCTTTGGGCAGCCTAATCATCACGAGAACGTTAATATCGCAAGGATTTCCGCATTGCACCCTTTAAATACGGATGAGTGATGAGACGCACCTGTGTCTGGGCTACGTAGGCCGCGGCATGCGGGTTCTTTACTCCACCATTGCGGGCTCCAAATATGTCCGAAAATATACACCACCAATCAAACAAGAACGAACTATGGGGACAGTCCGAAGGGACCTTCGGTCGAGGTAAATCATCACCCCTCTTTGTCCCGTCCTCTCCATCCTCGGTTTTCCTCTGCGAACCCTCACCCGTATCCATCGGGTTATCGTCTATACCATTAACGATGCTGCCATCAGGATCATGTTTTTGCGCCCGACGCGCCGGACTTGGCCTTCGACTGCCATCATTCGGCAGCGTCAGGACCTCGCCCTCATTGAATAAGGAGCGCGCGCTCTCTATCATATCGTTCTTAAGGAAATAGTCATAAATATAGGTATTGAGGAGCGACCTCTCGTTATTCGTGGGAGCCGGTCGCGGTCCTGGGCCGCCATTCATGTTTATGCCAGCAGGACCTCCAACACCCATCCCCATATTCAAAACATTGATACTCATGCCTACTTGTCCGCCCTTGCTGTCCGCCTGGCTCATGCTGATGCCAACAGGACAAGAACGAGGTTGTTGCCGCTGATGCAAAAGCAGAGATTGGATCAAAGCACCAAGCTCCGCAGAAGGGTGAAAGAGGTAACGATTATTGCAGCGGCGTGTTTTTCGTGGAGAAAGTGCAAGTCTATGGGGAATAGGTTAAGTGCAATGCAGAGCAAAGCTCGGAAGTTCTGCCACAGGTGTCTGAAGGGAGGGATGAAGAAGCTGCAAACGACGGAAAGTGAACGAGACCCGTTGTTAATGTATTCTTTATTCTTTAGCGAAGGTGAAGCAGAAGAAGGCAAACTTCTAATGCGTTATAGGGAGAGACTCCGACGCGAAAGGGTTAAAAAGGGAAAGGGAGCGGATGGAGGTTCGAGGGCCGCCCGCGACTGTATGCAAGACCCTTTTTCTTCGCCACTTTTTTTTTCGCTCGCAGTTAGAAACGAGGAAAGGTGATTTGTAAGAGAGGTGACCCACAAAATTAGCCTGATGGCGATGGACGTTGCGATACGCCAAGCCAGTGAATGCGACGTGAGCGGAAGGGTGGCCCAGGTGGTTGTGGTTGACAAAATATTAGAAGGCGGTGGAGGAGGAGGGGGGAAGCAAAGGTGACAGAGTTTGTGGTTGAGGTGATGGATGGCCGTGGTTGCGATGGTAGCAGCCGTGTGGTAGGGGCAACAGCAAAAAAGTATGGCACCCGCTGTGGTGAAGGAAGCTACGGTACGACAGGTGGCTCGCTAACTCGAGATTTAGAGCAAATTCAAGACAAGCTTCCCACAATGTGATGGATAAATAGACGCCTGGGGAAATGGTGGAAATCAAAAGACGGAGCAGGAGAAGGGGGAAAAGAGGAGAAAAATGGTAGACGCTCCTAGAAATATAGGCACAGCAGGCGGGATGGGAGGCAAAAAGCGGCCGATCTAGTGGGATGGTTTTTCGGGGGGGGGAGGGGGGAAGAGTGGAGGGGAGATGATGATGATGATGACAGCAAATAACAGTAGAAACGAAACCCGCAAGCGAGAGATATTGGATTCAAGAGCTTAGAGCTTCTCTGTAATGGATAGTGTAGTGAATGTGTGAGTGGGCGAGGGAAAAGAGAAGGGAGAGAAAGTGAGAAGGGCGAGAGAGAAAGCGCGCAGCCAGTGAATGGGCAGTAAGATGATGAGCCAGTCAAAGGTAAAAAAAAGACTGAGCGTTCACCGTATCCCTATGAGTGTAATGGGCACGTACACTTTCAGAGTGAAAGCATAGAGAGAACTATTCCTTTTCTTCTCTCTCCATCTAATAATGGGGGGGGGGGGAGGAGGAGAGTATTGCACAAAGCAGCAACAGGGAGTTAGAAGGCAATGGGGGGGGGGTTATACCTCTCAATATTAGATGTGGCTCGACAACAGGGCGCACAACGTTTTTCTTTCTTTTTTCCTCCCCGCTCAATCGTACGGCCTCCAAAAAGGATCAAGTGACGGAGAATAGGTGGAAAGGGAGGAGGGAGAAGCAAAGGAACAAGGCCTGTCAGAAAACGTCGGTCGGAAGGGGTAACAGAAGAGTTCTGCTATGTTCGACGGGCGTGACCGGGGCGGGCGGTACTGGGGGGTTTAGGGGGTCCTGCTTCTGCTGATGATGGGGAACGGGAAACGATGGTGATGGAAAGCAGCGACTACACAACGAAGCAGAGCAAGGCAGAGAGCACAAGCAAAGTTTCCCCTTGTGTAAGGCGTAAGTGGGGCACAGGAAGCACAACGCAGATATGGGATATGGGAGAGGGTGAAAAAATGAAATAAAAATCGGACAAAAAAAAAGGTAAAAATTGGCAGGTTGAGCTCGCAACAGTGGGACTGGCGAGGGGGCTCGAGAGATGGGAGGAAGGTATGGGTTAGGGTTCTGCCTCCTTTGATTTTAGGTGTGGGAGGCACTGAAGGGTAAGAAATAAAATAAAATAAATCGGGTGGTGGGGAGGCAACAGCCAAGTAAGGATCAAAACTTATCACCACCAGATGGAGAAAGGGAAAATAAAAATGGCGAAAAAGGGAAAGAGAGGGAGGTGGAATAGGAAATAAGAAACGAGAGGAGTCCGAATTCGTTAAAAACGGACAAGAAAAAAAACTGAAAAGAGAGAAAGGAAAAATGATAAATGATGAAAAGGAGAAAAATGAGAAAAAAAATCGGAACAGAATTTCTCTTAAATGAAAGCAGATGTGTGGGGAGAAGGGAGGGACGGTCGAGGGGGGAAGCGGGAAGAAAATCAGGCTCACCTTCAATGATATAGAAAAGAGCGTTTAAAGGTCAGATAACTAACGTAGCTCCCTCGCCCACTGCGAGAGAGAGTTGGGATAATACAATCTAAGCTTTTAAGGCCCTTTGTCAAGGTGAAAGGAGTTTGTTCTACCTGAACAGCGGTTCAAGTGGGACGTGAGAAGTATTACCGACGGCCAAGATATCATATGGCCGGGCGTATGATGGCAGCAGAAGAAATGCCGGTATGCTTAGGGGATGGAAGGGGGTGGGGGGGACGGAAGGTGATGTGCGGGAAGGGAGGCGGAATGGGAAAAAAATTGGTGGGAGAGCAACCCCTCTATATATGGGTGGAGAGGATTCCCTTACCGTAGGCGAGAGAGAGCTTTTCCTGAAGGCATCACCCCCCCCCCCCCCCCCAATAACGGCTTACACAGATGAGCCCTGGAATATCGTATGAAAACTGCCCCCAGCCAGATATTATCCACTCTACTGATTGAACCCCTTATACATCCGACATTAAATCTGCAAAATTCGGTCAACCCTCTCTATCCACACCTATCCATCCCGTACAATACAACAATGGGATTTGGTTGAATTGGGAAACGAAAGCACCGTATCATACCTCGTCGAGATGGCTCTCGTGTCCTTAATACCGGTACGGAATTGCTGCGGTCCTGCTGCCCTGGTGCCCTGCCGCCTATTGACAACAATCTTTTTATATCATGCATTGGCCATCCGTCACCTTCTCCCATTTATGACAGCATCGATGCGTCGCATACAATAATCGCATCATGATAAACTCAGTCTCGGCGAGGGGGAGAAAAAAAAAAGAAAGAAAGAAAGAACACACCCTCGAGCTCTGGATGTCGCTTTGTATGCCAGGACCATCAAAGGTTGGACCGACAGATGTGTCGGGCATCCGCCGTACGTGATACAATAGTACCTTTCTCCACAACACTATTCTATTCCTTGATAAAACCTATCCTGCTCCCCCACTCCGGTAAGTCAGGTAGCTACGGTATGCCGAAACACGGAAACCCATCATGCCCTATTGCCACATAAAACGGTGAAGCTACCGCACGAACGATCTAACTAAGCCCACGAAGCCCACTATCCTACTGGTATTGGGCGGCACCGAAAATAGTGCAGCGTACCGCAACATATGGTAAAAACGGCCAATTGATATCATTACACCCTCTGGGGAGGTGGTCTATTTCTAATCTTCACCTGGAGGCAATTCATCATCGATAATCCTTACAAGCGTAACTCTCATCTCGGTCACTTCATTACCCCGTAAGATATCACTCGCGAAGTGCGCATCAACCTGCATCTGTACCTGTTCCTCCAACATCCCACCGCAGCGAGTCAGCTTGCTGTCACCTCCATTGCTTGATTTGAGCCGCAACCTTATCCAGCTTTCGCGAAGAGAGAGAGGGGAAAAGGGAAGAAAAAGAAAAAGAAATGGGAATAGCAAAAACAGGGACGCGCGCAAACCAACATCTTATGCAGCCGCTCGCGTACCGTACTGTAGTTATACTCTATCCATAGGTCGTCACCCTGGACCCTGGCGCGAAAAATAAAACAAAATAATACTGCAGCAGCTACCGGTAGATGGGCTGTGGCGCTAGTGAAAAGAAAACTTGGGGAAAACAGGAGTAACATCGAGGGACCCGCCACCCACCATTTCTAATGCACCCCTCAGGACGCCACAGAGCATGTTCGAATACCAAAGTTCGTTTTGTGCTCTACCATCATCTGGCAATTCAACGAAATCCGCCAATGGGTTTTCCTCAAAAACCAAGGAGAACTGTTTATTATCGGTGGTCCAATTCGTCACGGTCGGAGTGATGTTCAGAAAGACCTTGAACCCGACCTATTCGTTTGCCGAGCTATCAGCATATAGTATCAGACTAAAGAGATACTAAGGGAATATCTGCTCAAAATACATCTCCGCGATGCCCTCCATCCGCGAGATGATTTCAGGCAACGAAAATGGGAACAAGAAAGAGTGCCCCGCTAACGAATGTGTGGAGGTATTGGACGTGCCTTTGCGATCGTCTCAGCGGTTTCCCGGAAATTGGCACATTTTCCCATGTTCGTCTTCGCTAGGAAATCTTCAATCAACCTCAAACCGATATTGTAGCCCATCCTCTCAAGCTGTTTGTTGACCTCAAGGTAGTCCCCCTCAAAGTCTCTGCATAGTTGAGCGACGATTGACCCATAGGTTAAGGTGACGAGCTCGGCGTTCTAGTTGTACCAGAATCAAGAGCTAGACATGAGAACTCCGTCCTCTCCTAACGAAATAAAGGGTGGAAACATGAAGCTTTGGTACTGACCACCTTATCGATCCGGGTCTTCCACACACTGGTAATTGGTCAGTTATTATTTTCTCTATCTTCTGAGCAGATCAAGGGTTCAACAGCAAACCCCGAGAAGGGGAACTTACTCTTCACCAACACGAGCAGCTTTAGTGGCCGACATGATAGCAAGGGTTTAGAAGAGGTAGAGGCTATGAAAGGTGCTTGTATCCTTGCCGTCGGAAGGTGAAGGTTGAACGGTGGGATTTGGCACTGGCGTTATTAGAGCAAGGGAGGCTCCTTGCACAAGTCTGCTGATGGGAACTGGAATTTAGGTAGAAGCTGTCGAGTGGCTGATCTTGGCTGTCAGGGCCGTAACTCACGGGAGCGTAAGTTGGTCCAACAGGGCTGTGTCCCGTGGCTGGCAAGGTAAGTTGCTGTAAGGGCGATTCAGCCTCATCGGGCTATCGTACGGTAGAGTTACGGCCGCTCCCGCATAACTTGAAAGCAATTCCCGTCAAATTCTCATCACAGGCATCTTCATCACGCAGACACATACTCAACTCCCCGTCGCCAACAAACCGTGCCTATTTACGTGCAGCTCGATTAATATCTTCCGGACTGCCCAGGAATCTATACTACCCTAGGCACCCATCATCTTCTTTAACCATGACCGACAAACGAAAGGCTTCCGGGTCCCTCGGATCCTCTCAACTCGTCAAAAGAATCAGACCAGATGGCGCTGGTGGAGATGGATCGTCAGCGGTTTCGATTGTGAATAGCTCTACGAGCAGTGGAGCCCTCATACAAGCTGTACGTTTTGCTTCAGTCCCAGCCAATTTTTACAGCCTTTCAGAGATCGGATGTGATGCTCATTCAACGCGATTTCGCAGGTACCGCGAACATCGGCTTTACAAGCTCCAATCATGGAACTAACGGGACATTCGGTAAGGATTCAGCCTGGGAGAATACCTTCTCTTTCCTTCCTTGCCAAATGTGCGGTATGCCAATGACCTCTTGCAGAAGGAAGTGTTCGCTGTTCGCTTCGATCCCACAGGTCAGAATATTGCCTCTGGTTCATTCGATAGATCAATTTGTAACAGTCTTCCCCGCATTTCAGTTTCTCTACATTTCTTACACTCCTCCTTTTTCCCGCCGGAGGTAGCTAATGACGCGACAGTGGTTTGGAGAACATATGGGGACTGCCCGAATTATCTTGCTCTTCCGGGGCATAAGGGAGCTGTGCTCGATCTCCATTGGTCGCGAGACTCACAAATTATATTCTCTGCTTCTGCTGACACCTTACTGGCCACGTGGGACGTTAGCACTGGGATTAGGATAAGAAGATACATCGGGCATGAAGATGTTGTGAATGCAATGGATGTAACTAGGCGGGGACCGGAATTGATGGCCAGTGGGAGCGATGATGGGTCTCTCGGAGTATGTCGCGCTCCCGATAATGCTTCCTTTGCGGTCCCGATGCTAAAGGATACGCTTCTAGATATGGGACCCCCGACAAAAAGAATGCATAGATTATCTGGAAACAAACTTCCCAGTAACGGCTGTCGCTATCAGCGAAGCTGGGAATGAGCTCTTCAGTGGCGGGATTGATAACGATATCAAGGTACGGGCAAAAAGTCACTCGTCCCGAATTGGAACTATACCTTTACTCATCAACCCGACTGCCAGGTTTGGGACCTACGGAAGCGCTCGGTAGCGTACACTATGCGCGGCCACCAAGACACGGTCACATCGCTGAGTGTCTCCCCAGATGGTCAATCTATGTTATCGAACGCGATGGATAGCACTGTTCGCACATGGGACATCCGGGCGTTCGCACCATCTAACCGACTAATAAATACGTATGTCTTTCCAAATCAGGCCCTTCTTCATTGCAAGACTCCCCGCTAACAATTTACTGCACAGATACGAAGGGGCCCCGTCCGGAATAGAAAAGAATCTCATTCGGGCAAGTTGGTCGCCGACGGGCGATAGGATTGGGGCCGGAGGTGGGGACGGCAGTGTCGCGGTATGGGAAGCGGGGACCAAAAAACTATTGTACAAGCTTCCGGGACACAGGGGGACAGTTAATGATATGCGCTTTTCTCCAAACGCTGCGGAGCCTATTAGTGAGTATTCATTCCCCAGCCTCCTGATCCAGTACTAACGTTATACACAGTTGTATCCGCATCCTCAGATAGAAACATCCTACTCGGAGAATTAGGTAAATAATACACGCACAAGCTACAACCAAGAACGGGGAATCTGTTTCAATGGAGGCCGAAGTGAGGGGGGTGTAATGCGGTACCTTCGGTGGTGTGTAGTATCAGAAAGGGCCAATGTACTATACAATATTCATTCCAAAATCCCAATACTACAATGCACTACCCATTACCCTTTCGCTGCAAAAACTACGAGTAGTGCATGAATCCCCGTATATCTAAAAACGGCCGGCGGCAGTTTTTTTTTTCCCGGCGGTCCTGAACCCATATACGTATCACACCCACCTCACGATAGACTGCTGCAATATAACCCCGCACTCTACCGTGCCCACCATTGCAATCAAAAAAAAAATCATTCTCGCGCTTTCACGTTAAAAAGGTTTGCAAAAAAAACACGCGCACTCAAATCCGTAAATAGCCCTCTTGTTCCGCGCTTAGCCATTACCGTACCCTATCCTACCCGGCTCTAGTTCTCTCTTGCTTTGCTTCTTGAAGCGCAGGGGGTGGCTTGTGGCTTGTGGCTGGTGGCTGGTGGCTGCGTCACGGAGTGTCACTCTATCCCAGCTCTCGCCTTCTTGTTGGAAAATGTGGCTTCTCAGGATTCCATTACTAGATGGTTACCGCATCGGATTTGTTTGGTGTAGGGATACCGAGCTGGATGGTCCGAGTAGGTCCTGTTGGGAAACTGCCTTGCATGATACAGGACACGCTGTTCAAAGTGACTGCTAAACTCATGTAGTATATTAGTACTCCCTTCTCACAGGAGATGGGATAGAAGACAAGTCTTTTCTCTACTCTTGAACAAAGTGATATTACAACACTTCTAGTGATCTTTTCCATTCCCACGGAATCGGTCGCCGATTTCGGGCAGTCTGAGGCTACAGTATTCCAAGTCCGCGATGGTAAAACGGTGTATCGGGTAAGAAGAAGAAGGGAAAAAAAGAAGAAAAAAAGGGCTCACGGATTGAGGGGTTGGTGCATAATTTTCGTGAGTGCGGGAGATTCAAGTGTGGAGTCGGGGATCAAAGTGTGAGTGATTATCCGTGATGGCCGCCTGGGGGAACGGGGGGGGGTTGGTGTCGTTTGGCTTACTATGCTTCTCCGAGAGTTCTATGAATCGAGTGACATTGTGTGAATATGGGCCTGTTTGAAGTATATTATATAGTGTCATAACGGATTTTCATCCGGAATAGCTTTGGCCACGGACATGCGCGTTACTGGCGGGGGGGGGGGCGATATGAATATGGTGTGGAGATCTAATCGGTAGAGAGCACGAGAGCTGCTGCCCCGGCAAGCGGGTGTCTCTGCATATTAAGGGGGCTGAAAGAGCTCTTGTGGGTGCGTTTGTGAATTCCTTTGGGGATAAGGTTTGTCTAAAAGGCGGGAAGGCGCACGGGAGTGAAAGAGGGGATATAAGACATGCCCAAGGGGCTAGGGAGAGAAGAAAAAGGCTTGGGCTTTAGTGGGCTAAGTGGGCAGCAGAGTGTTGAGTGTTGAATATATGAGAACGATTACGTATAAGAGCCGGGAATATTTACAGGTATACGCAACTACTTATGTACTTCTGATACCTGGCAAACAGGTCTGCACCTTATGTTTGGTTTCTTCCTTTTGTTTCTTTACTTCCTTCCTCAACATCTCCCATGAGGATTGATCAGCTTCTTCTCTCACCTTTCCCTGTTTTTCTTCTTGCTCTTTCACTCCACTCTTAGCGGTTAAGATCAATTCTATTCTCTCTCTTTTCCCACTGTTCTCCTCCGGTTCCGTAAAACGTTCGTAGCAACCATTGGCATTGTCATTCGATCAACAACAATTTCAACATAGGGTTCCGCACCATATACGAGTGATGGTGCATGCAATTGTGAAATATTGGGCATGATGGGCAGCACCTACAAGCCGGGAGCCATTCGGAACTATTGATTGTGCAAGCCGTGTTGGGACACTGAGTCTTGCGTATTGGTAACTATTTTTCTGTTTCCATCCTTTATTTTCTAATACTATTACGACTAATTGTGGCCCGTCCCCACCAGACTGCAACAAATAATGATGAAACCCCATTCATACTTGTACACTGGTTTCAGCGACCCAACCCCACTCCAGTTCTACTCGTATCATTCTACCCCTTCCTCCATTTATCCCCTCCACTCCGCCTCCAATTTCCACTCAACACGCCGGCTGATATTCAGTCGCACCCCGTTGTCCCAGAAGGCCAAAGTCTAGGGATCCGTCCGGGACAGCGAGTTACCTGGGACAACAGGTTTGGTTTTGGCGTAAAGAAATTCATAATTCCTAGAAATTCATCCGGAACAGCGAAGAATCTGGGAGAACGAGATCTGGGGTAACGGGGTGCGACTGTACTTGCAACAGTGCTCCCTCTCCCGTGCCCCACACAGCACCTACTCACTCTGCACAGGCTTGCCAACCACGAGGTGCGGCTCGGGCGTTTCGCTCGCCCGCTGCGGCCGCGCCTCGCAGGACTCCCGTCGGTGTTGTTCTCCCTCCGGCATTCTCCTGCACTGCTCTACCTCCGACCATTGGCCCGGAGTGGCAAGGAGGGCTAGGGTTGTAGTAGCGAGGAGCGTGGTCGGGATGTAGATGACGAGGGGGTTGGGTGCGGCGAGGAGGGTTATGGTCGGCACAGCGGGAGTGGTCGAGGGCGAGGTGCCGGGCGGCACTGTTGAGAGTGTATGGGCAATTGCGGATGATGTAATGTGCATCAGCCTGAGTGAAGATATTGAGTGTAGATGGGTGATGATCCTTGGTGTGGTGTCCACCATTGGAAATGAGGTTTGGATGCCCGAAGGAGTTGAGGTTGGAGTGAGCAGTCACATGTTGTTCGGTGTCTTGTATCCTCCTGAGAACACCAACGAAGTCCCTTTCTCCACCACCACCACCGTCTGTTTGTTTGTCCACGGATCCCACCTCACAACAGGTAAGAGGGGGGGAGGAACCGAGGTGAGGTGCCCAATGCCAACTTTGTATATACCCAGGTGTGATCTGATGAGGACGCCGAGGCCGAGAATGCCTGCAAGGGAGTTCAGGTACACTGACGGAATATCTAGCACAAGTGATGTTACCAAGTTAGCAATTAGGTTCGTGTAAAGAGTGTAAATGTCTTGAACTAACTGCACTAACAGGCTGCCGTTTCGTGGAAAAAAAAAATGATAAGAGTGAATAATAAGGATAATAGGGATAAGAACGATCGGGATAAAAGTGGGAGGATGTATCATAGGATAGGAGGAAAGTTTGAAAAGTTCGTACACAAGCCAACCTTAAGTATCATACTCCATCTCTCCACCATCTCACATATGCCCTAACGAGTCCGCACTCATAATTGAATGACGTTTGCTATGACAACCGCTATTGCGCACCACCGAACCCCATTATCCACGATACAGCTAATATAATACCCGAAAAGCTGACGAAGCCTAAGTGTAGCTTTCCCCGAGTGGATATGGAGGGACTGGCGGTTTTTGCCATCTCGTGGGGACTTATAGTACTGTACAGTACAGTACGAGTATTCCGCGGCAGTGCGCCGTGCCGTACTGTGAAGTATCATGAGCGAAGTTCGGTGATGCGGATCATTGATCCCACCGTATATCAGTATAACCCCAACAAAGATGTTCTTCGCACAGTAGGCCTGCCTGACATGACAACACCGCCAGAAGCGATTCATTCCATCGAGTTATAGTACTGCTATTTTCGCTCGACGGAACATTCGGCTGCCGGTAATGCTCCACAGTATCCTACACGCGAACATGAAACGGCCCTCACGCTCGTTCTCGTCGCGAGGCGAAATGCCAGGTTACGGCGTCCCGGACCCCACCAACCAACCAACCAGACTGCTATGATACTTGTACCAGGATTCGCCTGCCTCTGCCCCGGAAGGGGAAATCTCTGGTAGTTGCAATGGGCGTGTCGAGATTTGAGAAAATAAAGAAAGGAATAGCAATACTTTGCTGTCTCGGAAGCTGTATGGACTTCTGAAACTGGAATTATTATTATTTTTCCGAAACAATACCTTTTCCTCCCATGTGATGCGGATCTAGTCCGCAGATGATAAATAAATTTCCGGCGCTTAGGGTGAGGGCCCCCCAACCAAGATCTTTGCACGAGTGAGTGAGTGAGTGTAAGCAGGAGGTTCCTGGATTAGGTTATCATACCTGGATCCGTCGGCGGTGCGAGCTGTGAAACACCCATTCCTAAACCTTCACTACAAGTACGGTAGACCGATTGGTGCATAATTTGGTCGCCTTCTTCTTCTGTTCATGTACCATCTTGGGGGGAGGGGTTTGTTGCTGTGCTGTGTGCCGGATGGACACTACCACCGGCCAAGAACTACGGTATCCACCATAGACTATCTCACCCCGGAGCTATTTCATGACCGCGGCCGAGAAACCCCGGGATGAAATGACCGGAAAGCACCAGAGATCAATCAATCAGTTCCGCTTTTTGGGATTTTTCTTTGACGATGCAGCGTTGGATCGTGCCCATTGGATGTTGAGGGTATCGAGCACTGGGACCCACGGTTGTGATACTGCACTCCACACCCACGTGAAATGGGTCTCTCTCGTCGTGGGGATAAGTCCGAGTGACGGCCTCACGAGCCAACGTGAACAAGCCCACAGGCTAGCAATGTTGGATGCTATGGCAATAAGTTAGAGAGAAAGGCAGGTGTTGGAGAGTAAGCTTACTAATTTGACTACGGTGTGTGGACAACTGTCGCGCCACAATCCCGGCGCTACGTCGATTGCCGAGGGTAGTGAGAGAAAAGGAGCAGGGGCTGTTCCTCTTGTTCTCGAAAGGGTATGATACAGTACAGTACTAGTACGGTAGGCAGTCCCTCGAGTGAGAGGTTATGCTAACGCAGTCTAGTCCAGTATTGTGCTGTTCTGTACGAGTACGCTATTATACGAGCCTGGCAGCTACCGTAGGGGGAGCAAACCACCACCGTTTTCCATACAAATCATCAATTTTCAATTAACTGCCAGAAGCAACCGCAGCGAATCCTGCCCCCCCCCCCCCCCCCCAGACTTTGATGATGTGATAGACATCCATAAGGAACTTGACATTACAAATTTTTCAATTTTTTAATTTATCAACCGTCTTTGCTGTCCATACAGAGACATGAAACCACAACAGGCTATTGCGATGCGAAATCCCATAAAAATCGGGCTGCAGCCTTTGTAGAACAATTCCTGCGGCCTGGAAATCCAACTATGTGAACCTCCGGGTTAAAAATATCAAATTTTCCTCATTCTTTGCCGCTAAGTTGGGGGGTGCGTTTCTTTTGTTGGCAGGCTGGTACGGTACTGTACCGCATGATTGATACTGCATAACTACATACCGGATCTAACAATGGTCTACCATAGCCGTAAAATCCAAGTGAGATCCACAATCTCCGCCGGCCCTGTAAATCTCAGGGTTCGGGGACGAAGAGCTTCTGAAGGGGATCAGCACTTTCCTGGCATGGTATAGGATTGGCCCCCTGGGATCCCATTAACCTGCATTCACGGTTCCTACCGACTTGTCAGGCCGAACCTACCCTGGGCTGACGGAGGTGTCACCATGGATCTCACAAGATTTTTGCGGGGACTTGTATTAGTACCACAAGTAGTGCTGTGCTCCTGCACTTGTGCTAGCCCCTGGGGGGGAGTGGAGGTGTTGGTGGTAGTGGGGTTACCATTATACCGCTATGGGTCAAAAGGTGGGCAAGTTATTGGTACTACCAGTTGCTGCGATTGATGTTCGGATAGTCTACTGTGGAAACTACCGTAGAAGAACAACAAGTGGGGCTCGCGCTAGGACGCCCAGAATTCCCCGCTTTGGATTACTGGAAGAGGGGGAGGCGAACGGAGCGAGAGGAACTGGATTTCAGCCATCTGGTGGGACAGATAAAAGGAATATACTACCCGTCTGCCCTACCGGTACAAGCGCTAGGGGAAGAGGCTCTGGCGTCCCGAAGCGTGGCCTAATTCTTCCGGTACTGTACTTGTACAGTACGGTACCGTGGTCTAACGAGAAAATTACCGCAGTTTACGCAATTGCATTGTTTGGCGTACCACGGTACGGGACAGTAGCCTGATCTGCTTTTGCGACTAGACTAAACAGTAGGCAGTGCTCTTGGCGGTATTCCAAAGAGATAGAGTACTGTATAGTATGAAATACAGGTAATAGCGGTAATTTGACACCATATGCTGGTATGTGCATTTCATTTCAGAATCTCGCGGGGGAGGGGAAGGAAGGATCCCCCGATATTCGTGCTGTGGATAAGGGCAAAGGAGAAGCGACACAAGGCAAATAGCAGTCCTCCATCCAAGCCAAAGCTTGATTTCATAACCCAAGAATACCCAGCGGAAACAGCATGCGGCTAAAGGGGATGGGCGAAGGGATGGG
Source organism: Tuber aestivum (assembly GCA_900010015.1). Classification (NCBI taxonomy): domain Eukaryota; kingdom Fungi; phylum Ascomycota; class Pezizomycetes; order Pezizales; family Tuberaceae; genus Tuber; species Tuber aestivum. The sequence goes on along the minus strand of LN891006.1, from coordinate 340,593 downwards.
GATACTCGAGTAGAGAAGGTTTTACCGTACACTTGCGCCTGCTGCCCGTCTCGTTGCTGCCAATAGCGGGGAATGGCGGTACTCTGCCGCACTCGAGTACTGCACGAGTACTTTGTAGCCTGCAAGGCACCTATTCTTAAAGCCGGTATCGTTCTTGGCTGAGCCAAAGCGGACTGCTGTGCGTCCGCCTTTACGAGGCTCGCTCGCTGGCTGGCAACAGTTATCGGATGTACTGTTGGTCTTCTGCACTTTGCTGTACGGTTTAGGGGTAACTTGAGAGGTGGAGAAAAGGAAGTCGCAGATACCATACCGGTACCGTACTGTACTGTACTGTACTGCACCGGTATGTGGAACAGAGGAGGGAAAAGGAGGGAAAATATGGACAGTACCAGTGTAAGCACACAGCACTACACAGTGCAATGTCCGTTTATTGCCGATGTTTAGATAGGACGGAGCATATTCGTTTGACCCGCCATGAACCGGTTCCATGCTTGTAGTGCGCTGTACAGTACTAGTATGATACTGTATTTGAGCACTTGGACCAGTGCGGAGCACATTTTCTCTCCCTCCAGTGTGACTTGCATTCCGGGAATTTATGGGATTTCTTTTTTTTCCCCCCACATCCCATTCAGCCTGTTTAACCATACGGGGGGGGGGGGGTTGAAACGGGCCAAAACAGATTTGCCCCTGAGTGTGGGAAGGGCCATCCTGCCCGTACCGGTAGCTGTGAGCGGAAGAACGTCTGATCGTTCCTGAGAAAGAATCCCGTCCTTGGAGGATAGGGTTGAATGGGGTTGGCTTACAGTGCTGGTTTCTCTATATATTCCTCTTTTCTCTAGGACACTGCACTTGGCGGGGGTTCCATTGACGAAGAGAGGGGGGAGGAAACCAGAAACGCTTCGGGAGGGGGAAGGTGAGTTACAGGAACACTTGTATCGGTATCGTGACTTCTCACACCGCTCGCGGAAAAGATGCTTATAAAGAGCTCTGGACACAATAATACTACAGTGGGAGCGTGATAGGAAAGCGGTAAATAAATCGTTGCACACCTTGCCGTGATGAACATGCTCATTGCGCGGCGGTTAGTTTTTTCATCTATGCCCGTCTTTGCACTCCTCTCTCTTCCCCACTCTCTCCGCCGCGATGGAGGGAAAAGGGGGAAGTGGGATAGGGATGAAAGGCAAAAATTGGGTATCGATAGCGGAGCCCGTGTGTCTGTGCAGACTTTTGTGCCGTTCCGGAGCACAATAGAGTGCAAGTATGATACTAGCACTTTGTGAACTCGTACCTTGCAGGGAAAGCCAGGATGGCTAGCCAAATGTTACACAACAGTCCCCAACGCACCCTGAACCAATCCAGATCCTTCCCGTTTTCGTTTCCCCTTCCACATCTGCTCCTTCTGCTTCACCATCTCTTCCTCAACCACCCCCCTTCCCTTTTTCTCCCCCCCACTGCCCACCTCGCCCCAAATGCTCTGGCGGTCTTTGTAGCGGATTTTCTCCGTTCTCCACCGAAGAGGACAAGATCCCCCCCCCCGTACACTCCTTTGACACTAAACTTGACTAGACACTCCCTCAAGTCCTACCGTATCAGATCCTTCTTTCTGTGCAGGCACCTTCTCTCCAAAATCTCTTAGGGGTGGGAAAGATAACCTCCATCTTTTCTTTTGTCGTTCGAACCAAGCCTCGGGGGTCCGGTTCTATATCTTTATTTTCTCTTTCTCTTCTCTATCACTCCCTCTGTACGAGGATTTTGCTCCGAACTGCATCTGCAGTGCAGGTTCCCGTCTTTTAGGGAAAGGAAAGGCAACACGATAAAGGCTCCGGAAAAGCTCAGAAAGGAAAAGGGAAGCAAACAATCCTTTTCTCGTGTTCAAAAGGGAGAGGATTAAAGAAAAACTACCCACCTTTGTTCGAGCATTTTTTTTCCCCTCCCACCTTTCGTTTCTCTGGTTTTTCTGCGGAATTTCGGATTCAGCGCTTTTGAAAGCGTTTTCTGTCTATCGGCCTGGGATCCGATCATTACTGTTTCTCTCTCTCTTGTTTAAACGTCGATTATACCGCGGGAAAAATCCAGGGCAATTTCGGCCGTCAATCGATAGGTTTATATGCCCAGGTCAATGCCTCGCCCATTTGCGAGGATTATAGGTGGCGGTGAGCGAGGGCCTGCTGGACCTCGACAGGCGCCAGAAGAACAGCAGCAGCAGCGAACAGGTGGAATAAGAGGATGGTTGAGCGGTGGGGGGAGGGGTAATCATGGAGCACCAGAGCCACCTACGGCTACGGCAACACTGGGGCAAGAAATGCGCTCGACAGACTCGAACATCGTCTCGCCCATCTCACCGGTAGTGGGTCACCAGCAACATGCTTTGATTTCGCCTTCTACCTCACCATTATCGAGGAATAACTCTATGGGATATAATGCCATGGAGTTTTACGTCCCTCAACATTCGGTTCGGGCTCCTATGCAGCCTATAATTGAAAGGCCGGAACCCGCCATGCAGAGGGATACTATTGGGATGTCTGCCAATACAGCCGGGCAGCCGGATGGCATGCAGGCGCCATTGATGATGAACTTGGAGGCTCAGGGGTTGGTGAAGTCGCGGGGGAGACGGTTTTGGAGGAGGAGGTCGCGGAAGGGGTTGCAGTCAAAGTTAGCTACAGTTCTTGTGTCGGCGCTGTTCCTTGCCGTTACTTTGGCGATCTGTGAGTATTCAATACACGCTATGATTTATATATCAGGGGGCTCCTTTCTTCAATGACTAACGGAACTTGTAAAAGACCTCGGACTCGCCTTGTCCCACGATCTGCGCCATGAGTGGCATGTGCTCTTGATACTGACCATCCTTGTTGCGACAATGTTCTTCTGTCACGCGTTGATTAGGCTGTGCATCATGGCGACAAATCCTCGACGTTTCCAGCGCCTTTCCCGAAACTTCACCCGCATCCCGTCCGTCGCCGGGCCAAGTGGATATGCAAACCCACGGGAGCCGATCCGGATACACACACCACATGGTGCTGATTCTACCAAGTCCCCGCCACCAGTTTATGGGCTTTGGCGGTGCTCGTATGCTTTCCTTGTTTTTAACCCAGTCTCCGCTCGTATCCCTCTAACAATTACAGTGTGAGGGTAAATCCAGACCAGTTCTTCTGGGTCAGAAGGGCTAATGCAGGCCTACCAACGACCTCCGGGGGCCGCGGGCAGAGCAGTCGGGACAGCAGGACAGCTCCCCGTCCTCCATCATATGCATCCGAGGACGGGGTAACGTACGCTCTTGCTCCACACCAATTACTCCGCGATCCCCCACGACCCCCACACCCATCGGAAGTGAATCGAATGCCATGAGCGGTGTTTGGCTATCAGATGCACGCTGTCTTCTTTCTTTCCCGCTTTGTACACTCACTTTATACCCTTGTTTTTTTGTCAATATTCTTTTTTTCTGCTTCTGCTTCTACCTAGTATATTCGCTCTCTGTGGGGTTGTGGTACGGGTGTTTATGGGTGTATGGTTTTTCTTGCCAGGTTTTCAACTGGAGTTTTTCCCGACATGGATGTATGAAGATGGGATATCCGGAGGTGGAGGGGGTTTGCGCGATTGGATGGAGGGGATACCTGCTTCGTTTCTTGCTCACAACCGGATTGCTTCTTTCGCTATCTGGTTAGTTTGGTTCCCGCAGGGTAAGGGAATCGGAAATTACATGATGGGTATCTATGATGTCTGGTTGAGGTCGGGCGGTATTTTCAGGTTTGGCGTGGTTTGTCTGATCATTTAAGCATAGCACAGCACAGTACTGTGGAGTCGCCAGGTAGCGGCGGGAACAACGCTCCAAATCATGAAATATCACCCGCTTTCCCGATATCACCATCAAGGTGTGATGTACAATATACGGCGTGACGGGGAGTTGTGCCGTCTCTGACAGTTTTGCCAAATATTTCCATTGGTATCATAATAATTATAGTCGCACGGATGCGGAGATACCACCCGAGAACCACGGCATGTAAACAGCTTGCTTGTTGATGGTTGGTATGATAATTATGATATGGTAGATAGGCACGATAGATTTTCCTGGGGGGGGATGGCTAAAGTGGCCCACAGAAATTTCATACACAGAGGGTGAGGTTTTTGTGGACTGTTTACTTACATACTTGAATAATCCGCTACCGTATTCCCCCCCTTATCGTATTATATATGAATTAGAATCGGCCGCGGATCATTCTGAAATGGAGTGTCGAGTGATATCGTGTGCGATCGGGTCAAGCTATGATACGGTAATTAATATTATTATAGTAGTAACTTTTCTTTTCTTTCATCCTTCCTTCATCCTTCCTTCCTTCAACCGGAGCGGTGAGAACCAACCAACCATAGAACCTTCTTCTCTCTTTTTTTCTTTTTCTTTTCACCTTTAACTCAAAATATGTTGTGGGGCAATTTGCGTCACAGAATTGTGGAGCAGGCCCGCCGCTTGTCCTGAGCTATAATACCGGTATGCATTCATTCATTCATTCATTCATTCCATTCCATTTCATTCCTCCTTGAAGGTTGTATCATATACTTAATCCAGGAGGTGGCATGGAATACTATTGTAAGTGTGTTGTGATGCTATCATACGGTAGTCTAATCGATTTACTGCACTCGTACTGTTACTCGTATATTAGGGAGGTTTTGCTAAGAGAATTCGAGTCCCAAGACCCCCATTTTCCATCGTCGCTGTGATAACCCGCCACATATTGATGTGTTGATAACAAAAATTCTGTTATCCAGGATTGGTATACCCAAGTTAACTTATCCCGAACAATGGTGGATCTAAAATAAAAATAACACTGGCAACTGCTACATGTATCTCAGCACGGCTCAAGTAATTGTAGTACCTAAGGAAGAGAGTGTTCTCATGACAGACTGCAGCTAAGGCCAGATTTCAACTACTCACACTACTCTCACTGCCATTCCTCCATCGAAGCTTGAACTCATGAACAGTTATTCCCTAACACCATAGCCGAAAAGCCCAGCACCTGTACCAGCTACAAGACCAAACCAGGATGCCTGCATCAGCACAATCAAGTTCTCAACTTGGAGAGAGTGAAGGCTAGTTTGCACCGGGTACACAGGTGCTGGTTTCTCACATGGGAAATGGTATATGTCAGATGTGGAGATCTTACAGCTTGCCGAGCAGCTATCTATTTTTTTTATTCCCCAATCTTCTTGCATTAGCGAAACCTCCCTATTGGTAGGTATGATGGATAGTTCTCGGGACAAAAGTTCATCATTGATTGGCGGGGACAAGTATGATAATAATGACGAGAGCGCGCCAGGGTCGAGGAAATTCCGGGCTTTGTAAATGGCTTATTTGTAACTCCTCCCACCAATTATTTATTCGATTGGGAATTGGGGAGCGTATCGGCGGGTGGCCTGACGGAGCGGAGAATCGAAATCAGCACTCTCGTGGCGGGACCCCTTTGCTCTGCTCTGCTCTGCTCTGCCCTGTTATGTTCTGTGGGCAGCATTCACCAATTGGCACTACTAATTCCGAAACTACGGTATAATAGAAGTTGAGTGTGTGGAGAATTAGTACATGGGAGCCCATACTGTACAGTATTATGCTCGAGTACGTGTTTTTTTTAAAAAATAATAATAATGGGGAATTTGGCATCCACGATCATTCACTCGCCCGACATCACTACGTACACACCTTCCGATATCCTGATTTACTTAACAACGTCAATACCGAGAACTTCCAGTTTTGTCAGGGCTGTTTACTGGTATGATGCAATCGCCAGAGGACGAAATTGCGGGGGTACAAGTACCGTATTCCCATAGTAGCGTCATATTCTCTCTCCCACCTAAGGGTGAGATTCCTTCTCCCTAGGGCCTTTTCTGTCCGGACGATCCTCAACTCAACTCGACCCTACCTAGTGAAGCGGAAGATGGGCGAATGAAGGAATCAATGTGCACAGGGGACTTTTTCCATGGAGCGTTCATGAAGTGTCACTCGTACTCTGTTGAGAAACGCGGGTATATGATGTGATGATACTGCAGAGTCCCGAGGAGGGGGGGGGGGTACTCTGGCACACCACCTGCGATAGAATCTCCTGATTTGGCTGAGTACCGTGTGTTCTTCCCGGTCTTATTTTCCTCTTTCCCTCTTCCTTTTCTGAAAGTTTGTTCGTGGTGGGGATAAAGTTCTTACGTGTGTCCGTGTGGCTGTGCCGGGTTTAAAAATATTTTCTTCCTACTCTACCCGAGTGGATGTGGTGTGGATAGTATTGGTGTCATGGTGCTTGAGGAGTCTTGGGCTGGGTTGTGGTCGTGAATGGCCTTGTTTTGCCATGGTGTGGAGCATACCGTGGCGGCAGTATCCGTATGATACGAAATTGCATGTTGAAGGGCAATACTCGAGTACGGTAGCTTACTCGGGGACACCGTATGCACGATGGTATGATCAGCCGTAGAGGTGCCGTCCAATCCTCAGGGGATTTGATCCGAACAAGCCAGCATGACACAGTATGGTTGATGTCGCAAAGGATCTCGCGATTACGGTGCCGCAACCTTCCGGCGAACCCCATTCGCCTAGGAAAGGCAAGAAAAAAGGCAAAAAAGTCGCCGAATTGCTGCTTCCTCCCGCCATCGCGCACGGTGTCCGGGGCCCGGCCCGATATCCAAATCGTTCCTGCACTTCGCGTCGTATCATACCACTCCTCGCCCACCGGAGCCGCAAGTACCGGTACTGTACTGTACTGTACTGTACTGTACTATATTCAAGGCCTCCCTCCGCGCCTCGCGAGCGCAGATACTATACCCTTCCTTGCGTACTGTACTTGTACTTGTACTGCACTAGGGCGGGGGTAGACGTGATTCTCCCCACTCGGAAGAATCGATTACCAGCCAGCCCCCTTCGCATCTCCGGCCTCCGTAAACCGACGTATGACGCCCCGACCCCGCGATCCCCAATCCCGAAAACCACACCCCCACGACCCCTTCTGCCATGCCCCACCATCTTGTTGTCCCGGGCCCGCGTCGGGTACCTCTTCTGGTCGGGGGATTCGTTGTTCCAAATACCGCGTCACGTGATGTGCGGCTGGAGGTTGTTCCGCCTATCGTACCGCACACATGATACCTGCATGCTTGTTGGTTTTGGATTGGGCCAATTGCTGTATCGTATCGGTATCATAAAATATATTGGTGCCGTGTATACGGTGCGATGTTTAGGGCTTTGTTCGGCATGGAAGGGGGGCGGGGGCGGCTTGCACTTTTTTATTTATTTTTATAATGGGGAAGTTTTACTTCTTGTTTTCTTCGTTGCGGGGTGATGAGTGGTAGACTAGGTGGTACAGTGCTGTCTCGTGAAATGGAGGGGCATACTGTACTAATTAGTACTGCACTCGTACAGTACCGGTTTAAGAATGAATTCCTAGAATCAAGTCATATATCATATCCTAGGGTGTTCTATTACCGTAGTTTAGCTGCTGGTAGATTAAACCCACTTCGCCCCGCCTCCCCTGCTCTTCCATCACTACCAGGCTTTCCGCAATAGGGAGCTACCATCTCAAAACGGACAGATTAGAGCCCTGCCACGGCCATATTTCTGTACCGTACTCGGCAATTACTCCAGACGTGATACGAACCGCGGTACAAGTACTCGAGTACTCTAAGCTAAACCCGGGAAGAAGAAGAAAGAAAAAGAAAAAGAAAAAGAAAAAGCAAAGGCAATATTTGAATCCTCCGGGCCGGGGAGTTCCACAGTACTCGAGTACTCGAGTACTCTACATCCCATCAGGTTCGCATTGCACCCCCAGCGCAAAAGGAAGAGGAAAAAGAAAATAAATTGCCTCGGTGCATACATAGGCACTGCACTCCACATCGTGCAAGTACTGTACGAGTACTCGAGTACTACGAGTCCTGCGCAATGCCTGTGGCTAACGCGAACGAGTAAAATATTTGCTCCAACTCGTACCCGCACCTTCCCATAGAAGAATTCCCCGCAGGGATC